>LPNX010538261.1:0-10709 GCA_001517045.1 Pseudotsuga menziesii
TAGTGGGATTTTCAGGGAAATATGGTAGGTAAATGGACGAATGAGCCATGAAATGGGGTAGATGAGGTAGTTAACCATTTTTGGGTGTTAACACCAAGGTGGCGGTGGCTCAGTTCAAAGTGTTTATGATGATGACTTCTACCTATGGTGGGAGTGGCAGCTACCAGCACTGGAGCAGTTTCCATATGTTGGGATGGATTCTCGGGGTGACAATGACCTTGTCCTCCCTCCTAGAAGAGCATGGGGAGCATCAAGTATTTTGGTTTTTTCAAGTTTTTAATTTTTTTCTGATTTTTTAGTCATAAATATATATACATATGTATAAGAGTTTTAATCCTTTTTATGTTTAAAATGCATATATTGGACCATTCCTCCCTGATGGGAATCCTCATTTGATCAGGGTTCTTGAGGGGAGTTGGCCAGGCTGACCCAAAGAGTCCCTACTTTACGTATTGAGCAGATCCCTTCCATTATGCAGGAATTAGTAGTTGGTATTCCACCCACCTGGATACGCCTTATGAGGAGGGTAGCCAAGGAAGTATTAGTCTACATAGATGTCGTTGAGTCTGTTGCAACTGAGGAATCTAAAGAGGCCCAAGAATAGGATGACCAGGATGACCAAGCTGACTAGGATGGTCAGGATGACCTAGGTCTTCAGGACGACTAGGGTGGTCAAGATTATACCTAGGGGCATTTTATGGATTACTGTCCAATTTTTGTATATCTTTTGTATATTATACAGTTATGAATGGATCTGAGGATCAAGAACTCAACCTATCTATATGGACATATATTCACACACACACACACACACACACACACATATATTTTCATTTTATTTACATGTGTTTTATAATGTATATGTTGTGTATTTTTATGAAATATGTGTTAAGTGCCAATCCAAGATATAATTTGCATATGCATCAGTTAATGAATTCTAATTTCTTGGAATATGATTAAATGTAATAAAATCAAAATTTATTCCCAATAACCTAACTTGCATAAACTGATGTAATAAAATAGGGTTTCACACCCGATAAGCTCGGTTGAGCTGGGAAACCACCAGTTGAGAGTCAATTCTGACTTCCAACTGGGTGATATCACGTGACAAGGAATCCCATAAAAGCTCAATGATGACCTAGTATTCAGCCATATTATTGGTAGTAGGACCTAGGCAAGTGCTTCCAAATACCACTAGTTGTCCTAAGGATGAGTAAATAACCCAAGCAGATGAAGCCAGGTTACAAGTGTGACAACTAGCGCCATCTGCAAAACCTGCGAACCATTCGGAAGACATCTATAACAACCAACAGATGGTATAAGAACACAAATTGGTGAGCCATTTTACATAAAGTTACATACAATTAAAATAGATGAAAAATAGTACTAAGACTAAGCATTGTATTTTTCTGTATTCATCGAATAGGTTTAGAATCAAGGTAGGTTCAAATTCCAAGTTCAACTATATATGGGTCTATACCTCGTTAGGATGACCAGAGATATGCATTGTGAAATTATTTTAACAGGGCAGTATATATGGAAACTTATTCTAAAAGATAATTTCCATCAATATGCATAGTTTTAGGGACGTCAGGTTTGGAATGATATTGGTAGAAACAACATCTTCCGCTAGTCCCATATTAAACTCTTGGTTTTGAATTCTACTTAGATCTCAAAGGAAATGTGATTTATGGTAAAAATATTCACAGATATTATATCTCCCATTCATGGTTTCCAAGATGGATTTATCTAGAGGAAAAACCCTATCTAAGCAATCATCAATATGCAAAGAGTTCTCTACCCAAGCAGGAAGATAGGTTTCTTCCGGCTCCTCTGAGACTATAGGAGGAACTAAAATAGGATCAACAATGGTGTTAACAATAGATTGATAGGATAATTCCACTTTAGATAAGGGCCCTTTAGGGTCATAACAGGAAGGAAGGACCCAAGGATCCGTTCTATCTCCAACCGTTGCAATAGACTTCCCTACACTAGTAAAACCTAAATAGTTAATTGAGGCTAGGATATCGAATGTGCCCATTAATGTTGAATAAATTCTATCCCCTAAGCTCTCTTAAATAGGTTTGACCTAATCAACCAATGGCACGGTGGACTCATTAGTTTCCATGCGGCCTTTCCGAGTGAAACTGAGTTGGTCAACTATAACCAACTTCCCTTCGTGCGGAAACACTACCACCCGAAGAATGACTGATGCAATAGAAAACATTGCATAAGTACAACTTCTCCCCAGAAGCAAGTTATAATCCAATGGCACATCTATTACCTCTACTTCAACAGACACTACCTTCCCCACCAACTTTATCTCGAAATATGGTAGGATACCATGTGGATGAAATTACCTTCCATCGAAAGCAGTAAGTAGGGTGTTCGATGGAACTAGCTTTCGAGACCCAATATCCTTCCAACAAGACAAGGACATCACACATGTGGAAGCACCCTTGTCGACAACTAAACTTCCAATGGTTTTCTTGCCATGGATGACATCTATCAATAAGGCCACATGATATGGTAGGTGAATTTTTACATTCAACAAATTAAACTTCACCATAAGTCTCGACGAATCCATACTACCTAAGGCTGCTAAGAGTGCATCTCGCTGATAGGGACAACTCTGTAACACCTCTAAAGTCAACATTGCACAAGGGGTTTGGGATAAATATTCAACTACAGAATAATTGGTTGTAGCCTTAGCATTAGTATTGTGCAATGTTTTCTTGAAGACACCTTTTGGTATCCTAGGCATAGTTTAGACAGGTTTTTCAATTGTGAGAGGGTTAGAAGTTTCACCTATAGACTTACCCTTCTCTGGAGCCACCGTCTCATAGTTCTTATTTCTAGTCTGGAGTAATGTCTGGGATCAAACCATGTTGATATAATTTTGGTCAGGGGCATTTGGAGTGCCCCCTGTTACATTAGAAGCTGAAGCTAAATTCTTTCCTTGGGGAAAAGGATCCTTTAGGATAGTTGGTTGTTGACTTTTGAGCAGCTTCTAAGATTGATCTATAAGGGGACATTGATGGGTCAGGTGATCTTCCTAGCACAAATTGCAAGGAAAATTCACTCGTTTCTAATCTTTTTTCCCCCATCAGCACTATTTGCGGGATCTGGTTTGTTTTGGTTTTCCTCACCTTTCTTCCCCTTTTTCTTTTTCCCACCAGACTGTTGATTTCCCTTTTGGGAGGATTGAGTAAAAATATTTCCATTATTGGGTGAGGGGGCAGCCTTTGCTACCTTCACCATATAGTGTTTGAAGGACAAATCATGGAGATGTTTAGCCAAAGATTCCATGGTGGGGGATTCACTTAACCAACCACGCCATCGGCATGGGGTCTAGGATTAGGTTTCTCGACACTATGTGTTGGCCATGGTGCATAAAGGATTATTTCATATAGAATCCCAGACTAAGAGTATATCAGATCCATCTGCTAGGCCCTGAGGATAGCCTCTTCCTCATTAGTTACTCCTAAGGTGGATACATCCTTAGATATATATGGCAATAAGGACTTAAGGAGCCATTCTAATAAAAACTTGGGAGGGATAGTGGCCTTAATGAGCCTTTTCCACCGTTGTCACTCTTGTATATGATTCGAAATGTGAGTGTCTTTGTCCTATCAAAAGGTGGACAATAAGTCTATGCTAGCATCATACCAAACAAGAAGTTGGAAATGGTTAAGGAACACATTAGCTAGGTCCCAAAAAAATACCAAATGCAGGAGAGGGCAGTTCAATGTACCACTTTGCTCTAGCACTAGTCAGAGTTCTTTGGAACAATCTCAATTGAACAGTGTCATCATTCAGTGAGTTGGAAGAGCACCACAACTGAAAGGTGGTGATATGAGCCCCTGGGTCTTCACCAATTTTACCTTCGAATTTTGGAATATCCGAGGGTAACTTGGTAGGGACAGGTGGTTAGGTGGCATCATGTCTCACCGAGTTGTTCATTAACTTGGACAAATATGGAAAATTCAAAGTTGTCAGGAAAGGAAGCTTGGGTCTAACGGGAGCTTGAAAAGTACCATCTTAGGAAGTAGAAGGACTTTCCCCCTAGTTCCCAAATGTGAAGGGAGGGTTTTCCCTAGCTACCGGTTGTGAAGTAGTCATACTACTTTGAAAAGGATTCCACCCATAAGCCATTGGATTATTCATAGGTGGTGTAGTGTATGTGGTTTGAGTTGCTCCAGTTGAAACTAGATTTTGGAAAATAGGAGCAGGTATCACTCCACTAAAAAGTCAGAAAGGAGAGCTTGTCAAAGGAGCCAAAACCAGTGTTTGAAAACCTTGACCATAAGGGTTAGTCTTTCCAAACTGAACCCCTACATAAGCAGGTGTGGGATCTTTATATGGAGTGGATGGTGGAATGTGCCCCCCATTCCAAGGAAAACCCTATATAAATGAAGATGATCCAATAGGACCATTCTGAGCAGTGCATGCAAAAGAAGGTGAAGCAGAAGGTACACTGGGAATCCCAGTGACCACCCCACCAGAACTTCCTACTACATTTGTGGGAGTCATTGGTTTAACTACCTAACTAGCTAGAGTTAAAGGAGTAGCAGGTATATTTTTTCTAAGAGTACCAACCGAGGTAGGTGGCACTCCTTTAGCCAGAATAGCTGAGATGGGGGTGGAAGGACTTTCTCCTGCACTAGACATTAGTCTACTCACAGGAACACCAATCATAAGTGAATTGAAAGGATGAACCTGGACGATCACAGGATCATTTAGATCAGTAAGAGCTGAATTAAAGTTTCTTGCAAACTCATCATCTTGCAAGTCTTCTATCTCTATTGTGGTTTTATCAGCCTGCTTTGTCCTAAGTTTTGGTTCACCCGGAACTTCACTAATTCCTACTAGTTCAAAAGAACCATTTGTTTCTAATCTTCGCCTTTGAGGGGGTGGTGGAGGCTCCACTATGATAAATGGAGGAAGGTTTTAGAACCTTCTTGACCTTCTAAGAGGTTGTTCCTCCACGATTGAAAATTTGACTCAATAAAAATCACACACCCTAAGGTCGGATAAACACAAACAAACCACACAACAATCACTACAAAATTCCCTAAAGCCACAACAAACACAAGGGGTATAAAATGTGCTTTCCAGAAGAAAGATGAAAGACAGTTACTTGGTTTCCTTGTATATGTTCTTAGGCACAAGAGGAGGAATCACCCACTACCCTCCCACACCTTCTACCAAGGTTACCTTCCAAGCCCTTCCAATGTCAACCAGAAATAGCCTTTCGGTGTACCTATGTATGAACCATAGATTTCAAAGAGACTAAAGGCTACCTTAACTATATTGATAGTCTGTGGGGACAGTCGCAATCTTGGTTCATACGCATGGGAAGGGTAACAAAGCATGAAACCCTGTCAACACCAGGCACCACATGGGGCTGGGAGGGTGGTATTGACAGAAGTCCCTAGATTTGAAAAAACCTAGGTCTACGCTTTAACAAGGAATCAGAGGGTTATCTCCTCAATCCAAACCTCCACATGGCCTCATGCTTAACTCCCATTTGACAGGAGCTTCCCAGATACAATCAACATAGAAAATGGTTTACCTATTGATTGGACAACTACATCTAAATTTAAACACTTGTGGGGAGTTTAAACTCCCTATCCCACAAGTCTATCCTGAGCTAGTTGGTGTATGACCCTTGTTGTACAGGAATAAAAACCTTATAATGGAAGGTCTGGGTTACCAACATACTCATAAAAATTGCAGGAAATCGTCCCTATAGTACAGAAAAGGAAATAAGAAGATAGAATAGACTCACCCGGTACACGACGGTTGATCCTAGCTTTGTCCTCTTCCGCTCTGCTTCTCCTCCAAAGCCTTCAGGGATGCTTCTCCTTCACCTACCAAGAGAAAATCCTTCAAGTGCAAGATGATAGATATATATAAAACAGGTCAGATAAATCATATACAAAGTGCTTAATCATAAGTATTCATCAAACCATGATACATGAAAGATATTCAAGACACATATGGAAGAAGGATTCTCTTTATTAACAATAGTGAATGAGTTCAAATTACAACCCAATTCCTGAGACAAGGACTCCTTTGCAACCAAAGGATTCTGACTTCCACTGCTCCAAAGACTTTTGAATAGACTCCACCGGTGTAACTTTTCTCTCCAAGTATGATTGATTAATACCCTCCCTAAGGCCTTTATTTATACTTAGTGAAATAAGGCAGTTTCGAGGGTTGAGGAGGTTGAGACAGTTAAGGTGATTATGGTTAAGGGATTAACAAATCTCAAATAATCACGATTAATTATTTTTAATGTCAAAGGAAGGTGTACGCGGGTATTAATACTGGCAACTCGCGTATGAGACGTGAGTTTCTCTAAGGGGAACCCGCATATAAATCTATATGCGAGATGCAATTACCGATACTCGCATACAACACGCGACATGCTTTAATAAAAGGTTCATATGTACGCAAGTTGCATATAAGAAAAGGCGCATATAGCACTTGACATATTCAAAGGTAAAAATAACCAGCTGGATGGATGATAAATGTAATTCATAATATTCCCATCTATAGTGTTTTAGGAAACCTTCAATCCATAAATGTCCTTTTGTGTGCCAACATAGAGAATGTTGGCACTCAAATGGAGAAGTGCCATATAGGTAGATAACAGATTCCCCCTAATGTGTGAGGTCAGAGGGAAGCGATGGCCGAAATACATTATAATATTTAGCTTTGGAGAACTCAGAAATCCAATGGAGTAGAGGTAGTACCTGAAACAAATACATAATAGTGTCATATACAAAGTCATATATGAGGATGCTATGTTCAATTTTTTGGAACACTAGCTCCCTTACAATATTTGAGTACATCATATGATACGGGTGTAAAACCACGTATATTACAAAGGTGGAGCAAAGACACAATATACAATAATGATGAGTATTCAAATATCTGGAAGCTGTGTACATAAAATCTGGTGCAACTTAGTCCATAGGGGAGGAACTAAGGTCTTGATAAACTATCCCAAAGAACCCGTACAATCCAAGCCATGTGAATAAATCTAGGTTGAAGTCGAACATGGAAAGGATTCAACAGTTTGTCAATCAAATGATAAGCGACAACTGAAGCAAAGGTATTCACCAATAATGAGAGTGAATCCTAAGGTACGATTGTCAAAACTCTAGGTCTTCGTCATTAGGAAGTACTAAAACGAAACCATGCTATGATAAGGAAGGAAATAGATCCTCCAACGGATCACAAGAGTGACTAGGAACTGGGTAAAATAAGGGAGACACAATAGATAACAGATATAACAATGATTGGATCAGGATATAGATCAAACATTGGGTGGAGTCCTTGAACAATGAGCACGACACAAAGATGACCTAAGGCAACATTTAACTTATAGATAGAACAACTAGACTTATCTGTCATGTAGGAGACATGATCAGATTCCCTAGGTATAACGAACAAGAGGAGGAGTAGGAAATTCAAATTAATAGCTGAACGAAAAGTGAACACTAAGACATGGGTATCGAAAAAATAGAAAGTGCTATGTTCAAGGATGACATGTTTCCACTAGTGAAAACAAGAGAAAATTTCTTCCTTTCCTTCCCTGTTAAATTTTAATGAGTCCAGAAAAGTCAACTCGGTTCCCTCTTCATTTTTTAACAAGCTTGAAGAGAAGGGAAAATAATGCTTGATAGTGTCACTGATTCGTGGATTAATGAGCCCGAACTAGTAAATGCTCAGTTGGTGTTTTCACATTTAGAGAGTCTGAAAACTCCAAAGAATACTCCAGGGGGATCCTTTTTCATCTAATTTAGTCTCCTGACGCCGAAAAAGTATAAAACATACCACAGAATAACTCTCTTAATTTCCGTAGAAGAAAAGGTGAACCTTTTTTGTACTTAGTTAGGGAGGTCTGAAAAAGTTTAAATTACCACCTACCCAACACTCCTTCCAAAACAGCATAAAATAGCTTGAGTTTTACGAGTGTGAAGGAAAGAAATATCACTCAGAAAGATCCATTTGATTACGAGAAATGGGGCTTACAACAATAAACGCATTGCTTTGTTTTGAAGTGTTTAATGAGCATGACAAAGACACAAAGTACACTTAGAATATTTTTCATGTTTAATTCTAGAGCATGAAAAAGAGAAAACTAAGCTCATACCGGGCGTTCCTTTTTCATAAATTTAGTCCCTCAAGTCCAGAAAAGTGATAAACCTATGCTTGAGAATACTCTTCTCAATTCAAAATAGAAAAGAGAGGGATCCTTTCTCGTATTATTTTGCATGGTCCGAGAAAGAGATAACCTACCACCAATGCGGATGCCCATTCACATATTCTTAATGAGCTTGAATGTAAAAGTTAACTTGACAGTCAAGTCTGTTTTGAAGGAGTCAGACCTGGGCCTAAAGAAACTCCATAAGGGCAGGGAGTCCTATAAAGGGATAGCTTGTAAAAAGAGATTAAAAATAAGCTCTATTTGGCATGAAAAATAGCTAAAAGGATACCCCTATACCTGAAACAGTTGTGGCATGAGTATCAAAGAACAACATAGGCTTTGAAGGAAGATACTCATGAAAAAAGGGTCCGATCCACTGAAGAACAATGGTAAAAACATGGAACTAATGGTTTATAATACCATGGTCCGTGGAAAAATGCTGATTGTTAAGGTTAATGTGGATTGAATATAGATGCCAAAAATGCATTGGAAATGACAAAACCACAATATTGGAGCAAAAACACTTTATAATGATGAAAAACCCGTTTCAAAGAAAAAAAAATATGGTATTAGTTGAATTGATTTTCAAACTATAGGAAAAAACCCACTTGGAGAAATAAAATTTCTATAAATAGTTGAGAATCAAAACAAAACTCACCATTTGGAATTTTTAGCCATAAGAAGCAATTTTTTACCTCTACATTTGTTCAATCATTGTGGACAATCTAACAGACGAAATCAACTTCCACAAGTTGCAGCTAAGCCTACACCCTGAGCTCTTCATTTTGATCCTAGCAATTATTAATTTTGAGTCCCAATTTCATAATTAAAAGCATCCTAAAGCATGTCATGGCGCATACTCGGATTCACAGTGTAAAAACTCACGTACACACATTCTGTATGCGGGTTGTCTATGGAAACAGTCGCGTACAGTACGCGACATGTCTAACTAGACAGTCGTGTGTACAGTGTGAAGGATAAAAAGCTAAATATAGTCAAAAAAATTTAAAATTTTATATGAAATTAAGGAATCAAATTACTTGTTTTTGTAGGTGTGAATATGGTGCTAGGATGGAGGGAACGGGAACATGAAACAATGGACCAAGAAGCACTCCAAACTGCACCCACCATACATGCATTGCGGACGAGTGGGGTATTAAAGTTATTTTGCACATCACCCATGCAGGCCAATGTCCGCCTATTAGAGTTCATGATAAATTATTGGGATCATGATTTGGGGATGTTCAACCTACAGGGTGAGACTTTGGAGATTACTATTGAGTACATGTATTTCATTACTGGTCCGTCATGACGAGGAGCACCAGTCAACTTAGAGGGCACCGGCAGAGGCGGTGACCCTTTAAGTGTCCAGAACTATATAGATGTGTTTTGCACACCAGGTACCCAAAAGAGAGGGAGTTGTGCCCCTATTGCACATATCTGTGACTTTACACTACAGGTACTTACGAGCACCATTGTGAGGATTGTAGGATCCTCCTCATTACATTTGGCTAAACGAAACCAAATGAGGTTGGCAGTGGATTGTTTTCGTGGTGCCCTCTATGATTGATGTTCGAGAGTTGTCCCTATCATGAAAAGACAACTGTCCGATTGCAAGAGAGGAAGGCAAAAGAACTTTGGTTATGCAAGCATATTGGTTTCCTTATTCAAGAGAGAGTACTAGGGTTGAGCCACACCATACCTCTACCAGTCCGATCTCCACGTCATCCAAGGCTGAGCAGATGGGGAGACATCTTCCTCCATCAAGGAGGAGGAGACATAGTGCATAGTGTATACGATGATGATTTTTATATCTGGTGGGAACGATAGCTACCGACACTAGAGCAGTTCCCATATGCCAGCATGGATTTTCGAGGTGACCTAGACCTTTTCCTCCCTCCAGGAGGAGCATGGGGAGAGCTAGGTAAACAATTTTTTAATTTTTTAACAATTTTAAAATTTTTATGAATTTTAAAATGATAGATATATACATATGTACAAGTCTTAATCCTATAAATGTGTCAAAATGTAGATGTTGGACCAGTCCGCCCTGAGGGGCATCCACACATGTTTGTTCATCCTGTCATAGGAGAAGACCCTGTGCTGATCAGGGTTCTATAGGGGAAGCTGGTGAGGCTAACCCAAAGAGTTCCCACCTTGCAGATAGAGCATATCCCGACTTCCATGCAGGAGTTCGTTGTTGGAGTTCCACCAGTCTAGTTATGTATTCTCAGGCAAGTGGCCAAAGCGGTTCTTATATATAGAGGCTGTGGAGGCTTCCGAAGCCGAAGAGGCTCAGGAAGCTAGAGTACAGAGGGACCATGGGGACCAAGGTGGTCTTGCTTAGATATAGGAAATTTTGATGGATTGCAATCCACATTTTTGTATATTTTTTGTATATTATATCGTTATGACGGGATCGGAGGATCAGACTCGACCTATCTATGGATAGATATTTTACATATATATATATATATATATATATATA
>LPNX010538261.1:11310-111027 GCA_001517045.1 Pseudotsuga menziesii
GCGCATCTCTACATTTTTCATCAAGGTGTTCCAAATGTACCAAATATTCCTCAAGCTTTGTCGTATCAGGTAACACATGAATAGCTATTTTTAGAGACGTGATTTCACACTCAATCGGAGTAACTGCTTCCACTCCATGAATGAGTTGGAAGGGGGAGAAACCTGTAGCAGTTTTTACATTATATCGGTAGGCCCAAAGAGAAGGATATATCATGATGTGCCAGTTAGAACGGGCTGCATCAATTGTACGTTTAAGGATAGTCTTTAAAGTTTTGTTGACAGCCTCAACCTGATCGTTTTCTTGCGGATAGTACGAAGATGAATGTTCTTGTCTAAATCCAAGCATAGTAGTTAGGTCCGTCATCATGTTATTTTGAAAATGACTTCCATGGTCAGTGATAATCACTTTGGGTATACCAAACTGTGCTATAATCTAATTGAACACGAAGAAAGCTATTGTTTCCCCGTCGGCTTTAAAAGTAGGCATTGCCTCTGCCCATTTCGTAAAATAGTCAACAGTGACAATAATGTATTTATGCCCCCCAGTCGAGGTTGGGTTGCATGTCATGTAATCAATCCCCCATTTCATGAAGGGCCCTACCGAGACAATGGTAAATAACGGAGTAGGATGTGACCGCATTTTCTTGGTGTAATGCTGACACGGATGACAGCGCTTCATTGCTTCCACACAATCTTTGAAGATCGTGGGACAGAAATAACCGGCACGTAGTATCTTCTGGGCCATTGCTAACCCAAATAAATGACCCCGACACGCTCCACTATGGGAATCATTCAGGACAATCTCCGCTTCCTCATGGGTAAGGAATCGACACAAAATGGAATCTACCCCTCTTCGATATAATGTATCTCCTATGATGAGGTATTTCTTGGCATGAAGGCGTAATTTACATCGTTCCTCCCTTCAGGAAGCTGTAGGATACTTCAAAGTCTGGAGATATATAAGAATATCCCCATACCAAGGATCAGAGGTGGATATCAAGAAGATGTGCTCATCTGGGAATCAGACATCTTCAATGGCTACATCTTCTTCAGTAGGAAATTCTACTCTAAGTTCAACAAAAACTAAGGACTTCTTAGACTTAGTGGACTGAAAATCCAACTCAAACTCTTGAAGAATGACTATCCATTTGTTAAATTTTCCCCCAACAATCCATCGGGATAAAACATATTGAAACGAATTCACATCCGCCACTACTATCGTGATCCTCAGTAAAATGTAGTGACGTAACCTCTGAATAGCATAAACGGTTGCTAAGGCTAATTTCTCAACATGGGTGCATCTAAGTTCAGGTCCAATCAAACCATGGCTAAGATAATAAATGACATGCTCTACAATCTTATTGTCCTCCTGGACTAGTACTACCCCAATGGTCGACTCAGACGTGGCCAAATATAATATAAAATCCCTAGAATAATCTGGTGGACGCAATAAGGGTGTCGACAACAAAGTTTTTTTCAATGCCTCGAAAGCAAGTTGTGTGGTTTCATCCCATACAAATGGGGTGTCCTATTTGAGCAGGTGCATGAAACCCTTAGTAATCTTGGCATAGTTAACAATAAAACGTCGAAGAAAATTAGACTTTCCTTGTAGGCTTTGAAGTTTCCTGATAGAACGAGGAGGAGGCAGATTTATAATGGCCTCAACTTTCAATGGATCCACCTGGATGCCTCTACTAGAGACAATGAACCCGATAAATCTTCCTGACTCAACACAAAATACACACTTGTGGGGATTCAAGAGGATTTTATAATGTCTGCATCTCTTAAATATCAACCATAAATGATCTTGATGTTGAATCCTCTTACGAGAATGTGCAGGAATATCATTAAGGTATGGTTCAACAATGGATTTAATATCATGGAAGGAAAAGTTCATAGACTGTTGAAAGGTTTCCCCAGCATTTTTCAATCCAAAGGGAATTTTCTTGTACACAAAGGGACCCCAAGGACAAATGAAAGCAGTTTTATGTTAGTCTTCCAGTTTTATTTGAATTTGATTGTATCCGGAGAAACCATCCATAAATGAGAACACCTCACTTCCCGCACAAGAATCTATAATCTGGTCTATTAATGGTGTGGGATAGTTATCCTTAGGATAGGATTTATTAAGGTCTCCAAAGTCTGTACAGATGCGAATAGTCCCTTGCTTCTTATCAACAGGAACAAGGTTAGATACCCATTCTGTCAAAGCTATGGGATAGATAAAACCAGCCTTCAATAGCTTTTCAACTTCATCCTTCATAGCCACCGCTTTGCGTGGGTTAACAGGTCTTAAATTTTGTCGAACTGGTTTGGCATCAAGATATGTTCATAATTCATGTTCAACAATCGATGGATCTATGCTTGGCATCTCCTCATATGACCAGGTAAAGACATCATGGAATTCCTTAAACATGGCAGTATAGATAGCAATCTCTTCAGGAGAGCAATTTGCACCTATGTATATGTTTTCCACGACATCGGGATTTATAGAGATGTTAATAGGTATAGTGGCAGAAATATTTTCCATATTCCCCTTGGCAAACATTCCTTCCCTAGGCAAGGGATTGATGGGTGTATCAACATCTTCTTACAATCTCAAACGAAACTCTTGATTTTCTATTCTACTTAGTTCTAGAAGAAAATAGGAACGATGATGAAGATCCTCACAAATCTTACCACGTCCACTCATGGCTTCCAAGATGTCTTCATCAGAAGGTAAAACCATGTCTAAACAATCGATAGAGTGCAAATATTTTTCCGCCCATGTGGGCAAATAGACTTCTTCCAGATCTTCGGAGACTGTTAGAGGATATAGGATGGGATCAACAGTGGCTTGAGTGATAGCTTGATAAGCTACCTCCACTTCCAATAAGGGCACATCTGGTTCATGGGGGGACGTGAGAACCCAAGTATCACTCCTATCAACAACCGTAGCTATGGACCTCCCCACACTAGTAGAACCAATATAATTAACCGAGGCTGGAATATCAAATGTGCCCATTAGTGATGTGTACATTCCATCCCCCAAGCTCTGTGCATTAGGTTTGACCTAATCAACCATTGGCATAGCAGACTCATTAGACTCTAAACAACCTTTTTGAGTATATTCAACTTGATAAATAGTAACCAACTTTCCCTCATGTGGAAAAACCACTACACGAAAAACAACCAACGCAATAGCAGACATCGCATAAGTCCAGTTCCTTCCTAGAAGCATATTATAATCTAAAGGAGCATCAATCACTTCTACCTCAATAGACACTGCTTTCCCTGCCATCTTAATTTCAAAAGTCGGCAGGATACCATGTGGATGAAAGGACCTTCCATTGAAAGTAGTAAGTAGAGTGTTTGACGGGACCAACTTTGGGGATCCGAGAGCTTTCCAACAGGTCAAGGACATAACGCATGTAGAAGCACCCTCATCAACAACTGCCCTTCCAATGGTCTTTCCACCATGGATTACATCTATTGATAAGGACACATGGCAAGGTAGGCAAATTTTAACATCAGACAAATGAAACTTCGTCATGAGACTCAATGAATCCATGCTTCCTAAAGCTGCTAAGAGGGCATCCCGCTGAGCGGGACAACTTTGTAACACCTCTAAAGCTAACATTGCACACGAGGTTTGGGATAAATCTTCAACCACGGAGTAGTTTGAAGCAGCCCTAGTGTTAGGGTTATGAAAGGTCTTCTTGAAGACGCCTTTTGGTATCTTTGACATAGTTTTAGCAGGCTTCTCTATCGTGAGAGGTTTAGAAGTTTCACCTACAACTTTACCCTTCTCAGGAGTCTCTTTATCATAATTTTTATTCCTCGTCTGTAACAAATTCGAAGATCAAACCATGTTGATATAATTTGGGTCAGGGGCATTTTGTGTGCCCCCTGCTACATTAGAAGTTGAATCAGAGTTCTGTCCTTGGGGAAAAGGATCCTTCAGGACAACCGATTGTTGAGCTTTAAGCAGCTTCTAGGCTTGTTCCATAAGGGGAAAAAGGTTAGTAAGGTGGTCCTCGTGGCACAACTTACATGGGAACTTGACCTTCTTCTTTTCTTTCTTTCCCCCATTAGCATTGTTCATGGGATTCTACTTGTTTTGGTTTCCCTCTCCTTTCTTTCCTCTCTTTTTCTTCCCACTGGGCTGTCGATTGCCCTTCTGAGAGGTTTATGCAAAAACATTTGCACTATGGGGGGAGGGGGAATCCTTTGCTACCTCCGCCATAGACTGCTTGAAAGAAAACTGATGAAGTTGCTTAGCCAAAGACTCTATGGTGGGAGAGTTAACGGACCCAACCACACTATCGGCATGGGGTCCAAGATTAGGCTTCTCTGCATCATGCGTAGGCCTTGGTGCCTCAGGGATATACTCATACAAGATCCTAGATTGTGAATAAATCAAATCCAGTTGTTGGGCCCTAAGAATGGATTCTTCTTCATTCATCACTCCTAAGGTGGATACGTCCTTAGATATGTAGGGAAACATGGATTTAAGGAACCACTCTAAAAGGAACTCAGGAGGGATAGTGGATTTTATAAGGCTCTTTCAACTCCTCCACTCTTGGATTTGATCCAAGATGTGGGTAGCCTTGTTTTTCCTAAAGGTAGATAACAATTTCGTTGCGAAATCATATCGGACCGGAAGCTGAAAGTGGCTAAGAATTGCATTAGCCAAGTCCCAGAAACTACTGAAAGCAGCAGAAGGCAATTCAATATACCATTTTCCCGTGGTACTTGTTAAGGTTCTCCAAAAAAGCCTCAACCTAACTGAATCTTCATTCAGTGAATTCAAAGAACACCATAAATGGAATGTGGTGGCATGAGCTCCAGGATATTCACCAACTTTGCCCTCGAATTTAGGGATGTCTGATGGAAATTTGGTGGGAACAGGTGGCCATGAGGGGTCATGTCTCACTGGGTCATTCATCAATTTTGACAAATCTGGAAATTTTAAGGTTGCCAGGAATGGAATTTTGGGTCAAACCGGGGCACTAAATGTGCTAGTCTGGGGATTAGAGGGACTAGCCCCTGAATGCCCATAGGTAAAATTGGGGTTTCCCCATGCCACTGGTTGCAAAGTGGGTGGATTACTCTGAAATGAATTCCATATGTAATCCATAGGATTGTGTGTGGGAGGTGCAGTATAAGAAGTTCAAGCTGTCCCAATTGAAACTGGGTTTTGAAAAATAGGAGCCAGTATCCCTCCGCTAAATAACAAAAAGGGAGAGCTCGTAAACGGGGCCGAAATCGGAGTTTGAAAACTTTTTCCATAAGAGGTATTGTTCCCAAACTACACTCCTACATATGAAGGTGATGGGCCTACATATGGAGTGGATGGGGGAATGTGCCCCCCATTCCAAGGAAATTCTTAGACGAACGCCGAGGATCCTACCGGACCTCTCTGGGTATTATATGGAAAGGAAGAGGGAACAATAGGTATACTAGGGATCCCAGTAACCATATCACCAGAATTACCTGCTAGGTTTTAGTGAACCAGTGGTTGAACCACTCGGCTCGCTGGAGTCAAAGGTGTAAAAGGTATACTAGATCTAGGGGCATTTACTAAGGGAGGTAGTACCCCTTCAACCGGAATGGCTGAGGTGAACACAAAATAACTTTCTCCCACAAAAGACATAATCCTACCCACAAGGACACCTAAAATATGTGAATCAAAAGGTCTAACCTGAACGATCACAGGATCGTTTAAATCAGTCAAGGGTGTGTTAAAATTTCTTGCAAACTCATCAGTCTGCAAGTATTCTATCTCAACTATATCAAGATCAAAATGGTTAGATATAAGTTTTGGTTCACCTAGAACATCACTTATTCCTACTAGTTCAAATGAACCATCCGTGTCCAATCTCCGCCTTTGGGGTGCAGGTGGAGGCTCCAATGTGACGAGAGGAGGAAGGTTTCACAACCTTCTTGACCTTCTTATAGGTTGGTCCTCCACGATTGAAAATTTGACAAATCAAACCCTGAGGCCAAATAAACATAAGAAAAACCACAAAGCACACACTATAAAAATCCTAAAGCCTCAAATAATCAATCAAGGGTGAAAGATATGCTTTCCCAAAGAAAGCTGAAGAATGATTACTTGACGTCCTTGAATTGGTTCTTAGGCACAAGAACAGGAATCACCCACCACCCTCCTACACTTACAACAAGGGTTACCTTCCAAGCCCGTCCAAGGTGAACCAGAAATAGCCTTCCGGTTTACCTAGGTATGAACCCTAAATGTCAAGAGACTAAAGGATACCTTAGCTATACCAACAGTCTGGGGGGACAGTCGCAAGCCTGACTTGTACGCATGGGCAGGGTAGCTGAGACCGAAAATATTTCTTGGACAAAATCCCCAGATGCGTAAAAGTCCCGATTTACATTTCGACAAGTAATCAGAGGGTTATCTCCTCAGTCCAATTCCTCCACGTGGCCTCGTGCTTGACTCCCTTTTGATAGGAGCTTCCCAGATACAATTGATAAAGTCAAGGATTTACCTAAAGAAAGGTCCACTACATCTGAATTTTAAAACTTATGGTAAGTTTACACTTCCTATCCTAGAAGTCTAGCCTAAGCTAGTAGGTGAAAGGCCCCTAAAAATAAAAATTACTAGTAAATTTTAATTATTGTGTTCATTTTAAAGGGCTTTTTCTTACTCAGAAGAAAATGGAGTGATGAACTATGGTGTTTTTGACTTGATAAGAAATAAAAAAGTAAAGGTGTATTATTTTTTCAAATCAAATTACCACTATTAAAACAAACTTCCTTTTTTTGTAAATATATATTGATGAACAAATGCAACGATAAAGAGAAACTAAGGCTATGTTTTTTGTATTTTTTGAGATTATATTTTCAAACTGAAAATGAAAACTACTTATGCAAAAGAAAATGCAAAAGCTTGAAAATGTTTTTCTTTTCACTTTTTAAAAAATGCTCAAACTCTACCATGCACCTAAAATGCACTAAACTTGAGTATACTTTGATCAAATAAACTGTATAAAATAAGCAAATTGAAGTAAACAGGTCAATAAAACCAAGAATCAACCAACAAAGGGAGATGAGAACCCTAGCTTGGGTGGGTACAATGACAAGAAATCACTGTAAACTCACAAAGGTAAGTGAAAAAACAACCACTATCAAAAGATAGACTGGAAAAAACAATGCCCAAAACCCTGACCACTGATTCGGACAGAGACACTTCAACCTATTACCCAAACAGGCCAACCTACTTCAAAATGCAAACAAAAGACAATCGAAACAAAAGAAACCCAAGGGCTTTACAAGAAATCACCAAGTGTGGTCACCAAGGTCTTCAGACTAACTACACAGTATCCATAAAGAAAGCCAACTAACAAACAGGAATTACACAAAGACAGGGACAAGCAAACCCTAGCCTAAAAATCCCTGTTTCTAGGCTTGTACGCAACTGTGTATAAGGGAAACTCATGTACTGTATGCGATTTTCCAAGAGAGCAACCCGCATATGCAGGCCTTTGTACGCGACTGTGGAGCAGAGCAACCCATGTACAGGTACAAAATTTTTCTCAAAAAATAAGAAAAATCCACAAGGCTTTCAAACACTATGATAAGCATGAACCAGGATAAAATACCACACACAAACTTCAAGGCAAAGACTGGTCAGGGGTGACAAAAACAACCTACAGCAGTCTAGGCTCCCCAACAGAGTCGCTAGTGCTATTGTATAGGAATAAAAAACTTATAACCAAAGGTTTGGGGTTACCAACATACTCATAAAACTTGCAGGAAATCGAAACTAGAGTACAGAAAAGGAAATAAGAGGATAGAATAGACTCACCAGATACACGACGGTTGATCCTAGCTTTGTCCTCTTACACTATGCTTCTCCTCCAAAGCCTTCAGGGATGCTTCTCCTTCTCCTATCAAGATAAAATTCTCCAAGTTCAAGATGATACATGTATATAAAACAAGTCAGATAAATCATATACAAAGTGCTTAATCATAAGTATTCATGAAACCATGATACATGAAAGATATTCAAGACACATATGGAAGAAGGATTCTCTTTATTAACAATAGTGAATGAGTTCAGATTACAACCCAACGCCTGAGACAAGCACTCCTCTGCAACCAAAGGATTCTGAGTTCCACCGCTCCAAAGACTTCTGAATAGACTCCACCAGCATAACTTTGCTCTCCAAGTATGATTGATTAATACCCTCCCTAAGGCCTTTATTTATACTTAGTGAAATAAGGCAGTTTCGAGGGTTGAGGAGGTTGAGACAGTTAAGGTGATTATGGTTAGGGGCTTAAAAAATCTCAAATAATCACGATTTATTATTTTAAATGTCAAAGTAAGGTGTATGCGGGTATTAATATTGGCAACTCGCGTATGATACGTGAGTTTCTCTAAGGGGAACCCACGTACAAATTTGTTTATGAGATGCAATTACCAATACTCACATACAACACGTGACATGCTTTAATAAAAGGCGTGTATGTACGCAAGTTGCATATAAGAAAAGGCACGTACAACACTTGACATATTCAAAGGTAAAAATAACCAGCTGGATGGATGATAAATGTAATTCATAATATGCCCATCTATAGTGTTTTAGGCAACCTTCAATCCATAAATGTCCTTTTATGTGCCAACATAGAGAATGTTGGCACTCAAATGGAGAAGTGCCATATAGGTATATAACACCCTATAAAATAAAAATTACTCATAATTTTTAATTTATATCATTTATTTTAAGGGTTGTTCGTAGTCAGAAGGTAAATGGTGTGAAAGATTGTGATGTTATAGAATTGATAAGAAAAGTAAATGATGTATAAAGAAAATTCCAAGGAAAATTGCAACTACTTAAACCAATTTCTTTTCATTCTTCAAATATAAGCTAATGAAATTGAAACTAAGTGCGAGAAGACTAAGTCTTCTTTTTTATAATTTTTTAAATTTTATTTGAAAAATACTAAAAAGAAAACGACTAAGTGCAACTAAATGCCAAAGTATAAAATGTTTTTCTTCACTTTTTCAAATTCTTCAAAAACTATAATGCACCTAAATATAAATTTTGAGCAAGTTTGAATAATCAAAATATATAAAAATCAAAATGAAGTATAGAGGACCCAAAATAACCAACTTCTACCAATCAGGAAGAAAACTTGGTAAAAACCTGACTTGGAAAAACTAATGAAAAAATACACTAGATTTACTAAAGAACAAGTGACAAACTAACACCACACAATGTAACACAAATTATAATGTATCTAAAGCCCTGATCACTGACTCAAACATAAAGCACTGAACTTATAGACCAAGAAGGAGGACCAACTTCAAATCACTAGATGAAAAGAGATTCAAACAAAGAAATTTCAGAGGCTTGACAACAAGCAAAAAGTGTGGGATACAGGAATTTAGACTCACATATTCATGCCAACAATAGAAGACCCCTAAGCATACACAAAAAATCAAACAAGACAGGGACAAGCAAAACCTACCCAAATTTTATGCTGCTATAGTATATACGTGACTATCTTATAGAACAACCCGCGTACCATACGCGTCTTTCTTATAGAGAACCTCGCATATACAAGTTTCTATACACGACTGTGTATCACAACAACTTGCATATACAACCAAAAAAAATTTCAAAGAAAAAAAAGTAAAGGTCTCTCGACACACTACTCTGTAAATGAAAGGAAAGATTGAAGACCACACTCAGAATCGGAGCAAATAATGGTAAAGTGTTGATGTATATGTAACTTCGGAATGTATTCACTTGTATTTCTTATGTATTGTAACCCTATGTTTATTCTGGTATGTATTTGTAATGTACTTGAGTCATGTCATGCCCCGATGTTCCGATCGAGAAGATCTATAATGTAAACAAGTCATGTCAAGTCATTGTGGGTAACCCTCCTATTGCCTAAGGGTTAAAGTCCCCGTAGTTCTGGGGCACTAGGGTTATTAGACTCTCCTAGAGAGGTCGGCCCTAGTAGGGTTTTAGTCATTTTAGGATTGGTATAAATAGAGAGCTAGCCTCTCTATTTAACACACAACTCATATACACACTCAAGTGTAGCGCATAGTTGAGGAAGGAAAAGACACTAGAGCTAGATAGAAAGAAGGTTACTATTGTTGGGATATCATCTTACTTTTTTGGGGTTTTACCTTTGGTGTTGATTCTATCTTTGAGGAAGTTACTAGGTTTTCTCCATTGATGGTTTCCCTGAGGAAAAACAATGTGTTCATTGTCTCTTGTGTTTGATTGTTGTGCTTGTTGTTCTCTCAGTTAAAGATCCTAACGTTATACTAGCTTAATGTTAAAAATTTAACATGGTATCAAAGCTAACCTAAGAAGAAGAAACTGTGCAGCTACGGGAACTAGGGATTTATAATTTGTGGATCTCTCTCCATAGTTTTTAAGCAAAAGAAGGTTGTAATAACTCTCCTCCTTAGGGTGCATCTTTTTGTCGAAGCAGAATCCAATTCTAAGTTTTTTCAGTTTTGGACCCGACACTGCTGCTGAAAATTAGGGATTTTCATAGAAGAGGAATTTTTCAGTGAGCCCGAGCTTGAATTGATCTCCTCCCTAAAATTGAAGTCAAGGATAAATTTCAAAGCAATTGGTTGGACAAAACTCCGAAAAAGAAAAATCCTAATCTGCTTCTGAACTAGCACTGCAAAATTTCAGCTACAAATCTAGATCCGACATCTTGAACTGGTAAGATCTAAATATTTTGTATTTCCATTTGAGGTTCTTAGTTAAGATGTCTCATAATACCAATCTTGATGAAAAGATTGATGGAGCTGATAACTTTTGAGCCTGGAAGTATAGGATCTCCCTGGTCCTGGAAGAGAATGAGTTGGACTCCTACATCAATGAGGAGGTTCCAGTTCCAGAGGGAGATGAGGCTAAGGCCTTACACAAGAAGAATATGGTTATGGAAAAGAGAATCATTTATGAATCTATCAAGGATCATCTCATACCATAAGTGTCCTCCCTAAAGACACCTAAAGCTATGTTTGATGCCCTAACCAAATTATTTGAAGGGAATAACATAAACTGGAAGATGACTCTGAGAAACCAATTGAAGAATGTGAAGATTCGGAATGCAGAAACCATCCAGTATTACTTCACAAGAGTTTCTCAAATCAGGGAAGAACTGGAAGAAGTAGATGAAGAAGTGGAAAATGCTAAGATTGTAATGACCACCTTGAATGGTTTCCCTAGATCATGGGACTCCTTTATTCAAGGGATATGTGCCAAAAAGAAGTTAGTCAAGTTCAGCAGACTATGGGAAGAATGCTCTCAAGAAGAAGCTAGGATAGCAGCCAGAGAAGAGAAGATGGGAAGTGAAGATCAAGCTCTCATAGTACATTCCAAGAAAACCAAAATATGTTCTCATCACTCCAGAGGTAAGCATTTTTCTAAAACTAACTCTAAAAAATATTTCTCTAGAGGCAGATGTTATACTTGCGATGAAGTAGGGCACTTTGCAAAAGATTGTCCTAAAAGACAAAATAAGAAAAAGGGAAACAAGAAAAGACATCATGCTCATGCTGCAGAGGATGATGAACCATCCAAGAAGAAAACCAAATATGAAAGTGAAGACTCTTCAAGTGATGAATAATATGTCTTGATTTCTACTCTCACGGGAAATATCACACATGGAAGCAATGATTGGCTTATAGACAGTGGGGCTTCCAAGCATATGACATGATTACAAGAATCCTTTGTGAATCTTTCGGAACATGAATCACCTCACAAGGTGAAGCTTGGAGATGACTACCAATATCCAATAAAGGGTAGTGGGGAATATTTTTATAAACTAGACTCTAGAAAGTATATGAGGATGCAAGATGTATTGTTTGTACCAGGACTCAAGAAGAACCTTCTCTCCCTATCTGCATTATATGCAAAAGGCATGAGGGTTGCATTCATACATGGCCAAGTCATCATGTGGCCAAAGGGAAAGACTATTAATGATGTAGTAGTTATTGGGGAACAAGAAGGAGGTCTATACAAATTGAAGGACCATCCAAAACAAGCCTTGGTCCATGACACAGTATAGCCAAAAGAACTTTGGCATAGAAGGCTTGCACATGTGTATTACAAAGCACTACCAATTGCAAGCAAAGTTGTTGAAGGTCTTCCAGAAATTCAAGAAAAACATGATGGGGTCTACAAAGGATGTGTGAAAGGAAAGAATACAAAGAATACATTTCCAAGTAGCAAAAGCAAAGCAAAAGGAATCTTGGAAATCATCCACTTCGATGTATGCGGTCCTATGTCATCAAGCTCACTAAGCGAGTATCTATACTATGTTTCTTTTATTGATGAATTTTCTAGGAAGACATGGATTTACTTCATGAAGAACAAATACGAAGTATTCAGGAAGTTCAAGGAATTCAAATCCTTGATCGAGAATCACACAGACAAGAAGATCAAGACCTTTTGATCAGATAATGGCGGAGAATTCACATCTAATGAATTCAAAGAGTTACGCAAAGACTCGGGGATTAATAGGGAGTTGTCCTTTCCTTATAATCCACAACAGAATGGGATAGCAGAAAGGAAGAATAGAACTATCATGGAAGCTACAATAGCAATGCTTCATGATCAAGATCTTCCTATGCATATTTGGTTGGAAGCTACCAGAACATTGGTGTATGTATAGAACCGTACTCCACATAGAGTACTCGAGAACAAGACTCCTAAAGAAGTCTTCTCCAACAAGAAACTAGAAGTCAGCCATCTCAGAATATTCAGTTGTCATGTGTACATACACATTCTAAAAGAAAAGAGAACAAAATTAGATCCTTCATGAAAGAAGGGTATATTTGTGGGATACTCTGAAAGCTCGAAGGCTTCCAGAATATATTTCCCAAGATACAAGAAGATTGAAATCAGCAGGGATGTGACATTTGATGAAGACACAACTTACAAAAAATCCAGAAAGAAACATGCTAAAGAATATGAAGAAGCAGAAGCACCCAGAATTCAAGATACAACCATGAATGAAAAAACTCAAGAAGAAGATCGAGAGTTTGAAGAACCACAAAGACCTGTAGATACAACTCCAGAGAAGAATCCTCATAAGAGGAAACCTGCTTGGGTACGAGAACTTATCCAAGGTGCGGAAAGATATGGTTATCTAGAAGAGAATCACAAAGAAATAAAAAGGACCAGATCATGCTCCGGGTATGTAGCATTACTATGTGATTTCATTGATAAAGAACCTTCCAGTTACGAAGAAGTGGCAGAATGGAAAGAGGAAGGATGCTATGATCAAAGAATATCAATCGATCATGAAGAATGATGTTTGGGATGTTGTCCTGAGACCAGAAGGGAAGTTAGTTGTAACTTCCAAATGGATCTACAAGATCAAGCATGCTGCAGATGGTAGCATAGAGAAATATAAAGCAAGACTTGTTGCTCAAGGTTTCTCACATAAAGAAGGAATAGATTATGAAGAATCCTTTGCACCTGTAGCCAGATACACTTCCATCAGATCAGTAATTGCCCTGGATGTAATGATGAAATGGAAGATACACCAAATGGATGTCAAGACTACTTTCTTGAATGGCGTAGTGGAAGAGGAAGTGTATGTAGAAAAACCACTTGGTTTTGAGACACATGACAGAGAGTCTCATGTATGCATATTGAAGAAGGCCCTATACGGTTTGAAATAGGCACCCAGGACTTGGTATAGCAGAATTGACAGCTTTCTATCTAGTTTGGGCTTTACCAAGAGTAAAGCATATTCCAACCTTTACTACAAGGTTGAACATGGAAACCCAATGATTCTCCTACTATATGTAGATGATCTGTTTGTGACAGGTATGGATGGGTTGATTACTGATACGAAGAGAAAGCTTGCTGCCAAGTTCAAAATGAAGGACTTGGGTATGATGCATTATTTTCTAGGTATGGAGGTGTGGCAGAGTGCAAATGGAATCTCCCTTGGACAAGGGAAGTATGCAGTAGAGATTTGGAAAAGGTTTGGGATGATGGACTGTAAGGCTATGGCCACACCTATGGCATCGAACCTAAAGCTATTGAGCGATTCTTCATCATATTCGGTTGATGCTATGATGTATCGTCATATGATTGGGTCCTTGATGTACCTGATGAACACTAGACCATATATTTCCTTTGACGTGAACACCATAAGTCAGTTCTTGACAGATCCGAGACATGTTCACTTGATTGCTGCAAAGCATATTCTGAGATACCTAAGAGGTATGGTTGATTATGGGCTCAAGTATGATATGAATCAGAAGATTAACCTAGAGGTTTATGTTGATTAAGATTGGGCAAGCAGTGCCATCGATAGGAAGAGCACTTCAGGATGTTTCTTCAGTATGGGATCAGGTGTGATCTCTTGGTTTAGCAAGAAGCAATCCTATGTGGAACTGAGTACAGCTGGAGTAGAGTATGTCGCAGCTTGTTCAGCTAGTTGTGAGGTAGTATGGCTCAGGAAGCTACTGTTTGATTTATTTGATCTCTAGCTGGATGCTACTTGTATACACTGTGACAACCAGCATTGTGTGAAGTTGTTAGAGATCCCAATGTTCCATGACAAGCCGAAGCATATTGAGATCAAGTATCACTATATCATGGATATGGTGCAGAGGGGAGTAGTGAAGCTCCAGTATATTGCAATGGATGATTAGATAGTTGATGTGTTGATGAAGCCATTGGCTGGAGTGAAGTTTGAGTACTTTAGGGAGAAGCTTGGTGTTCTCCAGATCGTGGTCCCTTCCAAAGGGAAGTGACAAGTTCGGAAGCCATTATGATGAGTAGGTCAGATGTAAGGCCTAAGCCATTCTATCATGGTGAGAGGATTGGTTCCTTCCATGTCAAATATGAGTGCTAAGCCATTTTGGTATGACTATAGGATTGGTTCCTACATGATCAGATATAAGGGCTATTTCCATTCTTGGAATGGAGTTTCCTGGTGAGTTACCAGGAATACTTGGTCTTGGACTAAGGGAATTTCTAAGACGATTGTAAGATGTAGTCTTACATTATCAAATGTGAGCGCATGTCCATTTTGAAGCGATTGAGGGATGTGTTCCCACTTGATCAGATATAAGGGTTGTTTCCTTTCTGACGAGTAGGTCAAATGTGAGTGCCGACCATTCTGATGTAGGATTAGTTCCTACAAAGATGTAAGGCCTAGAGCCTTTTTGACGAGGAGGTCAGATGTGAGTGCCGACCATTCTAATGTAGGATGAGATCCTACATAGATGTAGGGGCTATCTCCTTTCTGACGAGTAGGTTAGATGTGAGTGTCAGCCATTCTGATGGGACTATAGGATGAGGTCCTACATGATTAGATGTAAGGGCTACCGCCTTTCTGATGAGGAGGTCAAATGTGAGTACTGACCATTTTGATGAGTAGGTCAGATGTAAGGGCTACTGCCATTCTTTGAATGGAGGCACTTGGTCAGTTACCAGGAACCCTCAATATAGTACTGAGCGCCTTTCTGACGAGTCAAGGTCATATGTAAGTGTTGTGCCTTTCTGACGAGTCAAGGTCAAATGTGAGTGTTGGCCATTTTGATGAGTAGGTCAGATGTAAGGACTACCAGAGACCTACGAGGAGGTAGGCCTACACCCAACATGAAAATGGACTGGCTCTGTAGAAATTCCTATGCTGATAAGAATCATGAGATAGCACATATGATGATGACCCACTGATGATCCAGATCGAGCTATGATCTAAATCCAGTTATGATGTCTCCAAGATGATCCAAATTGAGTGATGATCCAGATCCAGCAGTGATGATCCAGATCAAGCTATGATTCAGATCCAGTGATGATGACCCAGTGGTGATCCATATCGAGTGATGATCTAGATCCAATGATGGTGATCCAGATTGAGTGATGATCTAGATCTAGTGATGGTGATCTAGATCCAGTGATGATCCAGATCCAGTGATGATGATCTAGATCCAGTGATGATGATCCAGATCGAAAAATGATCCACATCCAGATGAAGATGACTTGAAGATGAAGATGACAAAAACTTAACGACGACCCAGATAATATAGAGAAGAAGACTTGTGCTGAAAATTGTGTCGAGAGAATACCTTCCTAGTTAAGAGGGAGTGTTGATGTATATGTAACTTCGAAATGTATTCACTTGTATTTCTTATGTATTGTAACCCAATGTTTATTCCATGATGTATTTGTAATTTACTTGAGTCATGTCATGCCTCACTGTTCTGATCGGGAAGATCTATAATGTAAACAAGTCATGTCAAGTCATTGTGGGTAACCCTCCTATTGTCTAAGGGTTAAAGTCCCCACAGTTCCAGGGCACAAGGGTTATTAGACTCTCCTAGAGAGGTCAGCCCTAGTAGGGTTTTAGTCATGTCAGAATTAGTATAAATAAAGAGATTTCCTTTCTATTTAACACACAAATCATATACACACTCAAGTGTAGTACATAGTTAAGGAAGGAAAAGACATTGGGGCTATATAGAAAGAAGGTTACTACAGTCGGGAGCTCATCTTACTATTTTGGGGTTTTACCTTTGGTGTTGATTCTATCTCTGAGGAAGTTGCAGGGTTTTCTCCATTTATGGTTTCCTCAAGGAAAAACACTGTGTTCATTGTCTCTTATGTTTGATTGATGTGCTTGTTGTTCTCTCAGTTAAAGATCATAATGTTATACTAGCTTAATGTTAAAAATCTAACATAAAGAACCTACAGGATGAACTTACAGCAATTTGGAATCCTCAACGGAGTCACCAGTTTTGTTGTTCAAGATATTGCACCCTTGTAACATAGGGTATGGGGTTACCAACTTACTACTAACTTGCAGATAATTAGATTGTATAGAGAATGGAAAGGGAATACTAAGAAAGTCTTGACTTACCGAATTAACGATGATTGATCCAAGATTGATCTTCTCCCACTCCAATATTCTCCAAAGCTTCTAGGGATGCACCTCTTCACCTACAAAGAGAAAATTATTCAAGTAATATCTCATACATATATACATGAGAGATTAGATGAAAATCATATTAATAATATAATTAAACATATTCATTAAACCAATATACATGAGATAAAGAGATTACAAGATTAGAAGAAGAATTCTCTTTATTGACAAGCGATGAATAAGATAAGAATACAACCCAACTTTTGACAGAAGGACTCCTCTGCAACCAAAGGAATCTGAGTTCTGCTACTCCAATATTTTGAATATATACCACGAGCATAACTTTTGATTCCAAAAATTGATCGATTATCCCCATCCCAAGGCCTCTATTTATACTTTGTAAATAGAGATATTTTGAAGGTTAGGATGGTTGAGATGGTTGGGATAGTTATGGATTAAGGCCCAACTAATCTCATCTAATCATGATTTATATTTTTTAAGGTCAAATTAAGGTATACATGATTATTAATATAGGGAAATCGCGTATGATATGCATGTTTCTCAAAGGTAACTTGTGTATGAAAGGTATATACGGGTTGCAATGAAAATACTTGCATATGATACATGAGTTGCAATGCACATAGTTGCGTATGAAACCGAAAAGTCAGAATAAAAATATATAAGGCTGGTTTGAGGATAATGCATCAAATTTCATGCACATCTATAGTTTTTTGGCCACTTTAATCCTAATTTGTCCTTTTGTGTACCAACATGATGAATGTCAGCACTCAGATGGAGAAGTGCCATTTTGGCTGATAACATGACTTAAATAACATATTTGGTTGTGACATCCCTAATATTTTAGTTATTCATAGTAGTGCTAGAAATAACTTCAAAGTATATTCAGAAACATTTTCAATCATTTGAGACCATTTTTCACTTCTTTTTATAGCTCTGCATATCAAATTCCAGTTATATGCAAGGATGCATAGGGGATTTAACCTATATTGAAAAGTGTGGATTTTTTCTCTTTAGTCTTCTCATATTTTTTCCTTGTTACACATTTATGAAATTTCGATAGTTAAATATTTCAATATGAATACTACAAAAGTTTCTCAAATCCAATGATTACTATATTCATTAAACATGCCACAAGCAATTTGTTTGATGATGTGCAAAATAATTTGAACATTTTTTGCCAAATGGATTTGATAGCCACGCAACCTTCATGGTTCAATGATTTCCAAATTCTATACTTCCTATTTCTCTATGCTATTTTATGCTAGAATAATGATAGAGGTTCCAACCTTTAGTACCCATCATAAGGTTCATCTACTGCATGGATTTAACAGTCAAATCAACTATTTTTTAAGGATTTTGTACTCTTATTTCAATCTTGTTCATATATCGAAGCTTTAATTTCCTTGTATGATGCTAATCTTATTTCTCCTCTCCATAGAAGATTTTTTTTATTGAGTAAACTTATATTCACGTGGGTTTGTTTGCATTTCACTATGTCCAATTTTTTTAAGTGTCATTGCTAAGTAGAATTCACATCTATGCTCTGCAAGATCACCCCATGGGAAGAGGAAATGAATGCATTGGCTGTCAATTTGGGCTCTGAATTTTTAGTTTCCTTATTAATATTAATAATAAAGACACGAGGACAATGGAGTGGGTTACAAAGAAAATGAATTCATATTAATATCCATATTCCAAAGATATTCAGAAATTTATTTGGGAGGATAAGCACATATGGATAAGAACAACAGGGAAATAGTTGGAATATAAAGTGGGGTGCATAACAAACTATCATACACTATCATGTATCCTAAATCATTAAGAATGTTAATCAAGGAATATCAAAAGATTCTTTCTTTTTTCAAATGATGTTTTTTTTATTAGCTAGAATTGCTCACATCCTATTGAAAATATTATTTTTTATTGTAAAGTAGTTAAATGAGTCTACTCACCAAAAATATTTGATCCCGAAAAAGGAAATAGGGACAATTTCTGATCAAAACTATAAGGTAACTGGTCGTTTTCTTAAACCAATCATAATCACCCAACCGGAATTTCCAAGCCACGGTGAGTTTAACGTATGTTAAGCATATGGAGATTCAAAATTGAATTAAATTAGCACTGTTAGTAACAGTCTTGGAAGTGTAAGACATGCCAAGAATGGGTGGTGTAGTTACAATATGAGCCGCCTTTAGATCTATGTGGTGGAATGAAATCAATTGAGCATCCATGATCAATTGAGCATGGTGGTTAGTTTCAAAATGTTTCATTTCTCATGCATTTGAATGAGTGATTTTTATAACAATGTGTTTTTTTGGGGACTTCCTGGTGTTTTGGACTACCTAGTATCCTGCAACATAACCAGACAAACATAAAACATAATTCAGATTATGTAAAAACATCTTTTGGATACCTTCAAAATTTTAAATTGGCATAAGAAGCATCATTACCTGTTGAGACTCCTTTGGATTGAAGTCTACCAACCTTGACTCATCCACACAAAATCATATTATTTTGACTCAGGTACACCTGCATTGTACTTCATCCAGTCTCATCCTTATCTCAAGTGAGAGTAAATTGCACTTGCTTGTCACTTATATTGATGGTAAAAAATGGAAATAATACAGACAGTAGCATATAGAATAAGATTCTAATGAATGTGCTCTAAAAAATTATGTAGAAGGCACTTGGCTGATATGGCATTGTGATATGGATTTGCTTTATTAGTTCCTCATATAGATTTGATGTCAATGTTATAGTCTGTTAATGTGATAGTTGTTAAGATCAATATGTGTACATTTATCCAGCAATGAAGTTGTTATCTATTTTTGGAAAGCTGTTAAGTTATTTCTACAGTCTACCATAGTCTCGAAGGTTGTTTTTGTCATTACTGTTCAATTTGTCTTTCACTTGGTTTTTGACACTGTGTTTTGTACATCATCTTCATGAATTTATAAATATTTCCACGTTCTACAACTAGCTTTTTTTATTTTCCTTCAAAAAATGCGTGATGTATGCATTTTTACAAAGCATGGGATTTTTAGTCATAAAATGATTATATCAACAAATTTGACCATGAAGATACCATGCATTTATCATAATAAAGAGTATCATAGTATAGACATTAAACATATACTTATTCATAATTTGTAAGTATTTCGATGAAATTGAAATTAATCACTAAAATCCTAATTTGTTATGTAAAAAATAAAGTGTTAATCTACAAAAATGGGATTAACAAAATGCACGCCACAGTCCACACATATATTATTAATTTAAATTAATACCACAGGATCGAAGACATATATATGTTTGAAAAAAACCTCTTTCAGTTTCCCAAAATTATGCTTCATTTGCCCACAGTTAATTTGACAAAATAACAAATTTTATATTTGGAACCAAGTCTTACCATGTTCATAAAAATGCCCACCTAGGTGTCACTATTGAGTATTTTTTAGTGATTTAATTTGAAAATTGTGCGGTTTACTATTTTCCACCTTACTGTACATATAGGTTTCCAATTTGGGTTCCAAAAGTGTCTGCAATGTCATTTTTGCAGAGAATGAGATTGTTAGACTTAAATGAGTCAACAAATTTGACCATTCATATATTATGACTTTATTATATCAAATAGTATCATACTTTATGCATTAAAGATGTACATATTCATAATTTGTAATTATCTTGGTCAAATTAAAAATTAATCAGTAAAATCCTGAGTTGTTATGTAAGAAACAAAGTGTAAATATGTAAAACTAGGATTATAAAAATGCATGCCGCAGCCTGGGCCCACAACACTAGGATAGTATCCTACTTATATAATACTATAAGTATTATAAATGTATGAATTATTACATTTTATAAGTAGCATTGTCATAATTGGAAAATAAAGTCTAAATTCGTAATTTTGTTTTGTAAAAACAGAGTGTAAATTTGTAAAAATGGGCTGAGAAAAATGCCTGCCACAATGTTTTTAGAGATAATTTTTAAAACCTAAACCCATATACCTGGAGCTATATATACTTTGGAAAAAAAACCTCTTTCATAATTTTTAAAATATGTTTATTTTGTGTACAATAATGTTTTGAAAATTGCAATTTTTATGTTTTGAACTTTATTTGACTAGGTTTGTAAAATGCATGCCTAGCCCTTATAGTGATCTCAATTAGATATGGTTTTTTTATTGTTTTACACCTTCATGTACTTCTATTTTTCTAATCTTGGCTAAAAAAGTTACTGTTGTGAAAAAACATTGCAAGGATGCCTTGTAAATGTGAAATGCCTGCTTAGTCCACTAAAATGCAAGCATAATTTCCATCCTTAGGTATTTTTAAGTGGCTTAAGTTGGAGAATATATGTTTATTCTTCCCATGTTCTCACATATTTCCAAATATGTCTCATAACTTTGCATGAGGATCTTGTAGCGGGCCCACAACCTCAAGATAGTGTTCTATTTATATCATACTATATGTTTTATACATGTATGAATTAAAATAATTTATAAGTAGCATGGTCATAATTGAAAAGAATGTCTAAATTCACAATTTTGTTTTGTAAAAGCAGAGTGTAAATCTGTAAAAATGGGCTTAGAAAATGCTCGCCATAATGTTTATAGAGGTGATTTTAAAAACCTAATTCCGTATACCTAGAGCTATATATATGATGGACAAAAAACTCCTTCATAATTTTTAAAATATGTTTATTTTGTGTACAGTAAAGTTTTGAAAATTACAATTTTTCTGTTTTGAACTTTATCTGACTAGGTCTATAAAATGCATGCCTAGCCCTCATTGTTTTGTATTTTTGAGTGATATCAATTGGATATGGTGTTTTTGACTATTTACACCTTCTTGTATTTCTATTTTTCTAATCTTTGCTAAAAACATGCCTTTTGTGCAAAAACATTGCAAGGTTGCCTTGTAAATGTGAAATTCCTGCTTTATCCACTAAAATGCAAGCATAAGTTCCATCTGTAGGTATTTTTAGGTGGCCTTAGTTGGATAATATATGTTTCTAACTCCTATGTTCTTACACATGTCCAAATATGTCTCATAATATTTGCATGAATTCAAGATATGTCTCATAACATTTGCACAAGGATCTTGTAGCGGGCCCACAGCCTCAAGATAGTATTATATTTATATCATACTATGTGTACTATACATGTATGACTTATCATAATTTATAAGTAGCATGGTCATAAATGAAAAGAATATCTGAATTCACAATTTTGTTTTGTAAAAGCAGAGTGTAAATCTGTAAAAATGGGCTTAGAAAAATGACTGCCATAATGTTTATAGAGGTAATTTTCAAAACCTAAAGCCATATACCTAGATCTATATATACTATGGACAAAAACCTCCTTCATAATTTTTAAAATATGTTTATTTTGTGTACAATAAAGTTTTGAAAATTGCAAATTTTTTGTTTTGAACTTTATTTGACTAGGTCTGTAAAATGCACGCCTAGCCCTCATTGTTTAGTATTTTTGGGTGATATCAGTTGGATATGGCGTTTTTTATTTTTATTTTTTTACACCTTCATGTACTTATATTTTTCTAATATTGGCTAAAAACATTTTTTTTGTGCAAAACTATTGCAAGGCTTCCTTGTAAATGTGAAATGTCTGCTTAGTCGACTAATGCAAGCATAAGTTCCTTCCTTAGGTATTTTTAAGTGGCTTAAGTTGGAGAATATATGTTTCCTCATCCCATGTTCTTGTACAATTCCATATTTTATTTTTGATCCATAAAAAAGTATGTTTTATACAAAAAAATTGTATTTTGTATAAATGTTGATTATTTTGATGATTTTACAAAATAACTCATCAATGAATCATTTGAACTAGTCATCTAAAAAAATGTTCCTTGAAAAATAGGTCGACACAAGGAAGCAGAATTGAATAATATTCCAATTTTCCCCCACATGATATTATCCTTCAATTCACTCCTATTGGGGGTAAAAGAGTTGTTATTCGTGTTGTCCATCAACAATGTCAAGCACTTATAGATCAGAACTCCATACCAAAAAATAATACTATGAATTTCCATCAAACAACAGGAAATCATGTAGCAACTGTTGAAATTAGATGTCCTATATGTAAGCAATGTGTTACAAACAACAATGTTTTTCAACAACCTAGGCAGCCTTTTACTCCAATTCCAATTGAGGGAAATGGTAATGTACAAGATATAACTCTTGACCATACTATTAAATCTAATTTACATAATGTGGTATGAAATGTCCCTCAAAGATCAACTGTTGATTATGCTTCCATTACAGACAATTTGTATCAAAGTATAGAAGGTTGTTTTGCTCAACAGCCTAGCTTTCCTTTATCTTCAGTTACAGTTGAAGGGAATGAAAGTGTAATCCTATTTAGTTGGAAAAAAATTTGAACATGCATCCCTTTATAATTTGGATACAACTAGAAGTCATGAAATAGTTGAAAGACCTACCTTTCATGAACAAATGGATAGAAATGCACCTACAAAAAATCAAAATTTTGTAGATGCACAAGCTTCAATAGAAATGACTGAAGTACAAATGGATAGAAATGTACCTATAGAAAATCAAAATTCTACAGATGTACAGGCTTCAGTACAAATTCTTGAAGGAAAAATGGATAGAAATGCAACTATAGAAAATCAAAATTCTGCAGATGTACAAGATTCAGTACAAATTCCTGAAGGACAAATGGATAGAAATACAAATATAGAAAACCAAAATTGTGCATATGTAGAAGCTTCAGTAGAAATTCCAAAAGTAAAAATGGATAGAAATGCACCTACAGAAAATCAAAATTCTCTAGATGTACAAGCTTCAATACAAATGCCTGAATGGTGTTCAATAGATAAAACTACATATGATGTTACTAGAAGGTCAACGGGAAACTGCTTAAGGACATCCTTATTGAGTCTTAAGAAGTGATCTCGATGGTTTAACTACAGACTAAATGAGGGGAAGAAAATTTTTAAGGAAATTGGTAGATGGTTCTCTAGGAATTCACTTGAATATGTAGATGAAAATGACATTATTTCTAGAATTGGGTACTTCATGAGTAAAAACCATAGTGAAGATTCTAAATTTGAGGATGTTCTTCAACACCTAGATGGAGTGCTTCATCAACTTCGATCAATTGTTATACAAGATATCCGTAATGATTTTATGACTACTAATATGGCTTATGTTTTTATTGAATCAAGAATGAGCCATAATGATTTGCAATGTATGAAGCGGATTGACCGTCATGGTGTATTGCAAGGGGTTTATTCCAACTTTAGTTTCCAAGGAGATGAAAAAGTGGAGCAAAGAAGCTAAGGATATTAATATGGGTTGGGAGAGAACTGATCGTCTCACATATTGAGTTAGAGTAAAGCAAGTAAATTCATATACTTCCTTTATGGTTGAGTCATATGAAAAGAGGACTGGCAGTAGATTCATTGAAGTTTCTTTCAAACTTGGTATTGATTCTCGTGTACATTATGATCAAGGTGGCAGAGTGAGGTATTATTTGAGTTACTAGAAGATAGTGGCTTGATGTCTTGTGTAAGCCTTGAAAATTGGGATGGAAAGGAAGAATATAAATAGGTTTTAGCACATGCTCTTGATCCTACAAATGGGGATAGATTAATGAATTAGATAAACATACTTTCACAAAACATGATACTAATGCCAGATGGAAGGGTAGTGTAATTGAATTTGCTTGAGTGCCATGTCTAGTGGCCATCTACAGTTTCATATGCAATAAGAATATTTCTCGAATGGGGAATAATTTTTTTCCTTGGTGCAAATGCCATAAAAACACTATACACATGGTTACAAATAAAATCAAAATTCAAGATGGGGATACTATTCGTAGAATTTCCAATTTTTATACAATGTCACTGAACTTGCTCATAGTACATTTTACATATTTATTAAAAGTTTACTGATTTTTGTTGATATCTTGCCATGACTTTCTAAATATTACTTTGTGTTAAAACTTTAGGAATTGAATCCTTCTTTGGAACAAAGAATTGAAGGATGGGAAGAAATGTTGGATGAGTGTATTATAGACATTCAACCAGCCTTATGCAGCAGAGAATTGAATATTATCAAAAGGTATCTCATGAATCGAAAAAATGATCGAAAGGTACATGTTTTCAGAATTATTTCTTTACTATAAATGGAAATTATTATTATTTAACTAGCTCGTACCTACTGAAACATGTGCTGCCAACTTATTATAGCTGACTCTTGGCTCAATGTCCAACCTTGTATATTGTGCTCGTCATACCAGAATTAGAACTATTTTGAATATGTTTCATGAAATTCTAAAATTTGCACAAGATTACGACAAGGTTCATCCAACTAGAGTGATTGAGGAGACGATTTTTTTTCAAATTTGGGAGGTGATGGAGAAAATTGGTGTTCCATGTAAAAATCGGGAACCATACCATCATAAAGGCCAAGAGTACAATGATCTTAAATATGGGAAATCAGATGGATCAACATCATATAAGATCCTCATTCGGCATGAAGGTATTTTAAAGGTTTAATAATTATGTTATCATATCCAATATTTTTAATGTGGGTCTTGAATAACAATAAGTGATGATTTTATGATGGCATAATAGTGAAATTCACTCTTATTTTTATGAAATTTTAATAGAAAATTAAATAGTGTATCATGTACAATGAAATGTTGTGCTTTTAGGTTACTGAAGGCATAACAAATGAAGAAAAGTATAAAAAGTTGGTGAGGATGTGGAAGTGTTATAAATAATTTCACATGGTGAAATTGCAAGGGTGTGTAGAGGATGATAAATATGAATATGAGGAAAAGGACACCAATTTATACTAAGTTCATAGTATTATGTATTTCCATTGTGGTATTATCTCATTCACGATATAAAATTTGATCCACTATCATTGCAGGATTGGATTCCTTGATAGTGAGTGGCTTTGGTTGTGTTCTTTTTGTTTAGGAGATGAGATGGTTTCTTATATGCATATCCAAGGGGCCCATGCTCTTTAGATGACTAGGGTTTCTCATCCATATACTTTAGGACGGTCAAGGAATGAAGTAATGGAATGTAAGCATAGGGAAATGAAAAATTTGAACATCAACCAAGGAGGAGGAAGAGGATTTGCTAAGGAGCATAGAAACACATTTGAACATGACAAAATGTGTCTTGTAAATGAGATGCGAGCACAATTTTTCAAACTGGTGATGAGATCAAAGGGTACTTTCCAAATTTTTAAAGAAATAATATTTTTGGCTTCCAATATTAGATGTCAACTTCCTGTTGAATATTAAAAGACAAGAATCCCACTTAATGATGAAACTGCAACATAGTTGGAATCCCGCTTCCCTAATGTCACAAACTATTTCATTCATGGGTAAGACAATCTAAGAAATCATTGATTGCACCACCAACAGTAAGTATGACGTAATTTTAAATGGTTTCTAATTTTTCTTTCATTTTATGGTGTGAGGGATCATAATATGTTTTTAACTACTAAATACTGATATGTTCTCGTAGTTCAGTAATCATCTTCCAAGATCAAGGCCAATAACCAAACATGGTGAAAAGGATTTTTGTGAATCATATCACTTCGGAAGGTGCAAGGAAAAAAATAACCTTCAAAGAAGAAATAACAATAAAACTCTAGGTGTTTCATCCAAGAGGAAAGTGGCAACACAAACTGATCAAACACAAGAATTGAATGGGGCAGCTGGTGTTGAAATACCTATGATGGTGACTGAAAATTACTATAAAATTGATGTTTCATCCTCAAGAAATGAAGGAGGGAAAATCAATGAATTACAAGAAGTGTATGGAGTAGCTGCTATTGATATGCCAATGATGGAGGCTATGATTAACAATAAAAAGGGTGTTCCATCCTTGGTAAATGGTATAGGGAAGAGTGGTGAAAAACAAGAAATTCAAGGGGCATTAGTTGATATCCAAAACATGGATGTTGGGAATCCTATAAAAACTGATGTCATTATAACAAGTGTGAGACAAGCCAAAAAATAAAAAAAGTACTATATGATCGAAATGCAACATCGTATGCAAAATGGTGAAATAAACTTATGTTGCAAAAAGCATTTCTAGTGATCTTGCCCTACTGAAAATTTATTCTACTGTGATAACATTTATGTTACCAAATTTTGGAAATGTCACAAATGTTGGAAGGCATATTAAATATTTAATTTTTTTTAGTAATAAAATTACAATTATTTTCTGTGTTTGCTTATATTTTGTAAATTTCTGTCTTTTTTAGGCTAGTTTTATAGGAATTACAACTTTGGGTTATTCGCTAAAATTTGGTTGCATGAGTAGAATTGTATGAAATTGTTCCAGAATTGGAATTTCAGTTTTATTAGATAAAGAAACTTACATAAATATAGCAATACATAGCGTCAAAATTCTCATAAAGAACCAGTGAAAGTTCTCAATCCATCATCCCCATAATATCCCTATAATATCCACAGTCCCAAGCAAATGGATAGGATCTACCTATGTCACCAAATCTACTCACATCTCATATCGAATGATCACTATCACTCTTTTAATTTCTTACAAATTCAAATATATATGCCTACAGTACACAAGTTAAGTTTCCAATTTTGATATTGTTAACTTTGTGGCCAATTATGTACACTTATTGAAACGTTAAATTCAAAATTACCATTCACATTAAATGCATCAAAACCATATACATTTCCGAGAAATACACACACACACACACATATAAATTTATGTATTAAAACTTGAAATGTATTTACATACACAACATATACAAATAATTTTTTTCCATAGTTCTAGGTTGCTTGGGAGGGTTAGGCTGCAAGTCCTCCTTTTCTAGAGAAGATAAATTTGTGCATTCTAGTCTCTTGCCTTGACTAGAAGCTTTTGGTTCTTTAGAAGATGCAACATGTGCATGTTCTGATTTTCATTCTAATTCTTTCACTTTTGTTGCATATTTGTGCAAACTTTATTTCAATCTATCTATATCTTGGATGTACTTCTTCAACAATTCCACATTCTTCTTATTTTTCTCTTCATGTTCCTTTTCGTTTTGCTGAAGACGATCATTTGCATATTTCAACTCAGACCGAAATTGGGTCAATTTTTTCCTATGCTTCTATGTCTCTGTCTCCAACTCTTTTTCCCTCAATTATGTATTATCTGGAGTATACACAATTGCTACTCATTGAAGTATGTTTTTCCTCTGCGGAGTGGCAATTTGGGATTTCAGATCTTCTATCTCTGACTTATATCCCAAATGTTGTGATTCTCTATCCTCCAGTATTTTCAATCTGAGCTCTTTAGTCTCATCTTCCTTCTTTGCTACCTTGTTTTTCAATGTTTCACTTATGTTTTACCATGCAAGGATATCAGCTCCAACATTCATTGCTCCAATACCATCCATCAAGGACATCTCTCAAATTCTTAAAGAGGCACGATAGCTTTGTAACACCTTTTTTGAATTTTTTATGAGCTTGTATTGCATTAAAAGTTATGTCCGGTTCCTTCTCTCTATTTTGCAGGGAACTGTCATACCTTATTAAATCTTGTTAGTGTGCTGACATATCATAAATTTCACCAGAAATCAGATTCCTACTTTGTCCCTTACCAATTTCAGATTCTTTTAACTTCTCAACTCCTCTAGTATGTAGTTCTACAGTAATCCTTTCAAGTTCAACTATTTTTTATTTCAACTCTTCATCTTTCTTAGCAATTATGTTTTTCATGTTTTCCTCTTTCTTTCTATATTCATTTATCTCAATTTGATGTTTATTGTAGTCTTCAACAAGGCTGTTTTGAAAGTCATCCTTCATTATTTCAATTATTATGTTTTTCTTATTGACTTCAGTCATAAGTCTTGCTTCCTAGGTGATAACAATATTTAGAGGGGGGATTTCAAAAACCTACTGTCGATGTTTCTACTCATCTTTCAGTATCTCTATGGTTTGTTCATCTTTCTTCCAAACAACCATATATTCTTCTCTGCATTTCTCATTTTCCTTTCTAAATTCATCCTAAATTATTTCTAGTTCCTTATTCAAATACTGAAGAACATAGTGCTTGCCTACTATTTTCCTTCTCAAACTATCCACAGTATTCACAATGGATTCTCATAACCTTGCAATTTCCTGTAAACAGACAAAATTTTGAGGCTTCAAAAATTGGAATTTGGCAACTTTTTTTTGGGAAAAAAGCATTGAAAAATGCCTCCTATCTTAAAGAGGTCCATCATTTGCAAATTTTTAATAGAATATTCCATAGTATCCACATGTTCTGTTTCTAACCTTGCAATTACATGTAAATAGTGAAAATTTTAATGAGGCTTCAAAAAAAGGAATTTGGCAATAGTTTCTTTTTGAAAAATAGCATTGAAAAATAACACCTACCTTTAAGAGGTCCTGAATTTGCATCTGCTTAATCCTATAGATTTCTACACTCTGTACCGCAGTAAGATACCAATAGGAAAAATTTTTCCTTTGAAATTAAACTTTTTCTTTGAAATGCAACATTTCATCGAATGGCTTAAAACCAATTTTAACATCAAAAAAATATTTTGGAGAGGAAGTTTTCTCAACTACCAACTGTGGAGGTGTATATATAACAAGTGGCATTTCTGCAGGAGCATAAATATCATCATCTTTTAGGATTATTAATCCTCCATTGTCCAATTTGGTCATATGTCTAAATGGGGAGTCATGTCTAAATCGGGAGTCCATCCAGTATATTTATAGTCATTAGCACCATTGGGTCAACTTGACCTAATTGGGGCACATGTTTCAGTTACTAAAGTGTGGGGAACACTAATTGAGGCTCACTGCCACTTATTGCACTTAATTGCATAAGTTTAGGAGCCTCCTAGACCAATCCCTACAATTTAGGAAGCCACTGGGAGTGTCGAAACCAACCAAGGTCAGTTCACTTCAGTTAATGACTAGTCAAGCTAAGTTAGGAGTCAGTTACATTCAGTTCTAGTCCTTTACATTCAGTTAGCACTAGGTTTACTTGACTGCACACATGTGGGGCGCATTTCTCACCTACCACAGTCATTTAACCATTAGTCAACACTAAATGTAACACTTGAGTTGTGTTTTAGAGCTCCAATGAACTCCGGTTATGGTTTAGACAAGGACAGTTAACTACTGGGTCCTCCGATAGTGATTTAGACAACGTCTTGGTTACCTACAGTCAAGTAGAGTCTAATCAATTCGAACTTCCTCATGTGGATTCGAATTGCTTGTGGCTATTAAATCCATTTTGCTTCGTTGTAATTATCATCTGGATTACTTTTTTATTAATGAAAGCATTCATAGCTGCAAGCCTTTTGCACTATTTCATTCTTCAATTGCTGAGTAAATTGTGAGATCTTCTTTGTGAGTTGTGTATTTTTCTACATATCTATATGCTCAAATTTACATGGTATCAGAGCCTCAATGGACAAGGCACTTCTCCTCCTCAGATCTCCTACTGGATCATTTTTTTGTTTTGCAGGTACAACTTTGAAATGAATTCATCAATTCCTCTTCTCACCCTATCCTCAGACTATTTTGAATGGAAGGTGAAGATGATTGGATTTCTGAATAGACAAAAACTCTTTTGGGTGTCTGATGGATACGGTAGAAATTATTTTGAGAGTGAAAATGACTGGCTAAATGCAAAGGATGCAGCTTTTGAAATAATGAAACTGGCTCTTTCTCCTAGCATGTGCTACCTTAGTAGATCTATTAAAAATCCACAGGAACTCTGGACAAGATTGAACAGAACCTTTGGAATTATTGATAATAGCACTTTGGAGAGCACATCCAGAACCATAAGAATCCTTGATTCAAAACTCTCGGCCTCTACTCTCTCTCATAAAGTTGTTCAACATGAAGATGAAGCAGAAGCTTCTACATAGTCAATTCGAATTGAAGACAGTCTCCATGCAGTGACTCCTTCTCCTGATGCTCCAAAAGTTCATGAGATCTCTGATATCTCATGTTCTCATATTGCTAAAATAGAAGAAGACATTCAAATCTCTGATATTGAAGAAAAATTCTGCTACACTTCCATGCAAACATTCACCGGTGATTTTCCTTTAAATTCTGTGCAAAATTTACCAGTAATTGCTTCCGAAAGTGAAGAGAAATTTGATTTTTCTTCCTCTAATGTTGTTGTTGGTGTGAAAATATGTAAAAAATTGGATATTTTGGAAGAAATGTCAGATTATAATAGTGACACATTTGCTCCCCATGATCTATATCTTCCAGCAAATTCCTACAGGATTGCATGCACCAAAATTCAGAATTTTGAAGAAGAAGAAAGCTGTGCATCCACCGTCTCGGTTAACCATTTATTTGAATCTGATATTAACCTTATTGGATCTGGTATGATCTTATTTATATTTGATATGATATTTCTTGGTTTAATATATCAAATTCATAATCTTTCAGTACTGCTTGTAGCTGTTCTCATCAACGGTGTGAAGAAACAAGTACCACAAGTCTCCTACAAAACTACTACTAGGGATTTGATTCCATTTCACAGTTTTGGATCTGTTTTGAACATATTTATATCTGATTTACTTTCTGATATGATATTATTTGTTTCATATTTTAAAATCCAAAAGCATTCAGTCATGCTTGTAGCTTCTCTCACCAATTCCGGTGTGAAAAATCAAGTACCAAACTTTCTCTTCAAAACTGCTGATGGGGATTTGGTGTTAGTTTCCTCATATGAGGTTTCTGATATTTTATTATGTGATTCATTATCTATTTAAGAATATATATTAGACTATGGAGCACAAGCATTTGCTCTCAACATTCCCAGTGCTTCTCTACCATTGATCACATGCTCATCTCCTCACAAAACTAGTAAAGAGGAAGATTTTCTGCATCCGCCTGGACACCTGCTCCTAACACTTGGGGCTGTTATTACCACTCATGGTTTGCTGTTCATGGCTGAAACATATCAGTTTCTTGAGTTTTCTTCACATTCTCTGAATTCTCAAGAACCTTTCCTCACTTTTCAGTTGACTTCAGTTGCTCTACATGGGTCTAGTCTTCATCCAGCAACTGTCTATATTTCTGATTTAGTTGAGCATATCATTCTTCTTCCAAAGAGAAAGATTCCTCTAGACATAATGATGGAGAGGTTCACATTTCAAGCCCCAGGATACCTGTGCACAGAAGAACCAGATTGATCCTGATTCTACTTGCTTAATTAGAGGGGGGGGTTTTTTCCCACGTGGTTTTTCCCCAGCACCTTGTTTTTGAGCAATTACTTTACTTTACTTGATGTAATGGGTGACCTATGGTCTTAGTTACCAGGGCCCACAGATTGTCCAAGTTAGCATTCAGGGGGGGGTGTTAGGATTATTAATCCTCCCTTGTCCAATTTGGTCATATGTCTAAATCAGGAGTCATGTCTAAATCGGGAGTCCATCTAGTCTATTTATAGTCATTAGCACCATTGGGTCAAATTGACCTAATTGGGGAACATGTTTCAGTTAATAAAGTGTGGGGAACACTAATTGAGGCTCACTGCCACTTATTTCACTTAATTGCATAAGTTTAGGATCCTCCTAGACCAATCCCTACAATTTAGGAAGCCACTGGGAGTGCCGAAACCAACCAAGGTTAGTTCACTTCAGTTAATGACTAGTCAAGCTAAGTTAGGAGTCAGTTAAATTCAGTTCTAGTCCTCTACATTCAGTTAGCACTAGGTTTACTTGACTGCACACATGTGGGGCACATTTCTCACCTACCACAGTCAGTTAACCATTAGTCAACACTAAATGTAACACTTGAGTTATGTTTTAGAGCTCCGATGAACTCCGGTTATGGTTTAGAAGAGGACAATTAACTACTGGGTCCTCCGATAGTGATTTAGACAAGGTCTTGGTTACCTACAGTCAAGTAGAGTCTAATCAATTCGAACTTCCTCATGTGGATTCGAATTGCTTGTGGCTATTAAATCCATTTTACTTCATTGTAATTATCATCTAGATTACTTTTTTATTAATGAAAGCATTCACAGCTGCAATCCTTTTGCACTATTTCATTCTTTAATTGTTGAGTAAATTGTGAGATATTCTTTGTGAGTTGTGTATTTGTCTACATATCTATATGCTCAAATTTACATCATCACTGTGCTCCTCATGTTCATTAAACTCAACATCATGCATCTCATTTACATTTATTTCTCTATCTTGATGTAATCCGGACAGAATTGAGACAACCTCAAATTCTTCAAGGTCACTTTCCATACCTTACATACAGTACTCAAAAGTCTCTTTAGGGACTTGTACATTGTCCTTTGGATATTGTTGAGGAACTTCCTGGTTAATTTTGTTCAATTTCAACCTCTTAATGTATGTATTTTTAAATCTTCTTCCTTCTACAGTTCTTGGGTTCCTTCTACAGATCTTGGGTTGATATATGTCAATAATTTTTTCTTGTGTACCAAGGTAACTGAACTTCACTCTCTTCATTTTTCTCTCCTACAGTGCAAAATGCATTTTTTTTCCAATAGATGAGGGACATTTATGGCCAAGTCTTCAAGCCAATGAATCACCAACTTCATACAATCACCTGAAATATCTTCTTTGTGGTGATTCATAATTGTCCTAAGTACAATTTGAATTAAAGTTTTCTACATTCTTGGGGGAACATCTTGCATCTTTAAACCATTCCATGCAACCAAAACCATTTTTCCACATATTTTGTTTGCCATCTCACCCTTTTCTACTTTGAGGGGTTTCTTGGTGGTCAACATTACTCCCCCCATACGTGGAATTTTAATTGCACTGGATAACAAATCAGGGTCTAGACAAACCCTCCTCCCAAAAATAATCAATTCCTTGGACTCATCATCATAACTAGAAATGGTATTATTTATTTCTTCATTGTTGAAATTGAACTGACCGAAAAAAAGATGCACTCTTGCTCTGACCAAGACATTTAGAATACCTTTTGGCTAGTTGGTTCTTTCACTCCATGCCTCAACACTCTCTCCAAATTTTCTGACAGTGAACCTCTTAGTAACTTCAGAACCCCCTATTTCAGTTGATGGCATGGAACATGAGGCTGATGTTTCCATTTTGCAGGATGATGGCACACTCAGAAAGGAAGAAGGGGATGCAAGTGAATACACGCACAGGATACCAGTACGCTAACTTTTCGAACTAAAATTAAAATTAAAATTTGTTCTGACGTTTCCAAACTATAATAAAAGTTACAAATGTGTTCTGACTTTTGCAAACTAATAAAAGTTACAAATGTGTTCTAACTTTTCCAAACTATAATAAAAATTACAAATGTGCTTCAAGTCAACTATACATAGCTTACATTTTCAATTTCAATATAGTTAACTTTCTATCATGTTAAGTATACTTATTGAAAATAATAAAGTAAGAGTAAATAATAGAGTAAAAATTTCGCATTCTAACTATTTTGGAAAAAATAGAGTAATAGAGTGAGTAATATAATAATAGAGTAATATTCTTCTCTACATGTTTTGTTGTACTCTCAAACCAAACCCTCCTATTAAATGTTTATAGTAAATGGTTTTGGAAATTGTATGGCTAGATATATTGAGAAGACTATCCTTGTGTTAATTTTATATAACCTAACCTCATATGCTCATAGTCGACCTATGAAAGGTTCAATTATAACATTTTTTTACTTTTATGGAAACTTGGTGTAAAATGCAATCCATAAGCATAAAAATACAAGATAGGAATGCATAGCAGTCAAATTGAACATGAATGGCTAAAATTCCAAGTATCTTGGACAAATTCAAAAAAATGACTGAAATTCTAAGTTTCATAAAAAACAGTGTGTAAATATTCAAAAATGGTCTTAGGAAAATGCACGCGATAGTCCGTACAATTGTCATAAGTTGAAACTAACACCATGGGGTTGAATATAGATATATTTTTGACAAAATACTTTTTAAGTCTTTTAAAATTATGTTTCATTTGTCCAGAGTTAAATTGACAAAATGACAACTTTTGTGATTTCAGCCCAGTTTTACCAAGACTAGAGAAATGCCTACCCAACCCAAAGTATTGGGTATTTTTGAGTGATTTTAGTTGGAAATGGTATGTTTTACTATTTTCCACATTTCTATACATTTATTTTTTCAATTTGGGTTCAAAAAGTGCCTGTTGTGCAAAAACACTACATGGTTGTCTTGTATTTATGAAATATCCACCTACATTAATAAAAATGCAAGCGAAACCCTCCCATTAAATGTTTATAGTAAATGGTTTTGGAAATTGGATGGCTAGATATATTGAGAACACTGTCCTTCTATTAATTTTGTATAAACTAACCTCGTATACTCATGGTCAACCTATGAAAGGTGCAATTTTAACATTTTTTTACTGTTATGGACACTCGGTGTAAAATGCAATCCATAAGCATAAAAATTCAAGATAGGAATGCATAACAGTTAAATTGAACATGAATGACTAAAATTTCAAGTATCTTGGACAAATTCAAAATTAATCATGGAAATTCCAAGTTGTTACATAAAAATAGTGTGTAAATATTCAAAAATAGGTTTACGAAAATGCACACCATAGTCCGTACAATTGTCATCATTTGAAGCTAACACCATGGGGTTGAATATAGATATATTTATGACAAAAACCTATTTCAGTTTTTTAAATCTATATTTTATTTGTCCAGAGTTAAATTGACAAAATGACAACTTTTGTGTTTTCAACCCAGTTTTCCCAGAGAAATTCCCTCCTAGCCCTAAGTATCGAGTATTTTTTAGTGATTATAGTTGGAAATCGTATGTTTTACTTTGTACACATTATTATACATTTATCTTTTCAATTTGGGTTCAAAAAGTGCATGTTGTGCATAAACACTACATGGTTGTCTTATATTTATGAAATATCCACCTAGATTAATAAAAATGCAAGGAAAATCGTCCTATTAAAAGTTTATAGTAAATGGTTTTGTAAATTGGATGGCTACATATATTGAGAAGAGTCTCCTTGTTTTAATTTTATATAACCTAACCTCATATGGTCACAATCGACCTATGAAAGGTGAAATTTTAACATTTTTTAACTTTTATGGACACTTGATGTAAAATGCAAGCCTTAAGCACAAAAATGAAAGCTCGGAATGTATAGCACTCAAATTGAACATGAATGACTAAAATTCCAAGTATTTTGACAAATTAAAAAAAAATGACTGAAATTCCAAGTTTCGTAAAAAATAGTGTGTGCATATTCAAAACTGGGATTATGAAAATGCATGTCACAGTTCGTACAATTGTCATAAGTTGAAACTAACACCATGGGGTTGAAGATAGATATATTTTTTACAAATGCCTCTTTCAGTTTTTTAAAATTATGTTTCATTTGTCCAGAGTTAAATTGACAAAATGAAAACTTTTGTGTTTTCAACACAGTTTTACCCAGATCAGAGATATACTCGCCCAGCCTTAAGTATTGGGTATTTTTGAGTGATTTTAGTTGAAAATGGTATTTTTTACTATTTTCCATATTAGTATCCATTTATTTTTTCAATTTGGGTTCAGGAAGTGGTTGTTGTGCAAAAACACTACATGGTTGTCTTGTATTTATGAAATATCCACCTACATTAATAAAAATGCAACCCAAACCCTCCTATTAAATGTTTATAGTAAATGGTTTTGGAAATTGTATGGCTAGATATATTGAGAATATTATCCTTTTGTTAATTTTATATAACCTAACCTCGTATGCTCATGTTCGACCTATGAAAGGTGCAATTTTAACCTTTTTTTACTCTTATGGACACTTGGTGTAAAATGCAAGCCATAAGTATAAAAATGTAAGCTAGGAATGCATAGCAGTTAAATTGAACATGAATGACTAAAATTGTAAGTATCTTGGACAAATTCAAAATGAGTGACTAAAATTCTAAGCTGTTATGTAAAAAATAGTGTATAAATATTAAAAAATGGGCTTAGGAAAATGCACACCATAGTCTGTACCATTGTCGTCAGTTGAAACTAACACCATGGGGTTGCATATAGATATATTTTTGAAAAACACCTTTTTCAGTTTTTTTAAATTATGTTTCATTTGTCCATATTTAAATTGGAAAAATGACAACTTTTGTGTTTTCAACCCGGTTTTACCCAGATCAGATAAATGTCCGCCCAGGCCTAAGTATTGGGTATTTTTGAGTGATTTTAGTTGGAAATGGTATGTTTTACTATTGTACCCATTATTATTCATTTACTTTTTCAATTTGGGATCAGAAATTGCATGTTGTGCATAAACACTACACGGTTGTCTTGTATTTATGAAATATCCACCTAGATTAATAAAAATGCAAGCCAAAAACTCCTATTAAATGTTAATAGTAAATGGTTTTTAAAATTGTATGGCTATATATATTGAGAAGACTATCCTTGTTTTAATGTTATATAACATAACCTCATATGCTCACAGTTGACCTATGAAAGGTGCAATTTTAACCTTTTTTTACTTTTATGGACACTTGGTGTAAAATGCAAGCCATAAGCACAAAAATGCAAGCTAGGAATGTATAGCAGTCAAATTGAACATGAATGACTAAAATTCCAAGTATCTTGGATAAATTCAAAAAAAATGCGTGAAATTCTAAGTTTCGTAAAAAAAACAGTGTGTAAATATTCAAAACTGTGCTTAAGAAAATGCACACCACTGTCCATACAATTCTCATAAGTTGAAAATAACACCATGGGGTTGAATATAGATATATTTCTGAAAAAATCCTATTTCAGTTTTTTAAAATTATGTTTCATTTGTCCAGAGTGATATTGACAAAATGACAACTTTTGTGTTTTCAACCCATTTTTACCCAGATCAAAGAAATGCCCGCCCAGCCCTAAGTATTGGGTATTTTTTAGTGAGTTTAGTTGGAAATGGTATGTTTTACTATTTTCCACTTTATTATACATTTATTTTTTCAATTTGGGTTCATAAAATGCTAGTTGCGCAAAAACACTACATGGTTGTCTTGTATTTATGAAATATCCACCTACATTAATAAAAATGCAAGCCAAACCCTCCTATTAAATGTTTTTGGAAATTGTATGGCTAGATATATTAAGAAGACTATCCTTGTGTTAATTTTGTATAATCTAACCTCGTATGCTCACGGTCGACCAATGAAAGGTGCAATTTTAACCTTTTTTTAATGTTATGGACACTTCGTGTTAAATGCAAGACATAAGCATAAAAATAGAAGCTAGGAATGCATAGCAGTTAAATTGAACATGAATGACTAAAATTGCAAGTATCTTGGACAAATTCAAAATTAATGACTGAAATTATAAGTTGTTACATAAAAAACAGTGTGTAAATATTCAAAAATGGGCTTAGGAAAATGAATGCCATAGTCCGTACAATTGTCATAAGTTAAAACTAACACCATGGGGTTGAAGATAGATATATTTTTGACAAAAAACTCTTTCATTTTTTTTAAAATTATGTTTCATATATCTAGAGTTAAATTGACAAAATGACAACTTTTGTCTTTTCAACCCAGTTTTACCCAGATCAAAGAAATGCCCCCCGAACCCTAACTATTGGGTATTTTTTAGTGTGTTTAGATGGAAATGGTATGTTTTACTATTTTCCACATTATTATACATTTATTTTTTCAATCTGGGTTCAGAAAGTGCCTGTTGTGCAAAAACACTACATGGTTTCTTGTATTTATGAAATATCCACCTACATTAATAAAAATGCAAGACAAACCCTCCTATTAAATGTTTATAGTAAATGGTTTTGGAAATTTGATGGCTAGATATATAGAGAAGACTATCCTTGTGTTAATTTTATATAACTTAAGCTCGTATGCTCACAGTCAACCTATGAAAGGTGCAATGTTAACCTTTTTTTACTATTATGGACACTTGGTGTAAAATGAAAGCCATAAGCATAAAAATGCAAGATAGGAATGCCTAGCAGTTAAATTGAACATGAATGACTAAAATTGCAAGTATCTTGGAAAAATTCAAAATTAATGACTGAAACTCTAAGTTGTTATGTACAAAACAGTGTGTAAATATAAAAATGGGCTTAGGAAAATGCACGCCATAGTCCATACAATTGTCATTAGTTGAAACTAACACCATGGGATTGAAGATAGATATATTTTTGACAAAAACCTCTTTAAATTTTTTAAAATTATGTTTCATTTGTCCATAGTTAAATTGACAAAATCACAACTTTTGCGTTTTCAACCTAGTTTTACCCAAATCAGAGAAATGCCTGCCCGGCCCTAAGTATTGTGTATTGTTTAGTGATTTTAGTTGGAAATGGTATGTTTTACTATTTTCCACATTATTATACATTTATTTTTTCAATTTGGGTTTAGAAGTGCATGTTGTGCATAAGCACTACATGATTGTCTTGTATTTATGAAATATCCACCTAGATTAATAAAAATGCAAGTCAAACCCTCCTATTAAATGTTTATAGTAAATGGTTTTGGATATTGGATGGCTAGATATATTGAGAATATTATCCTTGTGTTAATTTTATATAACCTAACCTCATATTCTCACGGTTGATCTATGAAAGGTGCAATTTTAATCGTTTTTTACTATTATAGACACTTGGTGTAAAATGCAAGCCATAAGCATAAAACTGCAATGTAGGAATGCATAATCATTTTTGACAAAAACCTCTTTCAGTATCCCACTCTGTAGCTAAATGGATGATTATGTATACTTTGGTCAATGATCCTTGTTGACATATTTCGGCTTGGAATCCAAAATGGTAAATAGGCTAAATGTTATCTATCATTTACTAAAAAAGATAATCTTTACCGAGGTAGTAAAGGAGAGGATGATATAGATTGTCTGCTATTTCTCCACTGAAATGAAAAGTATGATTTTTTTCCTTGGAAAAAAAAACATATTTTACCATACATGTTACGCCACAGATCTGTCATACAGACATCACCAAATATTTTGTTGATTATGGAAGACTATGATAAATAGCAATTAGGATAGTTTGAAGACATAACATATGTATCTTTTTAGGATCCCATAGGCTAAAAAATGTATATTCTGATTTCAAACTTTGAAACATCAAAGATAAATATTTTTCCTTGGAAAAGAAAAACCATTGATAACACAACATCAATATATCATGTGATCTAGCCCCATAGGATCAATAGATAATACTACAAGGATCAATAGATAATATTTTTATCAAATTCCTAGGCAATCAGTTTTTTCATGTTTGGTTATGTTGTGGCAGAGGATCAAACACTAGAGTTGAACTTAAAGCCGGCTAGGATTTAATATTCTTTGCTAACTTTAAAAGGATCGCATTACTTCAGTTTTGTGGAGATTCAAAATGCATCTTCGACTAGTTGGCATGAAAATCAATGTTACAAGATACAAATCTGGATTAGTGGAAACAAATATTAACAAATGTTGGGAGTAATTTTCAGTATTTATCTTTTTTTCATATTCACAAGGAACTCAACACACAGTCAGATTGTCTATCAAAGAAAACTATTGGTCTGGAAGAGGGTACACTTTATTTCAAGGAATTTCTGGATTCCAAATTAGTGGATAAAGGTTCTATCCATTGTACAAATTAGTATATAGTCATTTGTGCATTAGATACTATCTCAATACTTTTACATATGTGCACTCTACCCAGTTTAGTACATTTCCAGCTTTTAATATTTTTTTGTCTCAGTCAATAAGGCATAGTGATCAATATGTACTGAATAGCAAGAAACTGGGTCTTTTTCTGGGTGAAAAAAAATTGTGATATAAATTGAAAAATATAAATGAAAAGATACATGTATACTCACCATCAATGATTTCAATTGATATCAATAAACCTTGTTTTGTATAGAACACCTCATGTGGATGTAAATTCACAGCTTGGGGAATATGGTAACCTATACCAATAACATCCAATACACATTCAAAAATTCTTACCCAACAAAATGTTCCACTAGTAGAAACATCTACTAAACAGTTCAACACTTCCACATGATATGGAATTTTCAATGGCTCTTCTTCGGAAATGCCAGGCAAATTTTCATAATAAATAAGGACATACATGCCTACCTTTGTGGTAAAATAAAATGGATTTGTGTTGTGCACCAGAATCCCATCCATTTAAATGAATTTATTTATTCCAATCTTGATAAAATGATCATCTCCCAATAAGGAAGTCACATCTAACCTAGATGCCATGTAAAAGCCTCGCTTGATGACTGCATTGGAACGATGTTCATATGACCTTAAAGATAACTGTGATTTTATTTTAGATAATGAAGGATGGTGTAGCATAAGTTTGCCACTATCATCTGCATACACCATTAGAACAGGAAAAACATCATCTATACAACATTTCCATGTGCCACTAGTACCAATAGTGTGAAGAATTGGATGATTCTCACAAGGATCCGCGTTTTTGAACTCTACGTTTCTTGAATGGGACTCATAAATAACTTTGCAGAGAATGATCTCTTCTAAACCACTTTATTATTTAAGAAGGGAAACAGTATCGAAGTTTGGATTTTTTCCCCTAACACACTGCATAGATGAGTGACAACTGAGTTGATAAGGTATTTGCATATTGTTAAGCTGGACCTGAGCATCATTACCGCTAGAATCTATTTCATCATCACTCCAACAATAATTTTTAACAATTTTACATAATTGTCATGACTTCCTTTGTTGTTTAGATAATTGTTTCTTCATTTATCATTGTTTTTATCGTATAGCATCCTCTTCTGCAAGTATACAGAATGCTTCTTCCACAACTTCTAGAGGCAACGAATTTCATTCTTTATATGGCAATGGATTAGGGTCTGTACTGAACATGATTAAATTTATGAAAATTTATAATCTGTAATCATGATAAGATTCCCAAAGGGGCCACACAGGTTACACAGGGGATCTCTGAATTGGAAATAAATCCGAGTCCTATAAGATTTCTGCATAAAAAATCTAGGGGTAAAATTGATTACTGTGCATATACAGTATCTGGTAATTAACTATTATAGCCAGACCGGATAGAAAAATAAAATATGCAATGGAAATTAGAAGAGGAATGTTACAAACCTTATAAAAGTATAAAAATGAAGAATCTTATTGGCAGTTGTTTTGGGGTAAGTGAGTTACATAGCATTGTGGATGCTGTGCAAGCTCACACGACACCATGCAAGGCAAAGACAACGCGATGGGAGGAAAACAAACCGTTTTGAATATTTTATGCATCATTTTTTATCGGTTGACCACTTTTTTTGGATATAGGTCATTAGTGGTTAAATGAGTTAGGAGTTCGTAGAAGTGGACCTTAAATGTAAAGACGCAATCCTATATATAGAATTAGAATTACATAAGTTGATATACTGAAGTGAGAAGTGATAGCAGAGGGAAATTGAGAGATTGAATCTTTTGTTATCTGTATGCGACCTTGTGGGTCGAAATTTCTCTTGCTGTGGAGAAAGACAGTTGTTTTTTTGGATCTGTTGCGCAGAAAGTAATATGATACGACGGATGTTGAGCTAAACTATTTTTTTCTTTTGTATTTTTCTATCTTTATGTGCTGCGATGGAAATGCATGTCGATTATGTTTTATGAATGGAGAATGTAATACTGCTGTGATGAATGAACTAATGATGCAATTTGTTATATCTATTGGTCTAATGTTATATCTGTGGTTGTAATGGTATGTTGCAATATCTGATGAAAGGATTTGATAGATATGATAGTTATGTTGATAAATTGTTGATGCCATGATATTCTTCCTTACTACCAGAAACTTGGTGCTGACACCTTTCCCTCGAACATCCTGGGTGAGAATTCATCCGCTCTATGGGAGTTACTGGGCAGGGTAAAACCTGTCTGGGCCGGTGCTCAAGGAGATCGCGCTTGTTGGGCGTCAACAGAATGAGGACCCCTGTCGATGAGGATTTGTTGGTGGGTTTTGGCCAACAAATGGTTCTATTGCTGAGACCTGTTTGCGACTGAAGAGGAGGATATGTTGTGGCATCTGACGAAACTAGAGATCCAAGATTGGTTTGACCTAAGACTGCAAGAGTTAGCTGAAGCTGAGAACTAGAACCTGAATTCGACGACAACTACATGGTTGGCAAGGTATGTTCAGGACGGTCCTCATGAATGGTTTTTCTGTGAGTTTCCCATCATACTCTACAAGTTGTTGGCATGATTCACCTACAAGAAGTGCAACTTCCAGGGAGGAGAGCCGACATCCTGGACCCCTGAGATAATTCAGGAACTCCAAGAAACTGACAATAAGGCATTGCGGACTGTCAAAGTTTGGTTGGAAATTATTCTAGAAGGATACATCATTGAGTTCGCAGTTGATACCAGCAAGTCCTACAGTGAAGCAGAACAAAAGTTCTTCAAAGGACCACACAGTAGGTTCTTACTATCTCTGCAACTGTTAATCAAGATGCTTGTTTGTGAAAAGGGCATACTGAAGATGCACCTTGAGTAGTAAAAATATGGTGTGTGGAGGATATGAACACCGCAATAGAGGGGTGGCGATGAATGGAAATATAATGGGTACATGGGTGTGAGTTTTGACAAGACCGTGAGGGAAGCCGAGGAAGAGAGTGGTTGTACAAAGGGGGGAGAAATATTTCGAGAAGAGAAGAGGCATAGGATAGAGGAAGGTCCTGCTACGATAGAAACACAAGGCCGTGAAGGACAACCACATGGGACAAAGAGGCCCTATAGTGACAAACAGGATGAGAAGAACCTGGCTATTCCTAGGGTAGAAGCAAGTTCAAACCCTGGTAGCAAAATTTCCACACCTCTACACACTACTCCAGGAGCATGAAAAATATGCATTCAACGTCAACGTGTCTGACATGCCAAGCAACATCCAGTAGTAAAGCAACGTCTACAGGAAGAAGGTCTAGGATGGTAGGAGATGATATGAAGCTATCTATGTTCCATGGAAATGGAACTGATGACCTAGAACAGTATTGGTTCTTATGTGAGGTATTCTGGACTTCCAGACAGACTACCAACAAAGATGGAAAGAAATTCTAGTTAGCGACCACCCTTAGGGGTCGTGCGCTTGATTGGCACATGAGATTCAGAAGGGAGTGCTTGAAGAATTCAAGAAACTGAAATATGAAGCACAATACATTATGGAGATGAAATAAATCAAACAATTCCCTAATGAGACAGTTTGGGACTTCGATCAGAGGTTTAAGACACTGATGGAATGGGTCATCTTTGATATGAGTGACTTCCAACACATGGAATGGTTCATTGCGGCACTGGTCCCTCTTATATGGCATCCATTGATGAAGAAAAAAATTGCAACACAAATCAAGGCTCTGGAAATTGCAATGAAGCTAGAGGCTTCCCCTGTCGAAGAAATTGTTGTCAGCATGATCCAAATCCAGGCACAGCTGGTGAACCTGACACTTCAATTGCAGGATATCAAGAAGGAAAAAGATGAACATGATGACTTGTAGTTCACTTGGTTTCATGTAGATGGACACACGAAAGATACATGTCCTTATTTCCAAAATTATCTACTCTCAGGAGCACCAAACCCATTAAGTTGCGGTGTTGTTCCATGGTATCACATATGTCAAGTATATGGGACCATACATGAATACTGTACCTACATGCAGAAAATGGTTACAAATCCAGTAAGCATATATTGCACCTTCTGTTGCTCAGTTGGGAACGAGGATAAGGACTGTTGAGCTTATGATCTATTTCAAGAACATACATATGATTCATACTTCATGAAAGGTGAATATCCTCGCATGGTATTGTAGCCACAGGTAATATAGCCACCACCTCAAGTTCAGTATACACCACCATTGCATATGCAATTTATACCATCTCAACCATAAACACACATTGCACCACAGTCTCAGTTTGCGCCACGACCACAGTACACCCAGACCGCTATGGCTTCGCCACAACCGCAGTATGTGCAAGTAGTGCACTACGTTTAGCAGCAGTCGAATCCTCCACAGCCACAAGTGGCCCAACCCCAATATCAGCAGCAGGTATCTCAACAACAATATCAGTATCAAGGATGATTCTATAGATGATTTAGGAGAAGGGGAGGTTTCAGTCATGGAGAAGGGCCAGGTCGTCCATCAATTTAGTGTTACAACTGTGGGACATTTGGGCACTATCAAAGGGATTTTCCCCATTTGCAATGTGTATAATCCATGGTGAATGATCAGACTGTCAAAAATTGCCCTCAGTTAATTGCAATATGGCAGGCCAACAATGTTCCTTTATTAGAGAACCAAAACCAGTTCCAGGCCTAGAATCAGATACAAAACCAGTAGCAACTGTCGAATGAAGGTCAGCCCCAAATTTCAGTACAAAATCAGAATATCAATTATCCTATGAATCCACCAGTGATCTGGAATCCACCTCCAAATCAACCTCCTTTGCAGAACCAAAATCAAGGATTGATGGTTGCAACCATTTTAGAAGAACCACTAATAGAGGATGTTGATGTCGGGATTGTTACTCGAGAAGGCACGACGACTGGAGAAGATGTAACACAACCACAAGTGTGATTGGCTGGAAAGAAGAAAGCACATTTTGATATTGCAACCGAGAGGGATACCTTTTTCGAGGCTTGGGAAGTGCTTGGAAGAAATCCTGCTAAGACACCTAATTTTGGCATGCCTTCTTCGTTAGAAGCTGGACCATTGTGGTAGTATAGTAACTTACAAGACTTCTTCAAGAGTTGTTTATCCATGGCAAGAGACCCCGATGCTCTAGTTAATATAGAGAAGTTGTTGCATCGTCTAGATAGAGAGTTGGAGGACTCTGTGGTGAATTATTTACAAAAGAAAAAGGTGGGAAAGAAAATGTGGATGACCATCCAAATTGGGGACTGCGAAGTCGATTCAGTTATTCTAAACCTTGGGTCAGATGTGAATATCTTGAAGAAATAGACATGGAAGAAGATGGGGGAGCTGAAACTTGGCTGGTCCCCGGTGTAGCTGAGATTGGCTAACCAGGACAAATTTCAACCAATTGGCCATGTGTCGAATCTAGTTGTAGATGTCGAAGGTATGAGGATTCCTGTTGATTTTGATGTAATTGAATTCATTGATGGAGGGGGCTCCTATATTGCATTTCTAGGAATTGGATGGTTCAATGAAAGCATGGTTGTGATAAACTTTAAGAAGCGGTTGATGACATTTGAGAACCAGGACATCTGAGTCATCGCCCCTATGGATCCTAATGAAGGAAGGTGATATATTGAACCTATCAAAGATGAAGTTGTTAGAGGATGGGATCACATTTACAATATTTCTAAATACTATATCCACCCTACGGCCGATGGAGAACTTAGGGTGGCGCAGCGCTAGCTCTACATCCTCTGATTCTGATGATGCATTGGAAAAGTGATGAAACCAGATGCATGAAGTCTCACTCAGAAAATGTGGGCTGATTACGTAGTTGCTACACCATGTTGCGACTAAGGTCGTTAATTTTCCAATGTACGAAGGAATACTAGAACTATCCAGGTTCCTCGAGGAGTTTGAAGCAAGGGTATTTGAGCCTCAACACTTGGTGGAATTAGGGGAAGCATTGAAGGCCACTCTAACACGTTGGTGGGAAGTTCATAAGTAGACCATTCATGAATGGGAATAGTGTTGACGGTTGATGACTATGTGCTTTATATATATGGAGGTATGCCACGATGGGAGATATGATGGACAGAATAACCCTTGTATTCATCTGAGGGAATGTCAAACGCTGTGGGAATCGTGACCCAAGGATGAGTGGGTCCATGATTTTATTCACACATTGGATGAAATGCCAAGGTCTTGGTACATATCAATAGAACTGCGCAAAGAAATAACTACTTGGGAAGAGCTGACTGATTGCTCTGCACATACCTTTGGATTTGCAGACGCTAATGCAGAGGTTAACAATGCACTACAGATCATTCGGGACGTTGTCTTGAAAGTTTTCCCAGTCGCATATCCTATGGACCCACATGTGCATTGCCACATGCAATCGATGATGGAATGCTACAACCTCTCTGGTGAGCCGGAGGAAGATGATGAGTTGCGCAATATTAATATTCTGGAGACTGAAGGAATTTGGGATTTCGTAGCACCGGATGTGTCGATTGATCCCATGACTCAACCACTTAAGATTAAGAAAGTTAACATTGGGATGGAAGAGAATCCAAAATTTCAAAATATTGGGAACTAGTGGGATTAGCAGACCATGAAAAAGATCATAGAACTATTGCATGCATTTCAAGATTTGTTTCTGACAAAGTTATCAGAAATGAAGGGGATATTGGGAGACCTAGTGGAAATGAAAATCCCATTAAAAATAGATGCAAAAATAGTGCAATAGAGGCCATATTGCTTGAATCCACAAAATAAAGAACGGGTCAAGGCTGAACTTGATCCGATGCTAGATACAGGGATTATTGAGCCTATTGAAAAATCAGAATAGATAAGCCCTATGGTAGTCCATGACAAGAAGACTGGGGAATTCTAAATCTATGTCGATCTAAGAAAAATAAATGATGCTTGCCTACAAGATCCCTTTCCAACACCATTAATGGATGAGGTTCTTGAGGGAGTAGGTGGTCAAGAAATGTATTCTTTCACAGATGGAATTTCTAAGTATCACCAAATCAGAATTGTAAAGTTGGATCACCATAAAACCACATTTCTCACCGAATGGGGTTTCTTTCAATACATAGTGATGCCCTTTGGGCTAAAGAATGCGCTTGCGGTAATCTCCCGGGTTGTTGTTGTTGCATTTAAATATTTTATTCAGAAATTTATGCAAGTATATATGGATGATTAGACTGTCTACGGGATGATTAAGGGTCACTTGGCAAACCTGTGTGTGATGCTGTAAAGGTGTCAACATCATCAGATCGCATTGAACTTGAATAAGTGCATCTTCTGTGCACCATTTGGGATACTGTTGGGTGATATCATCTGTAAACAGGGGATTTTGGTTGATCCCGCGAAGATTGTGCTCGTTCTGAGCATGCCACCACCTACCGTAATATGAAGATGCTTCGCGTGACACTGGGACACACTAGGTACTATCGCAAGTTTATCCGTGGTTATGATGTGATTACCGCCCCTATGGAGAAACTGTTAAAGAAGGATGTCGCATTCATATGGATCTAGGAGTATCAAAGTAGCTTCGACACGTTGAAGGCCAAGATGGCTTCATCACCCATACTTGTGTTCCCCGATTGGAACAAGGAGTTCCATGTTGTTGTAATCTCATGGATCACTGAGGGTTACCAATAATACACATTAAAAGAATACAGACATATCAGAGACAAGAGACAAGAACATAGATGTAGACTAACAGATTATATTATATTAAGAGGGTCCATACAAACACAGAACTGAACCAAGTTTTCATCCGGCTCAATAGCCTAATATATATGATTTACAAACAGTTACAAAAAACTACATGTCAGTTTGGTCAACCGACACAACCTTATGTGGCCGACCTAATCTCTAATTGGTCAGCTGATCGACTTAGTCAAATTACCAACTAGCTCCTCCAACATCTCCCCCATGAACAAAATTGTTCTTTGTCCCGAATAAATAGGGGAGGTACTCAAAAATTCTTTGCCTATCTAAAGTATTTATTTCTTTGTTTTTCTTTTATGGGCTATGAAGTCAGATAGTTGGTCGTTTCTGTATACAGGATTCAACAATTGCTTCTGCTGTAACAACCAGTTGATGTTGGAATTCTGTCCAATTTTGCAGTACTTTCTGGATGTCGATGGTTAATGTTGTAATATTTGATAACGTCGACATCTTCTCTTGAATGGAAAGGTCTACTATCCTTTCCATGTCGGTACCCATAAACTAGTCTTTCTCTTCTGTTGTCTCCAGAATCCTTTTCATTTGTGGGCAGATGGTGTCTAATTTTTCCAAGCTTGGGAGTGCCTGCTATACCCACTGGTGTGCTTGTCTCTCGATCCTTTGTACTTTGTCTATTTCAAGCATGATTTCATCTTCGATATTGCTTCTCAATGCTTCTTCCATGCTCTTTCTCTTCTCCATTGCTTGAATTTCTTTTCGAGTCTGTTGAGTCTGCTGGAAGACTTTCCCATAATAAGCAGGCCAGTCTCGTAGTACCCCTTATGTTATGACAAACTCCTCCATGTGATCTTGAAGCACTTTGTAAGCTTCTGAGAAAGTTCTATGTTGCTGCATCAGTAGTCTAGTTGTTTCTTCTTTTTGTTCTTCTCTTATGTTTTGCATCTGTACATATAGGGCTGACACCATCCTTTCAAACAGCTGATAGGCCTTTTCAAGTGACTTGTCGATGTCGGCCTCCATTGGTCCTGGTATCACAGATTGTGCTAGGTTTTTGCATTTTACCAAGAACTTGACTTGTTCCTTCTCAGTGTCGTCGAGCTCCTTGCGTTTAGTCTGGCTTCTTGTTTTTACTTCAATCGCTAGAGTTTCCAAGATTTGTCCCAACTCTTCGTCCTTCATCTTTGTTGTGTCGACTGTAGTGGTCAACCCAAGTTGGCTAATGTGGAAAATTGCCACTTGTGATTCTTTTTGGTGGTCCTTCTTCTTTCTATCTCTCTTCCTCTTATTCCTATGGTGTTCTGCTTGCTGTTGTACTTGTGCATCTGTAAGGGTTAGAATTTCCGGTGGTTGATTTTTTGGTAGTGGATTATCTGGTTGCTAGTCTGCAAGGCTAAGTGGAACTTCTAGTTGGGTCTCTTAGGGAAGTTCTGCAACTGGGTGTGTATCTGGGGGATTTTGTGCAGAGGGTTCAGATACAGACGTTTCTGGTAAAATGGTTCAGGTAAAGGTTGTTCAGGTGCAGATGGTTTGGTTTCAAGTTCTAAGTTGGGGGGTGGTGGTGGTGATGGTGAATGGTCGGGTGTGATTGGTGTGGTGGGGATGTGGTTAGGTGTTGGGTCCTTGACCTGTGGGGGCGAATCCTCCATGATGTCGGATAACAGGTTGTCGATTTCCCGGTTGATTTCTTTTAGGTTTTCTTCTTCCCCAACTCTTGCTGGTTCATTGGCTGGTGGAGGGGGTGCGATATCGGTTGGGGTAAAGGAGGAGGTTTGACTTGTGACAACTTGATATGTCTTGTCAGGGTTCCTCACAAATGTTGATTTCAAAATTCCCACTAACCTTGGCTTCTAAGTTATTTGGCCAGGTTGTGGAGGAACAAGCTGTCTTGATCCACTAGCTTCGAACAGAGGACACTTGGTGGTGATATTCTGGATAGAGGTAAGTAACTCAGGAAGTTTTTCAATGTAGGCCTGGAAATCTCTATCTTAGTCAAACCTCTCCTTTAAGGTTTCCGGAATAGCATTTTTGCATATGTCAACTGGGCTTATGGAGGGTAGCTTTGGAATTTATTCCTATGTGATTTGAGTTAGAGATGGGGGTGGAAGTGTAGATACTAAGTTGACAATATTTTTGATCATTGAGGTGTTTGTACTTTTTGCCTTTTTCGGCCGACCTTGTTGTGCTCTTGCTTTGACAAAATTTTGGAACTATGTCTCAACAAAAACGTTTTTTGCTACAGCATCTTCTATAATGTCAATAGTGGTAGCTAACTGTTCCTCTTCATCCTCTGAGTCTAAAAGGATCAGCTTGTGCTTCCCCTTCCCTTTTGTCTCAGTTGCTTTCTTTCTTTCTACTACTATTTCCTTTGCTAGCTTTTTTATTTTTTCTTTGGTTATGTCGTACTTAGGATTGCCGGGCTCAATATCTCCCAATTCTTCCCGTTCCTCCTATTTTTGTGCTCGGTTGACACTTTTCTCAACTGGATTGGCTACCTATAGTTCTGTCTATGTACCTTCCCTTTGGGCTGCCGGCGGTATGATTGTGATTTGAAGTCGGTTGGTGTCCTCTACTGGTTTTTCCTCTGACATGAAGGTGCTGATGTGTAGTCGGAGTTCATAATATTCTTCCTTTTCTTGGTCTGTTAATGGTTCTTCTATTCCTAGGGTTACTTCCTTGGATTTTGCTGGTGTCGACAATTTTGTGCCAGACTATCGGGCTAATTCACGGAAGATCTCTTCAACTATTGGATAGTAGTCGAGAGTCTTTTCTTTTTCCTTTGCACCCTACATATACCAAACCACAATATGGTCAAGCTCTAGTTATATCTGTGCAGTTTTTGGCAAACTTCGTCGGATGTTCTAGGGAACCCTCCATTTGGTCATCTGAGCTTTCAGCTATTGGAACTATTTTTCCAATAGCACTTTGCCATTTGCAAGTTCCTTTATTGTTCAAGTCTGGGTGAATGGTTTGAACCTCCACATATAGAATTTTGTGGGTTCTTGGAACTACTTGTCCTCGACTGGGCACAAGTAGTACATTACTATCCATATTATCAGGGATAGGAACCTTATAATCCCTCCCGACTCCTAGCATTTCTCACATATGCCTTTGAGCATGTCGGTGACATACTGAGCCCATCTGTATACTTTTTCCATGTCAGCTATTGTATCTACTGCCTCTAGCATATCCAGTTTCAGGTCGCTTCCTCGACATGTGGGTGTAATCCCTGTTGCTATGATTTTGTCCACAATCTATGGCGTTTGAGCTTGTGTCTAGCTAATCATTATCCCTTTTGAATTCTTTCCCGATGGTGTTCCAGTTAATCGCTCTACCAGCCCTTCTTTTATGGCCACTAGGACTAGGTCACCTTGGTTGGATAGACTAGTCAATTTATTTATTACTTCGCCAGAGATCTCGACTGGTCTGTCGAAGTAGAATCTGTTGTTGTGGTATCGGCTGATAATGAAATTTACTTCCGTTTCTTTTGTACCTCCAAAACTTGCCATGAACGGTGTGTTCATGTAGTTCATGATAGAGATGTGGTTTACCTTCTCTGCTACTTGGGTTGGTTTCTTGTCGACATAGGCCCATTCCTTGATCTCGGCCCATGTTTTCGCCCATGAGGTCTCTTGGACCTTGGCGTTCTTTATGTTTCGTAACCTCCTCATTAGTGTGGTTTCAGCATATTGTAGTTCCTTTGCTTTTGTTGTGGCTCTGGTTTATTTTGGTGCCATTTTATCGATTCTTTGTTCAAATTTTCTTAGAGGCTCTTGGTTCTTAGTTTTTTGTTTGCTAAATTGCTCTCTCTGTTCAAAATACTGTAAATGATCCTTTTCTGGTCCGATATTTATAGGTGGGCCATTTGATGTTTCTGTCGATGGGTGTATTAATGGTGGAAGTGATGGTCTAGCGGGGTCACTTGAGTTTGCGTTAATGGTGATTTGATTTTGGCGCTCATAGTCATGAAGGCATGATGTGACCTTTGGGGCTGTTGATCGATGTCGATCATGTGAATGGTCGATGGTGGTATGTCGATGGGTTTGATGTCGGCTGTCGAAGTGTTGATTTCCTGTCATCCTGGTTTAAGGGTGTTGGTTCTGTTTTGTTATTTTTAGATTTTTATAGTTTTTATCTAACTATTATGGTCGTTATATGTTTTTTTTTAGAATTGTTTTAATTTTTGTACCTCTTTAGTGAGGCACCATTAACAAGTTTCCGAAATACTATGCCTTGTAATGTCCTTAGTCAGACTGATGCATTAGCATGAATCTCTTCGACAACGTAGGGTTCCATACATTATATATGTAGCTTTTTGGGTTTTCCTTTTACTCAACTATTGTATTGTATGGCAAGGTCCCCTACAGACAAGTTTTTGTTTTTTATATTACAATCGTGCCATGCCTTCTGCTGTTGTTTTTGGATTTCTTGGTTTTCTAGAGAAATCAGTCGATGTTCTTCTAGCTTGCTTAATTGCATCAGTCAGTCCTTCCTTCCTTGTTCAACATCGACATGTAAAATTTCTGCTATAATAGGTGTTTGTTGTCGAAAATGTAGTGGAACAACTGCTTCTTGTCCATAGACTAGTCGGAATGGTGTTTGGTCTGTCGAACGCTTGTATGTTGTTCTATAATCCCATAGTATTGTAGGTATCTTCTCGTCCTAGTCATATTTGTCGGTGTTACATATTTTTGTTAGGCCTTTTGTTAATGTTTTGTTGAATGCCTCAATTGCTCCATTCGACTGAGGGTGATAAGCTATACTACATCGGTGGTCAATTTGGAACTGATTTGTTAGTGATTTAATGGTTTTATTAATAAAGTGTGACCCTTGGTCACTGATTAGGGTTATTGGAAATCCAAATCTGGTAATGATATTTTCAAAGATAAATTTAGAAACTATCTCACTGGAACATGTGTTGACTGGTTTTGCTTCTTCCCACTTGGTTACATACTCTACTACTATTTTTATGTACCTTGCACCTCTTCTTTTTGCTGGTATGGAGAATGGTCCTATGAATTCGATGGCCCAAATTTCAAATGTCAAACTTGGTTTTACTGATATCAAGGAAATTTTTGTACTAGGCATAGGTCGACCCAGTCATTGACATCTGTCACATTGGCTCACAAACTTTTTACAGTCTTTGTGAAGTGTCGGCCACCATAACCCTGACTGTTAGATTTTCTTAGTAGTTGTGTCTGCTTGAAAATGTCCTCCCTCTGGTGCATAATGTGCTTCATTCATAATATTATTTCTTTCATGTTATAGTACATATCTTCTGAGGATTTTGTCCAGGCCCATTTTATAGAAGAAACCATTTATGAGGCTATATGGTGCAGCTTTCATGGCTAAGATTTGTTTCTTCTTCATGCTCAGGCCCTCTGGTGCTTGTCCATCTTCTAAGAATTGAGCTATATCCTCTAATTCTGTCGGGACTGCTTCTATTCAAAATAAATGTGCATCCCGTAGGTTGTCTTCAACTCCTGTTGGTTCCTCTCCTGTGTCGATTCATGATAAGTGGTCAAGTCTAACATTTAATTTTCCTAGTCTGACAATGACTTTGAATTTGAATTCTTGCAATTGAAGTAGCCATCGACAAATTCTCCCATGGTGTAAGGGTTTATTTATAAGCCATTTTAGTGCTTGTTGTTCGGTATAAAAGATAAACGGATTGGATGGTAGGTAATGTCAATACATTTGTAGTGCAAATACCATTCCTAATGCTTCTCTCTCTGTTGTTGAATACTTTCTTTCTGCTTTATTTAGTTTTATGCTGCTGTAAACTATAGGGTAGTCCATTCTGTCATCCCCTGATTGAGTTAGGATTGCTCCTATTGCTATCCCTGGTGTGTTGAGGTGTACATGAATTTCAGTCGACCAATTTGGAAATCTTAAAATGGGTGTTTCGACTAGCTTCCTTTTTAATGTTTCAAATGATATGTTGCATTCCTCTGTCCAGTTGAACTCCTATTCTTCTCTTAACAGTTCTTCCAATGGATAGGTCATATATGAGTAGTATCTTATGAATTTCCTGTAATATCTTGTATGACCAAGTAGTACCCTGACTTGTTTTGGGTTCAACAGTGGTTTTAAGTAGAGGATAATTTTTATTTTTGCAAAGTTGACCTTGATTCCTTTTTTGCAGACAATGTGCCATAATAGTATCCCTATAGGGCTCAACAATATGCACTTTTTTATGTTCAGAGATAGCCGGATTTGTCGGCATCATTCCAACATGAGCCTTAGCCATTTGTAGTGATCTTTCAGCATAGAGTATATTGTCCAAGCATCGAAATATACTGCCATTGTTTTGTAAATATATTCTTGAAATGTTTTAACATCAATTCTTGAAAATACTGCAGGTGCATTTTTTAGTCCAAAAGGAATAACCCTGTAAGCAAATGAGACAAATTCTCATACAAATGTTGTCTTTTTCTGATCTTATTTGGCTATGGGTACTTGGTTATAACTTGAGAATTCTTCTGTAAACGAGTAGCATTCATGTCCTGCGATGTCATTTAATATTTCATCTGCATAAGGTGTTGGAAATGCGTCTGTTAATGTAACTTTATTTAAGTCTTTGAAGTCAACACAGATCCTTATCTTGGTTGGATCGTGTTTCTTTGGTTGAACAACCATTGGACTTTCCCATTCTGATTGGTCAATAGGGTAGATAATTCCTTCTGCAAGCATATTATCAATCTCTTTCTTGACTATCTCTTTGTATTTATGAGCTAATTTATATGGTCTCTTCTTTACAAGTCGGACATCAGGTTTAATGTCGATCTTCATTTCACCCATTTCATGGACTAGACCTTTGAGATATTTGTAGTCTCTAGAAAATAAATCCTAGAATTATTTTAGTAAGTTTACTATTTCTGTTGTTTGTTCTTCACTCAAGTAGTCTCCAATTTTTTCCATTTTTGGTCGATCATCACTTGAGATGTCGAATTCTTTAATTTTTACTTTAGCATCTAACCATTCTGGTGCTTTGGTTTCGTTGATTGGTCGGATCTCTTCTTTAAATTGTGAAAATGTGGTAAGAAAGTCTGTTGCAATCATTCGGTCGGTGTCTTTAATTGTCTCGACCTTGAGTACTATGCGAATTGGTTTCATTGTTTCTGAATGGTATGATTTCCATCCAAAGATTTTTCCTTCCAGATTTTCATTTTCCATTTGTAGTCTTGTCAATTGTGGTGTTGTCTTGGTTTGTATGTTATTATAATTTATTGTTGTTCAGTCTTGTTTTAGGGTTTTGTTCCCAACTAGTTCTATGAATTCCTTGATTTGTTTTGCAGTTTCGACTAACTTTTCATCTTACGGTATAAAGCTGAAATCCTTGATAAAATTCTCTCTTAGTTCATGCCATAGGAATGTTTCACCTTGAGCTTCTTCCATTGTGTACCATTTTTTTGGTAAGTTGGATAGCATCAATGGAAATAGGTGTGGCCATGTACATTAATCCTTATACCTAAGTATTTTCCATTCTTTTTCACATGTTCTTATGTGGTCTTCTGGATCCTGACCTTGGATGAACATAGGTATTTGGGCTTGATTGGTTAAATTTTTTCCTTTGAATCTTTCTATAAAGTAGGTTGAATTTGTTGTCCATGTATACAATATTGATTGATGGGTATCCCACCATCTAGAAGCTTGTCCTATGAAGGTTTCCACTAAGCTTTATAGTTGGCCATGTTCAACAATGTTTCTGGATACTTGTTTTATATGAATAACTGGTGATTCTCTTTCTTTGTACCTTGGGATTTGTGTGATATTTACATTTGCTAGTTTTAGGGTAGGATATTCCCTGGTTTTATTTTCAAATATTTTTGGGATGATGGACACTAAGAAGCACTGTTGGACTGGTTTCTTATGCACTTTTTGAATGGTCCAACAACCTCTTTCTTTTTTTCTCAGTTCTCGACTTCCCAATCATATAATTCTGCATCTAAATTGTATCCTACTGAATCTTGATTGCCTAAGTGAAGTTCATCCTAGACATTGGGTTTTGTGTAGTCCTCATTGTTTTGTATATGATATAATTGTCAGATGTTGACTTCTTCATCAATAGGTTCTATCCAAGGTTCTCCTTGGGATGGATGGATAGGTACTATGACTTTTTGTCCATTCCCTTTTAGTTTTATCCTTTCCTTGTCTAAGGACATCAATTCTTTCATTTTTATTCCCCAAGGTCGACCTACTAACGCTGGGAAGGAACTGGATCCTTCCTTAGGGTCAATAATTTCAAAGTCGATTTTGGTCAATATTCCTCTTATGGTCGTGTCAACATTTCTCCAAACTCTGATAGGTTCAATCAGACCTTGGTTGGCTAATTTCAGGTATATTCCTGACTCGTATAGTCGAGGTCTACCCAATTGCTCGCAAGTGTCATAAGTCATAATGTTTACTTGTGACCCAAAGTCGAGCACAACTTGCGAGACATGGTACCATTAAATTTCTACGTCGACAAGTGGGTCGGCATCACTTTGGTCCTTCTGGTTTAGACTGCAGATATTTTTTGTTTGTTCTTCTGTATTATTGTTGTGTTTTATTTTATACAATATGTCAATGAATTGAGACACCACTTTATCATCTTGTACCAAACATTTTAGTTCTTTAACTATGCTTTGTCAATTATCATCAGCTTCTTCTTGTCGAGCAAATTCTTTAAATATATTCCTTGTGTCTTTATACAGTTTTTTTTGTTTAGCTCGGTTAGGATAATCATTCTTTTATTATCACTCCCAATTTTTGTCTCTTGTCGGGTTACTATATTCAGATTCTTTATATGGATTATATCATGTTTTTGAACGCATGAGAAGACATTAACATTTTTTATTTATTTATTTTATCAAGCATAGTAGAGAAATCCTCTAATGATTGATCCCCTACTCCACAGCTAGCACAGAATTTTAAATCAATGGCCTTGTATGGATAGTCTGCATATCGATGACCTTCTTTGTAGCATGTGAAACATTGTATGGGCCAATGTGGTCGGTTGTCACGATTCCCAGAGAATCAACCTCAACCTCCATACCCTCCATGTCAGTTGTCGAACCCTCCTTCATATCGATGGCCTTCGTACCTTTGATTATTCTATTCATTTTGACCATTTTTTCACTAATTGTTATCGTTGTTCTATGCGACTGCATTTGTCTGGTAGACTGCCTGGTAGTTTTGTCGTTTTTTAAAGTTTAGGTGGCAGTCGACCATGTCGTGACTTTTCACTTCACAGATAGCACACCAATATGCTTTACCATTTTTCATGTTATATGGGAAATCCTTTGTTGTGTGTTCTCCATGTTCTTGGCAGATGTTGCAGAAGCACTTTGTCTGTTCAAAACGAATGTCCTACCAGCTGATGTCTTGTCGACAATTATATTTTGAATGTCCGGCCGTTGAGCATTTTGTGCACCAAATGTCCTGATTCTTAACGTTTAGCTCTTTCAATGATTTCTGCATGATTTTGAGCTATTCTTCCAATCTAGTATTTGTGGGATATGCTGGGAAATATTTTTCCATCTCCACTTGTAGAGCTTTAGTAAGTGCATCTTCGTATGTTTTGAACGTCTCCAAGCTTATGTGCCACCGAATTTTTTGTGATATACCTGCAAGGAACCACTGAATTAATAGTTGCTCATCAATTACATAATCCAATTTGTTGAGGAGGTCTTTCCAGCTTTTCTCATAGTCACAAACAAATTCTGCTGGCTTTTGTGATGTTGTTTTCAACTTTTTAGCTGTCAGATGTTTTGCATATGGGGTTTTAAAGAACGATAAAAATTGTGCTTTAATTTCTACATTGGATGCTTAAGGGGTTCTTTTGGTAAAGTTCATGTACCACATTAGTGCTCTTTTCCTCAAGGAACCAACGAACTGTGCCATCTGTCTCTCCTCACCTATGACCTGATTTGCCTCCCATGTCAACTCAGAAATGAACCAATGTCATCTAGGATCTTTGTCTCCCTCATATAGATGGATATGCATTGATACGTGACCCATGTCAAAATCAGTGTCGCTATATTGTTCAGGAGGTGGAAGTGGTGGGGGTGGTGGTGGGGGTAGTGGGATGTTTTGGTTATTTCTTTGTGCAGAACTATTGTCAACGGAACTCTCGTTTCCGTCGATTGTTTTGTTTGTCATTTCTTATCTGACAAGTAATCGGTTGTGGTTGAATTATCCTATCGATGTCCAACTACAATTATTTGTCTATAGGTCTGATTTTTCTATATTCTCCAAAGCTGTATTTGGCAGGGGGGGTGCTCCTTCATGTGTCGGGTAAAGTAAGTGGATACTTCAGCTAGAAGGGTACGCTTGAAGCGTGACCTATTTTCCTTCCTCTGGTCGATGGATCACTAAATTATTATAATCATTTATTTCGTCGTCTAGTCGGCTCCATATACCAAACTTACCAGCTCTTAGTCTTAAATCTTCTTCGACAATGGCTTGCATCCTGGTACTTGGATTCATTGGAGATAGAGGTATTACCTCTTGGGGAACTTGTATTTGGAGAGCTTCTGGCTGCTCTATCTACACGTCTTCTTCCATGGGTGATGCCTCTTCATCATCGCCTTCTTCCTATCGATCATGACCCAAATCTAGCATATTTTTTCTTATTCTGTCACCGTAGTACTCATTCCTCTTTGCAATGCTATAGCTCTTTCTCTTCTTTCTTCCCTTGTTTTCAGCCTCTTCTCTCTCTCTATTTTTTGTAAATCCTTCGTACCTTTATGTGTCACTGTCCTTTAAATTTCCTTTTTAGGTTGATTTTTCATCGTTGGTGATGGTATCTCTTTTTAGTCGACTAGAATCCTGTTCACTTTACCCCGACATATGACCAACTATCCCGCCATGGCCTACGCGATGCTTTTGAAAGCTTGGATAGTTTTGTTTACTTGCTTAGGAAATATTCGCACTCTCTTTCGACAATGAATTTCTCCCACTTCATTTGTTTCTCCGCCCAGTTAAAAAAAAATTGGTGGTTCGCATAGTGACGGACGAGGTTTGACGATATGACCCACTCCTTTTTCTATTAAGAATTTGAACAGCAAGGTCGGTAAGGAGCATAGAAATAGCTCGGTAAGGTCTATATAGAATTTCTTTTGGATGGTTTCTACTGAAGTTCTTTCTTATATAGCTTGCTCCTCGCAGAATTCATTGATGATCTTTTCAAACCACTCCGACAGATTTGTTCTTCCCCCTCGAATCATTTTCTCTAACAGTTGTTACTCCTTCGTCACTTCCAAATTTTTCATCCAAAAGTCTTTTCAAAAGCTGCAGTACCGATTCTACAAACTTCTCATGGGTTTCGGTGAAGAATATTTTCTTCGCCTGAGTAGTCTTTAATTTGTTTCTTCGTGCATAATTTTGCAAGTAATTTTCTATCTTACGCTCCCACCAGTCCTTAATCTCCCATTCTAATATCATCTGCTTGTATTCATCTCAGATATGTACTACCAACAATGGAACCAATTTTGTAATCTCATGGATCACTGAGGGTTACCAATAATACACATTAAAAGCATGCAAACATATTAGAGATAAGAGAGAATAACATAGATGTATACTAATATATTATATTATATTAAGAGGGTCCATACCAACACAAAACTGAACCAAGTTCTCATTTGGATTAACAGCCTAATATATATGATTTACAAATAGTTACAAATAACTACCTGTTGATTCAGCCAACAGACATGACCTTATGTGGCCAACCTAATCTCTAATTAGTCGGCTTACTGACTAGCTCCTCCAACACATGTCCACACTAATGCCTCGTCTGTTGTGCTGGCAGTTGTACTCATGCAACCAGGAGAAGAAGATCTAGATCATCTGATTGCCTTCGCTAGCAGGAATTTATCCTTTGCTGAAAACAATTATACGACCATAGAAAGAGAAGGGTTGGTGATGGTCTATGCGCTATAGAAGTTAAGGCACTATCTCTTGGGTGATCACTTCAAAATTTTCACTGATAATTCAACTTTGAAATACCTGGTTAGTAATTTTGTGTTGGGGGTGAAGATATGTCATTGGCTACTTATCTTTTAGGATTTTTATTTCAAGATCATTGTGAAGCTAGGATGCTTGAATGTTTTTCCTGATCATCTATCCTAAATTGAAAGAAATGATGAATAGATGACCATTATGCACCGATAATTTAGTTCTTGGAAACTGGAGTTGCGCCGGAGGATATGACAACCAGTCAAAAGAAGCTATTGGTAGTGAAGGCTTCGGATTTCCAGCTGATCGTTGGACACTTATACAAAATTGAACCGAATGAGATCCTGCGACGGTGTGTTCTACCTCATGAATAAGGGAAAATTCTAGCAGAAGCACATGCCAGTGTGGTGGGTGGACATTATGGAGGACGAGTGACTCTGCGAAAGATACTGCACACCGGGGTATTATGGCCTACTTTGCATAGTGACTCTACAGATTATGCATGGAACTATGATGTCTATCAACGCATTGGGAAACCGTTGCGGTGAGATGAGATGTTGCTTATACTGCAGGTAACTTTACAACCTTTTGACAAATGGGTTGTGGACTTTGTGGGTCCCATCAACATGCCAAGGAAGCACACTGGTGCATGATACATCATTACAATAGCTGACTATCTGACAAGGTGGGATGAGGCCGCACCAATTGTGGAATGCACTGCTACAATAGCAGCAAAGTTCATATTTGAAAACATTGTGACATTGTTTGGATTCCTTAGGATATTGATGAGCGACCAGGATAGTCACTTTATCAACTACACAATAAAATCACCGACGAAGGAGTTGTAGGTGGAGCATAAGAATAGTAAACCATATCTTCCATAGGAAAATGGAGCCATAAAGACATTCAACAAAATCTTGGAAACCGCGCTGACAAAGGTATGTAATGCTAATTGTGATGAGTAGGATTTAAAGATTCATGCGGTGTTGTGGGCATATCGCACCACTTGCAAAAAACTAATGAGGAAGATGCCATTCAAATTGGTATATGGGAAAGAGGCAGTCATTCCTATGGAATACATTGTTCCCAGTATGTGCATTGCAACAGCAACTAGCATGGCTGATGAAGAAGCACTTAAGGAGTGAGCAATGTAGCTAATCCAACTAGAATAGGAAAACTTCATCGTAGGCTTCCATCAACACGTTGAGAAGGATCGATAGAAGGTGTGGCATGATCACCACATTAAAAATAGACAATTTTCCCAAGGAGATTTGGTGTTTTTGTATGATAACAAGTTCATGAAGCATCCAGGTAAGTTACAAATGCACTGGTTAGGCTCGTATCTTGTTCATTTAACTACTTCTGGGGGTCAGTTCAATTAGAGCAGTTAGATGGAGAGGTGCTTCCAAAGCTCATGAATGGTAGCTGCTTGAAGCCCTATAGGACAGGGGCAGAAGGGCACACTTGTTGAAGCACTGTGCAATGAAAAAACAAAAAGAGATAGGATAGAAAGAGAGTAGAAGGGTGCATCAGGATGAAGTGGTTACACAACCATAGGAGTCGGTATCCCAATTAGATAGAGAAACTGTGACAGCCATAGGGCTATGATGGGGTTAGATCAATAATAAATGTAGACAGTTCAGAGCAATTAGCTAGTGGCACTCATTGAAGCGACACACATTTATCGCCAATCCGACTGTTAGCACACCAGGATCGTCGACAGATTCAGGTTGTTAATGCAAGATTTGGTCATGATGGCTATTGTCAGGTGGAATAACTCCCAAATTCTTATTATTTCTCCATATAATGCCTTTATTTATACGTCTACGATGACTCTTGGGATCACACATCCGAGAGTCTCTTCATATTCCTAATATTTACAATAACGTATAATCCCGACGGATTATATTCCAACAATCCCCCCCTTAATCTGAAGGGGTGTTAGTAAGTCCGGGCATGTTTCTGAATCTTTGAAACTTTTCTCGTCCAAGCGCTTTGGTGAAGATGTCTGCAACTTGATCATTTGTGGAACTATGTTGAAGATGGACTATCTTGGCCTCTACATGATGTCGAATCAAATGATACTTTGTGTTGATGTGTTTGGTTCGATCATGGAATCTAGGATTCTTAGCCAGCTTGATTGCAGAAGTATTGTTGATCAATAATGGAGTGGAGTTCTCTTGTTTTTCTTGCAAATATTCAAGTATCTTCCTGAGCCATACTATTTCTTTCGTTGCTTCAGCTGCAGCCACATATTCTGCTTCTGTTGTTGAATCTATCGGAACTGACTGTTTGCATGATCTCCATGAGACAACTACTGATCCAAGACTCATAGTGTATCCAGAAGTTGATACTCCTATCTCCTTATCGCCATCAAAGTCTGAGTCTGAGTACCCAATAAGTTTGAAGTCATCCACCTTAGAGTACTTGAGTCCAACGTCTTGAGTCCCCTTCAAGTATCTTAGAACTCTTTTTGTAGCTGACCAGTGTCCTTCACAAGGTTTATGCATGAACCTTGAAAGTATGCCAACAACATAAGAAATATCTAGTCTAGTTGTTTTAAGGTAGATAAGTCTTCCTACAAGTTGTCGATACTTGGTCGCATCCTCAAATTATTTTCCTTCGCTTGATGTGAGCTTCATTTTTTGTTCCATTGTAGTAGAGATAGGGTTGCATTCTGTCATGCAAATTTTTTCTAGTAGTTCTCCAACATATTTTTTCTGAGATAGGAATATGTACTTAGGATGTTGAGTGACTTCAATTCCTAAGTAATAGTGGAGATGTCCCATATCTGTCATTTCAAAGATCTTTTTCAAATCTTTCTCTATGGATGCTATATAGCTCTCATTGTTCCCTGTCATCAAAAGATCATCTACGTGCACCACAAGATACACAATAGATCTTCCAACTTTCTTTATAAACAGTGTTGCATCATCAAGATCAAAATGTTCAAAATTTAACTTCAAAAGATGCTCGGTTAATTTTTCATACCATGCGTGAGGCGCTTGTTTTAGGCCATACAAGGATTTTACAAGCTTGCATACCTTCTGTTCTTTTCCTTTCACAACAAAGCCTTCTGGATAAGACATGAAGACATTCTCTTTCAAGTCTCCATTCAAGAAAGCAGTCTCCACATCCATCTGATGAACTTTCCACCCATTTTGAGCAGCTAAAGAGAGTAAGGTACGAATGGTAGCCCATTTTACTGTAGGAGAAAATGCTTCTTCATAGTCAATTCCTTCCTTCTGTGCATAGCGTTTTGCTACAAGCCTCGCTTGTGCTTGTCAAGTGAGCCATTTGATCTTTATTTGTTCTTGTACACCCACTTGCAGCCAATTTGTTTGGTTCCAACTGGAGGGTCAACCAGCTTCCAAGTTCCATTATTCATGAGTGCATCATACTCATTCTACATAGCTTCTTTCCACTCAACTCGAGTAGAAGCTTCTTCAAAGGAATTTGTTTCAAAGTTAGCAGATAAATTAAATTCAAAATCAAATGATACATCCATGTCATCACCTGAATTATCTACTTCTCCTCCATCTTCATGTCTTTTTGAACTTCTCGTTCCCGTCTTTCCAACTTCATCCGGATGGACACTTTCAAGTGTCTTTATGGCCCATTTAGGAATATTCTATGATGGTCCTGGTTGATCAGCTGGTGGTGCTTCATTTTCTTCAAGGTTGAGTCTTCCAATTCTCTCAATCACATCATCTAGTTGAATCTCTTGTTTAGGTGAAGTAGCAGGAACTTATTCATGCGGGGGAGTTGGTGCTTCATATGGAAATTCCAAAGGTTGATCCATAATAGGAATCCCCCCTTCAAGGTTTGGAATTTCATATTCATTTTCAGAATATTTCTTTGGATGAGGATATTTTTCCAAACGATCAAGCTGTCTCTCAATGGACTGGTCATTTTTATTAGTCTCAATAAAAATGACATCTTTGGAAATAACACACTTTTTGTTTACCTCATCATATAGACGGCATGCCTTGGAGTTTTCTTCGTACCCCAAGAAAATGCATTTTCTGCTTCGAGCACCAAGCTTGTTTCTTTTCTCCTTTGGAATCAAGGCATAACAGGTGGAACCAAAAACTATGAGATGCCGGAATGAAGGGAGATGGCCAAACCACATTTCATGTGGAGTCTTGTTATCAAGAGCATTTGAGGGACTTCTGTTTCTCAAATAGGCTGCACATTTCACTGCATCACCCCAAAACATTAGTTTTACATTCTTAAAAAACATCATTGAGCATACCATATTCATTATGGTTATGTTCATTCTTTCTGCTACAACGTTTTGTTGAGGATTGTAGGGAACTGTAGTCTAATGTGCAATTCCATGTTGGCGAAGATAATCTTCAAAATCATTTGAAGTGTATTCTTTCCCAGTGTCGGTACAAAGTGTACCAATTTTAGATTGTGCTTGTTTTTCTATCAATGCATGAAAGTCCTTGAAAGTTTGAAATGCTTCTGATTTTGTCTTTAATGAGTAAATCTAGCACATTCTTGAGTAGTCATCAACAAAGGTCATAAAATACTTATTCCCATTAGTAGAAGGAGTTGGCATTGGGCCACATAAATCAGAATGCACTAATTCTAATTTCCTACTTGCTCTGAAATTAGATTCATGGAATGGCAGCTTACTGTGTTTCCCTAATATACATGCATCACATTTTCTCTTCTCTTTGGGAATGGTGGGAAAACCAAATACACCATTATTTCTCAACAAATGAAGATTGTTATAATTCAAATGACCAAATCTTGCATGCCATAATAAACTTGATGACAAATTACCTTCTTCATGCTGAGAGAGGTAGGCATAGTTCTGAACCCTTGCAGATGAACCCTTTAGCTTTAGCAGCTTCCCATCTTCGTATCCAGTCATGATGAATTGGTTGTCAGAGGACTTTCTTATTTCTACGATTCCACCAAACATGTGGATGGAATGGCCTTGCTGTCGAATCTGCACCAAGGACAGCAGGCTTCTCTGCAACTCTGGAAGATAAAGAACATTCTTCAACAAGAAATCAGGGAATCCAGGCATCTTCAACCGAATGGTGCCCATTCGCTTTGGTATAAGAGCTAACTTATCTGCAAAGTAAACTATGCCATTTATTGTTTCATTAATTTCTTCAAAACAGTCTTTTCTAAAAGTCATGTGTGATGTTGCACCAGTATCAAGTAGCCAACAATATGTGTAAGATGAAAGTGAAGTCATTTCATTAATACCAAGATTACAATGTGCAACAATACAATGAGCAGAATCTGAAGATTTACTAGCATCTTGGTTCTTATTGTCATCTTTCTTCTGGTTATGTCTGTCTTTGATGGAGTCCCATGAATCCCAACACTGATCTGCTGTGTGTCCAATCTTTCCACAACGCTTGCCCTTCAAATCTAATCTTTTGCTGGAGTTGTTTCTGCCTCCTCTACCTCTAAAGTTTCTTCTTCCTCTGCCTCTCTTGCTACTTTATCCTTTGGGATGATCATTGGATTGGTCTTTTGTGTGGTTCTTTGCTTTTTGAGAAAAGCAAAGTGATTCTCCAGAATGCTCGATTGTCTTCTTACCAAAATCTTTCTCTCTGTCAGCTATCTTCTCTACCAGGGTGTCAAATGTCATTGATTTGAACTTGTCACTTTCTTGCAACGACTCAAGATAGTTGGAGTGAGAAGGATACAAAGATTTTACAAATGCTGCAAGGGGAATATCTGGTTTCATACCAGTGGCTTGAATCTTGTGCATGATAGCATTGATTTCAGAGGCAAGTAACATGGGATCATTGTCTTTTACTTATAAACTGAATAGTTTTAGCATTAGTTGAATAACTCCCATTTCAGATTGTGTATCATACAGATCTTTTAACATTTTTAGTGCTTCAAAACATGACTTTGCAGGCAATATGTGTTGGCTCACCTTTTCACTGACTGTGGTAGTGATTACCGTTAAATATTTCTTGTCTTTTGTTTTCCAAATGGCCTTCTCTTTCTTGGATTTTGGAGGTCCTGGGTCTCTGGTTATGGGCCCTCTAGCTTCTATCTCTATTGTGTTGCCTTCGCAAATACCATCCCAAAGGTCATTGTAGATGAAGGCAGATTTGATCTTCCTCCACCATTCTAGATAAGTGTCTTTGCTAGTGAGAGTGGCACCAACTACAGATGCTATAGATTGCATCTTCTGTGATTGAATCTTGCAACTAAAACAATAGGAGAAAAAGAATAAAGAGTAAAGGTGCAAGTCTAAGTCTCTGCCACCTTCCTCAATATTTACAAAGGAGCAGGTTGCTTCAGCAGCATGCTTCACAATCTAGTTGAACTGGTAAGAAGTCTTGTGGTCACGGCAATGAGACTCCAACACTAACAAAACAAGATAGCTTGCAACAATAAGCGAATGAGGAGGTCAATCCTCAACTCTAAGATTCAACACTTCAGTCCTCAATGCAAACAATGTCAACGCTGCAACACTATTCAAAATATAGATGTACACCAACAATCTTCTCTGGCAATGTAGTCACAGTTTCACTTTGCAACAGTTCACAAGGAAGAGAATCGCTTCAGAAAAGAGAAGCGCAACATGCACTTCTTCTCCAACGTATCAACTATCAGTCACAAGCTCATCAAATGCACAGCAAAGAAATCGCAGCACTCTTTTTTATACCATTGTTAGAATCCTATAGGGAAAATAAACAAATGGTTGAACACAAAGGCAATGAAAGACACAACATTAGGTGTGAACGCTCAAGGATTTGCTTGAACATTTAGAGGGACATCTTGACAGGTGGCTCACGGCATAGCTCCAATGTGATCAATGAAGGAGGTAGTCTCACAATTCCAGGAAGCTCTCACTGCTTACACAACTCGACATCTGAGTCTCAGCCTCCAAATATATCACAGTAGATGACAATCTTCAAGGACGTGATATTTCAAGTGACGGCTCGAACAAGGATGTCCTCACGGAGATCCAAATACTATCGTGATATTTCAAGGATGTGATATTTTATGCTTGAAGAGAATAAAATAGTATCATGGTTACTAATGTAATTCACAATGGCTCCCACAAGATTAGGGTTTCTCATGCATAACAATAATGTAGAGAAAATGCATGGACAAAAATTAGGGTTTAGTCGATGAAATAGTATCTTTACTACAGAAATCTTCAGTCACCGATTGTCCACAAACTCGTAGCAGCCAAATAGCAAGATGTATTCACCAATTCTTAGCAAGTCGCAGCTCTCAAACTATAATGTAGCTTCACTCTCAACCCTCCGAATACATCATCACGAGATGTCACGAAAATATGAAGGTTAAGGCTCTCAAGATACAGTATTACAGACACAAATACATCTACAACCATACATTATCGTGACAGCAAATACAATAGAATTCACAGTCTCTCGCAGCTCTCCAAAAGAATTTATGATAGATCACAGCCACATAATCATGACTATCACACACACTCGTTGAGAATGACGGGAAATGGGAGAGCACGCTATACTCAGTAGCAAAGTGAAAACACACCAAGAATAGAGTGAGAAATACAATGGAACGATGAGATTCAAGAATACTCATGATAGCCAAGTGAAAGCACAACGCATGCAATGCAACCATTCGGACAGTGAAAGATTGTGCAGCGAATTAAGGAAACAAACCCTTTCATACCTCAAACACAGCTCTAAAAACTATAATGCATACAATGAATGCACGCAGGCTAGCAGGATTGGCGGTGAGTAGCAAAATAACGTACAAAATTATGGCACTCTAGTTGTAGGAGAAATGCAGAGGAAAACTGACAATGGGCAGGCAGTCTGAAATGAATTGAAAAAGGGAAGAATGGAGTTCTAGCAGGAAGACTGGCAGGCATGCAGTAAGGAGTTATGGAGCTCTGATACCACTATCAAGTGGAATAACTCCCGAATTATTATTATTTCTCCATAGAATGCCTTTATTTATACATCTACAATGACTCTTGGGATCACACATCCGAGAGTCTCTTCATATTCCTAATATTTACAATAACGTATAATCCCGACGGATTATATTCCAACAGCTATGATGGATTTAAATATGATGAAGTGGGATTCATCATTCACTATAGGTGTTGAAATACTGAGAGGGGGGTGAATTAGTATTTGTACAATACAAAATTTCAATCAAAAGCAGGTTGTTGATCACCAATCATAGCACATCACCAATGTGTATAAAAGTAACAAGATGCATAGTACACAATAGTTTTTTACATGGAAACCCAAGTTCTGGGGGTAAAACCACGGAAACCTTTTAAAAAAAATAGTTTTCCAGAAATAACTGGAAGGAGGGAACAACCCCCTTACTCTATAGACTTCAATTTTTGAGCATCAACTGGAAGGAGGCTATGACCCCCTGATTTACAGGCTACAACCTGAAGGAAGCTGACACTCCCTAGTTTTCCCGTTTCAGCCGGAAGGAGGCTATGACCTCCTTTCCTTGCCTCGTCCGGCCACCCTGATAAGAAGAACATTGTCGAACCTGTGGACCTGTGACATACCAAACTCTACTGCTGATAACCTCTGCACTCTAGTCACTGTCAAATCATCCCTATAGTTATTACTGTCGCATAATATTTCTACCCATATCATCACTCTCATATTAAACATCAATACTGCTAGTCAAGCTTCTCATCAACACTACTGGTTACCGTCAAGGTTTGATAATCATCAACTCATCTCATCATCATCATATAGTGTAGGAGTGTATGTACATCATAGAGTGCATCATCATAGCATGCATCATCACATCATCATCATCATGTATCATATCAAGACATTCATCATCGTGTAATGGATCACAATCTCATTCTTCAACTTGTACATTCACTTGCACATTAATACCATACCACTTGTACACTTACTCATACATATATATACACATCCCTATGTACATCACTGTACACTATACACAGTATACAACTTTACATACTACTATACATATATACACATCCCTATAGTACATTGTTGTTCACATCCTTGTTCACTTCAACACATGTACACATGTACACCCATCACTGTACGTATACATGTACCCATACACTTTGTATAGTGTATTCATATGCATACATTACTGTATTTACTGTTCAAACATACCTTGTAGAAAATGCTAAAAATGTTGACTGTGTACTATAAAAGAAGGGCTCGCATCCCAAACCTTGGACTATTCTTTCCTGAACAAATTTAGGACTTTTCAATGTCACCCTTGGCACTATGTATGTGTTGAAGCAAACCTAAAATATTGACTGTGTACTCAAACTTAGTGCTGTAGGAGGGCTTCAGACTCGGACTATGTTCGACTAAGCCAAAAAAATAGTCATAAAGAGAGCTCGAAACTTTAAATTCAAACTGTCAAAGAAACTTGGGACTTTTGTTGTTGCTGTTGTACCCATGAAGAGGTTAAAAATGGGTCTACAATATCTTGAAAAATTGAGACTGTTCAAGAGAGTTTTAACCCAAAAAATTTGAACTTTGTGGTGAGATGCTACTGTGTATCCTCAGTCAAACCAGCGAAGATAAACCTCAGACCATTTCATAACTCAGCCTATGTGAAAAGGGGGACTATTTTCCCTTCATCTCCTAAAACTCAAATCCTTTTCAAACACCAAAAATCTCTTTGTGGAAGAAAATAAAACTCAGGTCTGCTAGTACTTCTCTGCTGCTGTTCATTCCCTCTGTCTGCGAATTAAACCATAGTCCAGAACTAGCAAGATACCTCAGTCCATTAGCTTATTCGTTGATGGTAGAAATGACAACTACTTTGGTGTATAAATACACTTTTAAGGCATGAAAAGGAGGATAGGGACGACCTGTTTGAGAGGTTAAAAAAATATTTAAAATTTAGAATTGTTTTGGGGCTGACTTCTAGGAGGGGATACCACCATTTAAGAATGGTTTTTATTTATTAAAACATTTTAATATTTTGAACATGTTTTAACGGGGTATGACCTTTATAAGTAGATTTTTAGTGTGGTCAAGGGTAATGTTATTTAAGGGTTCAATTCTCTTTATTTTTTTTGATATTTAATATGTTTGTTAATAAATTAAAAAATTGTTTTAAACACTTTAGATTAATGATGACAGTTTAAATCACTTATTAAATTAATAGATGTTTTAACATTTTGACTTAGTGTGGAGACAAGGGTTTATTGCTCTTTGGTTTTAAGGGCCACCAAATGGGCTTCAAGGGATAACGTAAGGTATAATGGTTATCATTAGGGAATTATTAGTCATTTTAAAGGCAAGACAAATAACATAGGGTAGATGTAGGAAAAGGTAAGAGTTTTAGGGACTTTTGTTAGGTCAACTAGGTTATCACAACTTTTTGAACATGACCATCAAGGTGTGGGGGTCCCTAGGCTTCTCCTAGGGTATCAAGACCTCTATAATATGCAAATGACCACTGAAAGGGTCATTCAAACTCTTCCAGCTTCTTCAACCCACCAAGAACACATTCTAGGATAATAGGGTATGGTTCTGGTGTTAGGGAGCCAATGACACAACTGGGGAACCATCGAACCAACTTAGGGTTAGTTAACCACTCTATAGGGTGTTCAGGGATTTTGCGATTGTCCCAAGGGCTCCAAGTGCTTTATACTTGGGCTTGGACAAAGTCAAAATGTCTCCTTTGAAACTGACACTTAATCAACCCTCAGAGGCTCCTCAAGGGGAACCAAGACACATTAACACACACCTGTTGTCATCAATGACAATTTAGTCAACAATATCCCCCTTTGTCATTGATGACCACTCCAAATCTCCCTGTTCAAATGAGCTTCCTTTGTCCACAAAACTCCCTTTTGGATACCAAATTTAAAAATCCAAAGTTCCTTTGAGATACTGAAGATCCTTTTAACTGCTATAATGTGAGTTTCCTTTGGGGCAGCTTGAAATCTTGCAACTTGTCCAACGGCTTGCATCACATCTGGTCTGGAGGTAGTTACATATAGTAGACTACAAATCATTGACCTATAGAGCATTTAATCAACTTCCTTAGATTCATCATCTTTGCTTAGATTACAACCGGTGACCATAGAGGTACTCACACGTTTACAGTCTTCCATCTGGAATTTCTTTAACATCTCCTTAATGTATTTTGTCTAGGTAATAAAAATGCCTTCTATTCTTTGAGATATTTGGAGTCCCAAGAAGAAGGTCAATTCACCGAGTAATGACATTTCACACTCTTTTTGCATGTCCTTAGCAAATTATTGACTCAGTGAATCATCATCACTTCTATATGATATCATAAACATAAACTTCAATGATGAGTATGCTGCCATTGTCTTGCTTGATGTACAAATTACTATCTGCACTTCCCCTCTTAAAGTTTCTTTGTAGTAAGTACTTGTCCAATATGTAGTACCAAACTCTTGGAGCTTGCTTTAGTCCATATAAGGCCCTTTTGAGCCTGCATACATAACCCTCATTTTTTGAAAGTTGAAATCCTTTTGGTTGTTTGATATAGACTTCTTCTTCCAATTCCCCATTTAGAAAAGCTGATTTTTCGTCCATCTGGTACACTTTAATGTCTTTGGAGCAAGCGTAGGCCAATATCATTCTGATAGCTTCGATTATGGCTACTGGTGCATATATTTCTTGAAAATCTATTCCTTTGATCTGAGCATAACCCTTACAAACCAATCGAGCCTTGTTTATAATCACCTGTCCATCTTCATTCATTTTGTTTTTGAAAACCCATTTTGTGCCAATTTCGTTCTTGTTACGTGGTCTTGGAACAAGTTCCCAAGTTCCATTCTTATCGATTTTATATAGTTCTTCTTCCATAGCTTTAACCCATTGTTCATATGTAGTGGCCTCTACAAAAGTTCCAGGTTCAATTGTAGACAAAAGAGAGAAGTGAACCTGCTCATTTCTTCCAGATTGTCTTCTTTGGTTCCTATTCTAGCATCATTATCACCAACAATCTGATTTGATGGATGATTCTTCTTGTACCAGTTCTTATGTGTTTGTTGATCTTTTTGATCCTCTTGATCGATATTTGGTTGATTATGTTCTTCATATTCCGTGAGTTTCTCTTCATATTCTTCTGGTTGTTCTTCCACTTTAATTTTCTTCACACCTTTTTTCTTGGAACCTTCCTCTTCTTCCTCTTCTTTGTCATATGATTCTTTTCAGTCTTCTCTGGATGATGTTAGTCTTCCTTCATCTATGTTTATGTTAATTATTTCACTCACTTTGTCTAATCTTAGACTGTATCATTTGTAAGCTTTCCTCTTGGATGAATATCCAACAAATATGCCCTCATCTACTCGAGAGTCAAATTTTCCAATATTCTTATCTTCTCTTTTGATGTGACACTTGCTTCCAAAGATTCTGAAGTGTCATACACTTGCTTCTCTTCCAGTCCATAGCTCATAGGGAGTTTTATCATTTTTGTTTCTGAGTAATCCTCTGTTTAAGATGTGTACTGCTGTATGAACTACGTGTCCCCAAAATTTGTCATTTAACTTGGATTCATTCAACATGGTTCGAGCCATCTCCATTACTGATCTATTATTTCTTTCATCAACTCCATTTTGCTGAGGTGTTCTGGCTACTGAAAATTGTCTCTTTATTCCATGCTCTTCACAATACTTGTTAAATCCATCAGAAGTGAATTTTCCATCGTTATTAGATCTAAGGAACTTGATTCATGAGCCTGTTTCATTCTCAACCAGTTCCTTGAATGTTTTGAAACATCCAAATGCTTCAGATTTCCTATTGAGAAGACATACACATGTCATCCTATTATAATCGTCAATGAGTAGCATGAAGTATTTTTCACCATTCAATCCTTTGCTTTTGGTTGGTCCACATAAGTCAGTGTGAACGAGCTCCAAAGGTTTTGTAGAAGAATGCTCTTTCAGCTTAAAATGCACTCTTGTTTGTTTTCCATGTTGACACTGTTCACATACAGAGTTAGAAGGTTTTGTGACTTCTGACATTTTTTGAACTACTTGGTTTTTGTAGATTTTGACCAAATTTTCAAAATGTATATTCCCCATTCTTCTTTGCCAAAGCTAGCTTTCATCTTCTTTTCCCAAGTGACATTTTTCAGACTCAATCTCATCTAACACGTATATGTTTTTTGGAGTCCTAGTGGTTGTGGCTACTAACTTCCTTGATCCTTGCTTTCCGATTTTACATCCTTTTGAGTTGAAGATGAGTCCATGTCCTTGATCACACATCTGACTGACACTTGGCATATTATGTTTCATGTTATCTACAAGCAAGACATTTTCAGCCAAGGAGTTTTTACTTATAAGCTTCACTGTGCCCTTTCCCAATACTTTAGCTGAATTGTTGTTTTCGAACGATATAGATCCTTTATCCTTTTCAATATTGACGAAAGCATAATTGTCACCTATCATATGCTTGGAGAAACCGCTATCAACATACCATTTACCAGAGCCGTGATTTTGAGCTTGAATAACAATACCACATTTGTAGTTGTTATTGTGTTTAATCCATAGCTTGTTGGGCATGTCCTCATTTCTTACTGTTGATATCCTCATTCTGCAATTTCTGGCTATATGTTCAAAGTTGTTACACTTGTAACATTCTATTTCTGATCTCAAGGGATCAAATATGTTTTCGTACTATGGTTGTCTGAAGCTTGCAAGGTTATTCCTTGTCTCAAAGTTTCTTCTTTGAAAACAATTTACAGCTTTGTGTCCAAATATTCCACATGTAAAGCAATGCCCATAAAAGAAGTATCCATACCTAGGAATATATGGAGGAGGTGCTTTTCTGAGATCTGATCTTTCTACTGGCCCTTCTTCTGATACAGGTTGTTTTGGCTGATGTTCGATCTCTTCTTCATTCTTATAGTCCTTGACAACTTCTGCATACCTTTTTGGATTCTTTTCGTTATCTGTCAACATTGAGCTTGAGGCTTCATTTGTATTCTGCGTGTATCCTATACCGATCTTGTCGAAGAACGACTTTTGATTGTTGATGATTTGTTCTAGAACGCTGCAGTTGTTATCATAACCCTTTGCGATATCTTTCATCTATAGTTTGTTCTTTAGAGATACTATATTAGCCTCACGATTCTCCTTTTCTCTTATATTTGTCATTAGTTGTTCAGTAAGAGAGTCTTCAACTTGTTTGGCTTATTCTAGTTTGGTCTTCAAGTAAACAATGATTCATTCAAACCATTGTGTCTCTTCCTTAAGAATTCTATTTCCTTCTTGACTTTCTTCAGCTCTTTCAAGGCACTTACAAGTTCTGCCTCACGATCTACTTCTCCTTCATCTTCAGATTCTTCTTTACTATTATGATCCTTATCCAAGGTTATTTCCATAAACAATACCTTGTCTGGTTCATCGTCATCATCAGAATTACTGTCACTGTTATTGTCAGAGTCACCACTGGATGAGCTATTGTCCTTTTTTGTGTAGATACTTTTCTTTTTTGGAAACTTTCTTCTATTCTTATTCTTGTAATTATTGTACTTCTTGTAGGATTTAAAACTATTATCCTCTTCACCATCTGAGTTCTTTGCATATGGACATTTAGAAGCAAAATTACCTATCTTTCCACATGAAAAACATTTAAGAGGTAGCTTACCTTTGTATTTTCCAGTTCCTCTCTTTAATTTCTGAACAAAGTTGGCTATTTATTCATCATCAGATTCATCACTTGTCAGTTTGTCTCTTGTTGATTTGTTCTTCCCATATTGTTCGGAGGAGACCTTAAATGCTACTTCCTTTCTTGACATGTATTCATCTTCAATTCTCATTCCGTAAGCTACTAGAGTCCCATGCAGTTGATCCACTGTCATAGTCTTTAGATCATTTATTTCTTCTAAGGTAGAGATATTGGGGTTGAACCTTTGGAAAGAGTTCTTAGAATCTTCCGAACAACTATAGTCTCCTCAACCTCTTCTTCCAAACCTCTGATGGTATTCACAAGCTGATCAACCCAAAGAATATAGGCTTCTATGTCTTTGTATTCATTCATTCTTAGCTATTTGAATTGTCCCTTGTAAGTCTAAAGTTTGGCTTCCTTGGCTTTGTTGTATCCTTTATATGTGGTTTGGATTTTGTCCCACATTTCCTTTGCAGGGGGACATTTCATCACTTTGTTTTATATAGATTCATTTATAGCACTTAGAAGATAATTTCTGGCCTTTGAGTTGTTGTTGTATTGAATCAGCTCACATGCATCAATTGGCATGGTCTTTGGTACTTTGTACCCATTCTCTATACTCTTCCATATTTTGATTCCTTGAGCTTCTATGAAGGCTCTCATTCTTATGCTCCAGAAAGCATAGTTGCTCCCATCAAACAAGGGTGTTCTACATTTTCTTTGTTTAGCAAACTTCCCCATAATTACCTTCCAATGGTTAGTCTGTTCTGAAGGAACCTGCTTTGATACCAATTCTTGAAATACTGAGAGGGGGGTGAATCGGTATTTGTACAATATAAAAATTCAATCAAAAGTAGGTTGCTGATCACCAATCATAGGACATCACCAATGTGTATAAAAGTAACAAGATGCATAGTACACAATAGTGTTTGACGTGGAAACCCAAGTTTTGGGGGTAAAACCATGAAAGCCTTTTAAAAAAAATAGTTTTCTAGAAATAACTGGAAGGAGGGAACAAACCCCATATTATATAGAATTCAATTTTCCAGCTTCAACTAGAAGGAGGCTATGAGCCCTTGATTTACAGCCTACGACCTGAAGGAAGCTACCACTCCCTAGTTTTCCGGTTTCAGCCGAAAGGAGGCTATGACCTCCTTTCCTTGCCCCATCCTACCACCCTAATAAGAAGAAGATTGTTGAGCCTGTGGACCTGTCACATACCAAACTCTACTACTGAAAACCTCTGCACTCTAGTCATTGTCAAATCATCCATATAGTTATTGCTGTCACATAATCTTTCTACCCATATCATCACTGTCATATTAAACATCAATATTGCTAGTCAAGCTACTCATCAACACTGTTGGTTACGTTCAAGTCATCAAACATCAAGGTATGAACATATCATCATCAAGGTCTAATCATCATCAACTCATCTCATCATCATCATATAGTGTAGGAGTGTATGTACATCATAGAGTGCATCATCATAGCATGCATCATCACATCATGATCATCATGTATCATATCAAGACATTCATCATCGTGTAATGGATCACAATCTGATACTTCAACTTGTGCATTCACTTGCACATTAATACCATACCACTTGTAAACTTACTCATACATATATATACACATCCCTATGTACATCACTTTACACTATACACAGTATACAACTTTACATACTACTGTACATATATACACATCCCTATGGTACACTACTGTTCACGTCCTTGTTCACTTCAACACATGTACACTCATCACTATACGTATACATGTACCCATACACTTTGTATATTGTATTCATATGCATACATTACTATATTTACTGTTCAAACATACCTTGTAGAAAATACTAAAAATGTTGACTATGTACTGCAAAAGAAGGGCTCGCATCCCAAACCTTGGACTATTCTTTCCTGAACAAATTCGAGACTTTTCAATGTCACCCTTGGCACTATGTATGTGTTGTAGCAGACCTAAAACATTGACTGTGTACTCAAACTTAGTGTTGTAGGAGGGCTTTAGACTCAGACTATGTTTGACTAACCCAATAAAATAGTCATAAAGAGAGATCGAAACTTTAAATTCGAACTGTCAAAGAAACTTGGGACTTATGTTGTTGATGTTGTACCCACAAAGAGGTTAAAAACATGTCTGCAATATCTGGAAAACTTGAGACTGTTCATGAGAGTTTTAACCCAAAAAATTTGAACTCTGTGGTGAGTTGCTGCTATGTATCCTGAGTCAAACCAGCAAAGATAAACCTCAAACCATTTCAGAACTCGGGATATGTGAAAAAGAGGACTATTTTCCCTTCATCTCCTAAAACTTGGATCCTTTTCAAACCCCAAAAAACTCTTTGTGGAAGAAAACAAAACTCAGGTCTGCTAATACTTCTTCTCTGCTGCTGTTCATTCCCTCTGTCTACAAATTAAAACATAGTCCAAAACTAGAAAGATACCTCAGTCCATTATCTTATTCGTTGATGGTAGAAATGACAACTACTTTGGCGTATAAATACACTTTTAAGGCATGAAAAGGAGGATAGGGCCAACCTGTTTGAGAGGTTAAAAAAGTATTTAAAATTTAGAATTGTTTTGGGGCTGAATTCTAGGAGAGGATACCACCATTTAAGAATGGTTTTTATTTATTAAAACATTTTAATAATTTGAACATGTTTTAAAAGGGTTTGAACTTTATAAGTAGATGTTTAGTGTGGTCAAGGGTAATGTTATTTAAGTGTTCAATTCTCTTTATTTTTTTTCTATATTTAATCTATTTGTTAATAAATTTAAAAATTGTTTTAAACACTTTAGATTAATGATGAGGGTTTAAATCACTTACTAAATTAATATATGTTTTAACATTTTGACTTAGTGTGGAGACAAGGGTTTACTATTATTTGGGTTTAAGGGCCACCAAATGGGCTTCAAGGGATAATGTAAGGTATAATGGTTATCATTAGGGAATTATTAGTCATTTTAAAGGAAAGACAAATAACATAAGGTAGATGTAGCCAAAGGTAAGAGTTTTAGGGACTTTTGTTAGGTCAACTAGGTTATCACAGCTTTTTGAACATGACCATCAAGGTGTGGGGGTGCCTAGGCTTCTCCTAGGGTATCAGGACCTCTATAATACACAAATGACCACTGAAAGGGTCATTCAGACTCTTCCAACTTATTCAACCCACCAGGAACACATTCTAGGATAATAGGGCATGGTTCTGATGTTGGGGAACCAATGACACAACTGGGGAACCATCGAACCAACTTGGGGGTACTTAACCACTCTATAGGGTGTTCAAGGATTTTGTCATTGTCCCAAGGGCTCCAGGGGCTTTAGAATTGGGCTTGGATAAATTCAAAAGGTCTCCTTTGACACTGACACTTACTCAACCCTGACAGGCTCCTCAAGGGGCACCAAGACACATTAACACACACCTGTTGGCATCAATGACAATTTAGTCAACAATAGGTGCGAGATGTAGGATGAAGGAATCATTGTGTTCAGTCGAGTTGAATGAAGTGAAGATTTGACTATAGGAGGAATAATTGTGGGCGGTAGCTAGGGTGTGAGAGTGGGGTGCGTTCGAATACTTAGGAAGGTTTGTTGGTAGGGAATGATGAGCAACCTCGACATTATGGAGATTTATAGTGAGCATGAGTCACCCATCCATCCAAATTATATCATAGAATAAGTCATGAGTATGTCGGTCAGATCATCTTCAATCCCCCAAGGAAAGTGGAAAGCTCAAAATCCACGATCAAAACCGCCGTAGAAGAGGCAGACACACACTTCCATTATGGTGCAAATGGAGGGAACTGCGCAGAAAGGGCCATCTAGTTCAGGAGCCGTGGATTCTATGGGACCCAGGGGCATGTCCATAAATGATATCCTCGGATATGTCACTCCCATAGGATCTAGTGCAAAGCGTCGACAGTTAACCAAAAATCAGAAGTATCAGTTAAAATTACGCGTAGTTAAAATTCTGCACCTATTAGATGCAGAAGTAGTAAAATATCAAAGGATCATGTAGTTCACCATCAGAACCCATTCAATTCATATCTAGGTGCGACGAGACCCTGATGGAAAATGGATTCCCATGCCTTATAAATTAACCGATGATGAAGTGGAAGCATTTGTTCAGGAATGTCCTGTTGATTAGTGCGAACCAGTTAGTGCTGAAGATATATCGACGAAACCACCAGAAGATGCCCCTGAAGAGCCTATGCAAGAATTCCCTAGTACTCATGACTCGGATGGAGAATCATCGACCGATAAAAATATAGAAGCTGAGTGAATCCTGGAAGAGGGCTGAACCAAATGACGCATGGAGGTTGATGTGGGAAGAAGCTCCAGAGTAGCGTTGGAGGTCCAATTGCAGCAGCTCATTAAGGCTATCACAGATTCATCTGACACCACTGTGTAAGGAATGCGCCAGTCCATCTAAGAAGGGTTTTCTATAGTAAGAGCTAATTTAGATTCTATTTATGATGTTGTTATTAATACCACACTAGAGAGTGTCGCTGTGCAAGAACTCCTATCGATTAGCACTGAGCCACGGGACAGGAACGTTCAGGTTCCCCTAACTGTAATCGACGCAGGAAGTGAGGATGTGAACTCCTCCTTGCATTAGCTGCAGGGTGTTGCAGCAAATATCAACAAGCTTTCGACCCAGACCCTAGTCCACATGTAGTGGGTGGACAAATAGGAGTTGTCCTGTAGACAGAAGGAACTCAGTGAAGGGTATTTGCAATTGCATGGGGAAGCGATGTAGCTAGAGACATAGCTTTAGGAGCTGCGCCAAGTAAAGGAATAGTTAGCAGTAAAAAAACCGAGGAGATTGCAGCATTGCAGATGACGTAGGATGAGATGAACAAGAAAACAACTGCAGAGATCATTGACCTGAAGAAGCATACCGACCACCTGATCGTCAAGAATGCACAGTTGGTTGAGAGTAGAGGCAAGGAAGAAGCAGTTGTTAATAAGGTAGGTCAACAAATCTATGAAAGCATAGTGGAACTTGATGCAGCTGCCAAATCCAACCAACTACAATAGGTCATCACCTAGATCCAACTATCCAACAGTCCACGCAATGATATGGTCTACCCAGAAATGCCACCAGAGTAGTTTATGGAGAGAAATAATTCCATTGAAGCAATTGAGACACAGTTTGAAGTGATGGAGAAAGAAGCCAAGAAGAGATCAGAGGCCATGACACATGTTTGGGGAAGTTTCATCCAAGATGAGCAATTAGACGTATAAACCAAACAAGCATAGGAAGTTGACGAACAATTGACAACATTGAAGACGACATTATGGACAATGCCACCCATGATTCAGTTGATGCGGTTCATCGAGTTGAGAGAGCTGCAACAAAGAGCTGCAAAGGCACAAGAATGGCAGTGAAAGCACAACTCCTAGGTAGATGAATTCTAAGAGATTGGAGGGCAGTTGGCTATCAAAGAAGTTTCCACGCTAGAGGCTGTGCAAGACAACAAGAAGACAGTGAATACCAAGTTGGTGGAGCACCTTATGAAGCAGGACTTGCTTAGTTGTCAGGATGAAGCTAAAAAATTTCATGCCCAGGTTGAGGAGATCTCACAGTAGTATGAGGACTTCAAGATAAAGATGATGGAGTACACCCTATCCATCTGACGTGGCTAAAGGACAAGCCACAAAACTGTGTTGGGGGCCTATTTGTATGGGTTTTGGGGTAAGTGAGTTGCGCAGCACCGCAGATGTTGTGCAAGCTCATGTGACACCATGCAAGGAAAAGACAATCTCATGGGAAGAAAACAAACCATTTTGAATATTTTTTACATATTTTTGTATCAGTTAACTACATTTTGTGGATATAGATCATTAGTGGTTAAATCAATTAGGATTTGGTTAGAAGTGGACCTTAAATGTAAAGGCACAAGCCTATATATATAATTAGAATTGAATAATTTGATATATCGAAGTGATAAGTGACAAAAGAGGGAAATTGAGAGATTGAATCTTTTTTTATCTGTATGCGACCTTATGGATTGAACTTTCTCTCGCTATGGAGAAAGACAACTGTTGTTTTGGATCTATTGTGTAGAAAGTACTATAATACAATGGATGTTGAGATGAACTACTGTTGTCTTTTATCTTTTTATGTCTTTATTTACTGCAATGGAAATGTATGATGATTATGTTTTAGGAATGGAGAATGTAATACTGTTGCGATGAATGAACTAATGATGCAATCTATTAGATCTATGGTTGTAATGGTATGTTGCGATATATGATGAAAGGCTCTGCTAGATACGATAGTTATGATGATAATTTTTTTATGCCCCAATCCTCCTTCTTACTACCAAAAAATTGGTTCCGACAACTCTCCCTCAAACAGCTCAGATGAGACTTCATCCGCTCTACTAGTGTTGTCAGTCAGGGTAAAACCTCTCTGGGTCGGTGCTCAGAGAGATTGCGCTAGTTGGTCATCAATAGAATGAGGACCCATGTCGATGAGGAGTTGTTGGTGGGTTTTAGACAACAAATATCAAACAGAAATACAAATGATAGTGGAAAACTTATTTTGCACCATCATACATTGTCTTTAGCTAGAAAATTTCGATGCAATCTGAACTGGTTTGATTTAGAATCACATCCCGTGTGATCTGAAATTGTACAAAAAAAATGAAAAAATAAATGATATAAGCCTTATAAAAATATATAAATGAAAAAAATGGTTTTTCAGCAATTACATTCTTTAAACGAATCCAAAACAGAAATACAACCATATCTGAGAAAAAACAGTATACCCTTTGTTTAGAAAATTTCCATGCAATCTGAAATGGTTTGATCTAGAATTGTGTCTAATATGATTTGATCAGTGATTCTTTTTTATGTAGGGGATCCACCAACCTATGGTTCATAGGTTTATCTTGCTATTTTTTCTCAAGAAGGGACCTAGTTTGTTCACAGGTTTATCTTACAGGGCTTGTGAGTGAGGTCAAGCATGGAAGACGACCCAGTTTGATCAGAGGTTTTGGGTAAAACTGAAATGGATCAAAAAATTCATTTATGGAGGTTCCAGGTAAAATCGAAATGGGTCAAAAGATATGTTGATGGAGGTTCAAGGTAAAATCAAAATGGGTCAAAAAATCTATTGATGGAGAATCTGGGAAAAATTGAAATGGGTCTCAAAATATCCGCTGATGCAGGTTCTAGGTAAAATCAAAATGGGTCAACAAATATACTGATGGTTACTATCGTGCATGAAAAATTCAAAATTTTTACCTAACCGCACATCATTATCCATGCAAAATCGTTAACCACTCCGATTTACCTCACATGGGTTTGCATGTAGTCGGAAAAGATTTCTGATGGAATTCCCTTAAGTGATTAACTACACTAATTACATTTTAATTATCTTCTAATCCATTCCTTATTTAGGATACATTTCAGGGCTGGTAGTTTGTTATGTGGAAGTGGGGCCACACTGGGAACATTTCCTTCTTAGTTCCAAGAGTAAATCATAACGAAGTAAGATATATAAATGAAATGTTTCCCCAAGATGTCTGTAATATTCCCTAATCAGATGTTTAGGAATACTAATTTGTTGATTTGAGCATGTTGAAATAGGAATATATAGATGATCCTCCTTGGATTACCCTACAAAAGGATGAAAAAATAAAACAGGTGCGCTACAAATTGACCTTCAATAGGAAATTTCAAGCTAATATTCGCACCCATCCACCATAATAATTAATTCAGGTCATGTTTATTCATAGGTTAGATATAGAGTTTATAATTATTTACAGGTCAGCCCCAGTCCTGTGCTAAGATAGATCGCTCCCTTAAAAATCATAATACACATTTTTCTCCTAATCTTCTTACCTTTTATCACTGGATTTATGATGAGGAACTATGCCCAACTCCTACAAGTCAAGCCTCGCATAGAAGGTAGTCCTTTATAGTAATATTTCATCAAGAATATATATATTATCATGTTGTTGTTGTGAGTTCAAATGGAATACCCATAATTTATTCTTCGGGACCTTTCACTGCCCAACCCTACTTCTACGAAGATACCAACATGCTTCTTGATGAAGAAACTTGTTCCTAAAGTGAGGACCTCCAAGATGGTCGGCTATGGGTTTTAAAATCTCCATTCCATTTGTTAATTCCATGCACATAGTAATTTGACATGAAATTCGCAGAAAGGAAATCCAGTTGATACAAATATATAAATGGTTGCTGACAACCTGAACAAGCTTTTTTATCAAACTCCTTAAATATCTATTATTCATAGGTATGAAGTATTTTTTTGATGTGAAAATTGTTTAGAACACACCCAAAAATACTTTTACTGTTGTTCAAATTGCCCCAAATCTCTATTATTAGGAATCCACTATGCTTTGAGATACACCAAGAAATAACTATAAAATCTCTCATCCAAGATATTTGACACATTCAACACACATGTGTATTGTTGCTTGTTGCAAAACGATGACCTAGAATAGTGTTGCTTAACCCCCACAACAATCTTTATTATACCTATAGATGATGCTCTCATAATTTTCTTTGGCTTGCTTACGATTCTCAAAGGCATGCTTACAGCTGCAATGATCTAAAAAAATGTCCTAAACAACCTAGGATACTTGTCTGTGCTTAGATTAACTCTCAATGCTATTTTCAATGCTTTCTATGTGGATGTTCCTTGCCAGGAATTAGCGCTTAGTGTTGCTGCATCAAAGGGATACTACCCAACATACTTCTTAATGACTATTTGAAATTCCAAGAACTGATTATTGATGGCCAAATACACTACACAAACCCATAAATGATTATTTCCCCTTATTAATTCTCCATGAGTATGAGAGTGTCCATATATTTTGTGGATTGATGATGTGTGCACAACACTGCTTATTTGATGTTGGATTATCACCATCACAATGAGAATACGCATTAACATCCACACGCATAGGACACCCATACAAAATGGGTGGTTACATATAACACGACCCATCATTGTTCCTTTTTACTCGATATTCATTGAAGAGATTTAGTTTACTCTATTTCCAGTTTCACTATGGTTACTTTTGGTTTCACTGTTTTAGTTTCTTTTATGAAATATGAATAAAAACCCCCAAATTCACAGGCAGTCAAATGTTGTTCAAGCAACCTTGGCTTCACTCATGAGTGTTTCTGCACAAATTTCCTCTCATAATAGTTGAATTTTAGTTGGGAAACTTGGATCTTAGGAATATGTACATATCAACTAGGGTAAGAGATTCCTCCGCACTCCCAACTGTATACTTTTTGGATACACATTTTTAGTCCTATTGGAATGATTTTTGTGGTCTTTTGTTGGACATTAATAAAATTGTTTTATATTATTTATGTTTTGGTTTCTTTGGATTTCCTCTCCCTACATGGGGGTTTTCTCTTGCTACTTACCAGTATACATTCACAAGGTTGGTGTGCCTTTTTCATATGCATTAGGTACATTGGCACATTCTTCAAACAACTTGGAAGCTTAATTTATGGGGTTTTATTTAGAGTTGTTTTTTGATGTTATGCTAGAGCACATTCAACCAAAAAAATTATGTAATATTTATCTTCGGCCTTTCTATGTGAAACTCACATAAGGATGTTCAACATCTCCTTGCTCCTTTATGGCTGATAACTATTACTTTTCTTATTATTGTATTGCAAATTTTCTTTCATCCATTATCTGTTATATTCAAATTTGCAGAGAATATTATTTCTTGTTCAATATTTTCACTGCATTCTTGAGTTTGTGGAAAACATTCTCTACTTTGGGCAATTTATTTTTAGTAGGGATAACATTTTTGTTTTCCCTGACGTTGTGCTTGACCACTAGTTTTAATCACACAGATAAAGCATGTGCAACAAACTAATAGACAACTAGAGAATTATTTAGCTTCTCTATCCGTTGATGCTGAGATGAGCAATTCTTAGGATCCCATACAATAACATTTGCATGATATTGCAAGGAAAAAGGAGTAGTTACAACAACTAGAGATAGACCTTAGAGCATAGTTTATTTCTAGCAAGGGTGTTGTGCAACCAACTAAATTTGATGAGAGGAAAAACAACATGCTATCATTTTTTATACTCTTCAGGTATGCAGATTAGTATTTCCTTTAAATTGGAAAGTCCAGTGTATCCCATAAATGAGGAAAATATGTAGCATTAGTCCCTGCAAAAAAAGGATATTATTTTACATGCATGCAATTTTCCTTTTTCCAGTTTAAATATTAGAACTCTGTTTTAAGCACATACCACTTTAAGTCTAGGATACATTTTACGTTTTGTTTGTTGATGTATATGTAACTTTGGAATGTATTCTTATGTATTGTAACCCGATGTTTATTCCGGGATGTTTCTATTATGTATTTGATTCATGTTATCATGCCCTAATGTTCCGATCGAGAGGATTAATAATGTAAACAAGTCTTGTCAAATCATTGTATAAGTCCCCACAGTTTCGGGGCACTTGAGTTATTATACACTAATTAAGGTGTAGGCTTGAGTAAGTAATTGTTGGCTGGGCCAACATGATTGAGTGCACTTCAAGTGAATGGAAGAATATAAATAGAGAGTGAGAGTCTCTCAATTTATCACTTCTACAACACATCACTTACCCTCTCAAGTGTGGCGCACTAGTGAAGAAGGAAATATATTGGGAGTAGAAGACTACTGCTGTCGGGAGTGCATCTTACTGTTTTGGGGTCTTACATCTTGTGGTGATTCTATCTTTGAGGAAGTTGCGGGGTTTTCTCCATTTATGGTTTCCCCAATCAAAAACTCTTTGTGTCTCTTGTCTCTTGTGATGTGCTTATGTTTTATTGCTGTGCTTGTTATTCTCTTAGTGAAAATATCCTAAGATCATAATGCTTGCTTATATGATGAAAAACTAGCATGGTATCAGAGCTAACCTGAGAAGAAGACATTATGCAGCTGCGAGCACTAGGGATTCCTAGTTTGTGGACCTTCCTCCACAGATTTTCAGCAAAATTAAGGTGGAACAACTCTCCTCCTTAAGGCGCATCTTTCTGTCGAAGTGGAATTCGATTTCGAGCATTTTCAGTTTCGATGTGGAAATTAGGGATTTCTACAAAAGAGGACTTTTTGAGTGAGACCAACATAGGATTTTTGTCCTCATCAAAACCGAAGTTTAGAGACCTGGATCAAGAAATTAGGTTGGGTGAAACTCAGGGAAAGTCAAACCCTAGTTTGACCCTAAGCTAGGAAAAACCCTAATACTAAAACTGCTAAGTTTTGGTACAGTCGCTATATTCCGAGTTTGGCGAAGTATCAAAAGCTGAAAATTTCAAAGGCCAAATATAAACTCCTGATGAACACTGTTTCCAAATATCAGACTCATATTCACTATATTCTGGGAGATATGATCCCTCCAAGTTAGGGTTCCGGCCTCTTCCAGAATTCATCCTTAAACAAGACACCTGAGGAGAATTGCAATATATTGGGCTACAAAGGTCCAAATGGAATTTCTGGAGATTTTCTAGAAAGGGAATGGAATTTAATTTTGGTGGTCTGAAGATCAGACTCAGAGGATGAACCAGTGACACGTGGAATGTCTTACAACTTCGTTGTTCTGAACAATCCTGTAACACGTTGCCTTGGGAAAAGGCTCATAAGTCCCGGATGGTGAAACCAATTCTGATGAAACCTACATTTTTGGATCAGGAACATGCGAGGTAACCTCAGTAATAAATTTCAGACACAGAGGAGCATAAATTTCTGAGATATTATAGAAACAGTAACAGCCATTTCTGCAGAAGAAATTGGAAAATTAGGGCTTCCTGTTCCGGGAGCTTCCCTCCACTGTTTTCAAAAAAGGAGTACATTGGACAACTCCATTTGAAGAGATCTATCTATCTATCCAATTAGATATGAAATATTCCAAGTTTTGAAAATTAGGGTTTCTATGAAAAACCCTATATCAACCAGCTCCGAAACTAGGATGGACACCTCAAATCGGTAAAATCTAATCCTTTGCTATTTTCATTTGAGGTTCTCATTTCAAAGTGATCTATCACATCAGCTTGATGATAAGCTTGGTGAAGTTGACAACTTCCAAGCCTAGAAGTATATGATCTCTCTGAAGAAAATGTATTGGACACCTACATGAGTATAGAGGTTCCAGTTTCAGAGGGAGACGAAGTTAGAAGCCTTTCACAAGAAGAACTTGGTCAAGGCCAAAGAAGACATCATGCTCATGCTGCAGAGGATGATGAACCATCCAGAAAGAGATCCAGATATGAAAGTGAAGATTCTTCAAGCGAGGATGAATATGTTTTGATATCAGCTCTCACAGGTAACATTACTCATGGAAGTGATGATTGGCTTATAGACAGTGGGGCCTCCAAACATATGACGGGATTCAAGGAATCCTTTGTAAGACTGTCAGAACATGAATCACCTCACAAGGTGAAACTAGGAGATGACTACCAATATCCAATAAAAGGTAGTGGGGAATCTTCATACAAGCTAGACTCTGGTAAGTCTCTAACAATGAAAGAAGTAATGTTTGTGCCAGGACTGAAGAAGAACCTTCTATCCATTTTAGCATTGGATGCAAAAGGAATGCGGGTGGCATTCATAGATGGTCAAGTCATCATGTGGCCAAAAGGAAATACTATAGATGATGCGGTAGTGATTGAAGAACAAAAAGGAGGCTTGTACAAATTGAAGGGCCATCCAGAACAAGCCTTGATCCATGACTCAGTAGAAACAAATGAGCTTTGTCATAGAAGGCTTGCACATGTGCATTACAGAGAACTACCTATTGCAAGCAAAGTTGTTGAAGGTCTTCCAGAATTTCAAGCTATTTGAAGGGAAGAACAAAAATCAGAATATGACCTAAAGAAACCAGTTGAAGAATGTGAAGATCTAGAATGCAGAGACCATGCAGTCATAAGAGTCTCTCAAATCAAGAACAACTTGAAGCAGAAGTGAAGAATGCAGAAGTGGTGATGGCCACCTTGAATGGCCTCCCAGGATTGTGGAATTCATTCATTCAAGGAATGTGTTCCAGAAGGAAGTGATTACTTTCAGCAAACTCTAGGAAGAAGAAGAAGCTCGACTCATAAGAAGAGAAGAGAAGATGGAAGCAAATGGAGATCAAGCTCTCCAAAGAAGATCCCTCAATCAATGAGGAATATGAAGAACTCAACTCTTGAAGAACTTCTTATCGTTCTTATCATTTGGATAAGAAACGATGCTACCATGAATGAAGAAGACGATGAAGCTGAAGGCTCAAGAAGCAATCTACCCATGAAACAAATAAAGATAAGTATTCAATTTTCATTTCATGATACTGTTTTGTTATGCATTTGTTTATATTCAGTTGATGTATCATGCATGATAGGATGTTTGCATTAATGGCAGTATACTACTAATATGCATGTGATGGGTAAGTAGCTCATGGTGCTACACAACTCTCCATTGCTACTTATCTAGAATGAAACCTCTTTGCTAACATATTGGATTAGTGCACAATCTCAATGTTGTCCTAGTAGAGATGGAAGGAATCTAGAAAGTTTCTATGAGATATGGATGAATGTTGTATTGGCTAAAGTAGTTGCATGATCATATATTTATGCATAAGTGTTTGCCAGTATAAATATTCCTTATGAAATGTTTCTAACCATACAATTACATTTGACTTGTAGGAAAGACCGCATACATAATCGCCTACAATCAAAGAAGAATGAAGACTTGTTCCAAAGAGAAAGTGACGACATTTCAAAATGAAGAATAATATGACGAGTGCAGTGACATCATTGATGCAGAACCTTCCAGCCACCAAGAAGAAAGGGAAGACCAGTTCAAGAAGAATGATGTCAAGGCACAACATCAAGACCTGAAGAGAAGTTCATAGTTCCATCATGCAGTAGATGGAAACGTCGTGGGATACAAAGCAAAGATTCATAGCATGAGGCTTCTCACGAAAAGAAGGCCTAGACTACGAAGAGAAATTTGCAGCCAGTAAGAGTCTAAACACATACATGATGAGCCTGATGAAGATCTTAACCTTTGCTACAAGGTTGAAGATGCAAGTCTATACACTAGATGGATACATAGAATACTAGTAGCATAGGAAGCTACTTGTCACTCCGGTACATAATGTTTTCAATGCATAAAGTACAGAAGACAGAGGGAGTATGATGCTTCACTTTAGAGGGAGTGACTATACAATATATTGAGGTTCAACATGATACGAGAGGATGGGAAGATTACTGATGACTCTAGGCTTTACTAAGACTAAAGCAGATTCCAACCTTTGCTTCAAGGTTGAAGATGGAAGACCAGTGATGCTCCTGTTATGTGTCGATGCACTATTGTTCTAGGTATGGAGGTGTGGCAGAGTGTGGATGGAACCTTCCTTGGACAAGGGAAGTATGCAGTAGAGATCCTAAAGAGGTTTGGGATGATGGAATGCAAGACTATGGCCACACCTATGGCATCGAACCTGAAGCTATTGAGTGATGCTACGATGTATCGTCAAATGATTGGGTCATTGATGTACCTGACGAACATGAGACCAGACATTTGCTTTGCTGTGAACACCTTGAGCCAGTACCTGACAGATCCGAGAAGTGTTCACTTGACTGCTACAAAGCATATTCTGAGGTACCTGAAGGGTACAGTTGATTATGGGCTCAAGTACGATGTGAATCAAAAGACTAACCTGGAAGGTTAGGTTGATTCAGATTGGGTAGGCATTGCCATCGACAGGAAGAGTACTTCAGGATGTTGCTTCAGTATGGGATCAGGTGTGATCTCTTGGTTTAGCAGGAAGCAATCCTGTGTGGCACTGAGTACAGCTGAAGCAAAGTATGTCGCAGTTTGTTCAGCTAGTTGTGAGGTAGTATGGTTGCGAAAGATACTGTCTGATATATTTGATCTCTAGTTGGATGCTACTTGTATACATTGTGACAACCAGAGTTGCGTGAAGTTGTCAGAGAATCCATTGTTCCATGACAAGTCGAAGCATATCGAGATCAAGTATCACTATATCAGGGATATGGTGCAGAGAGGAGCAGTGAAGCTCTAGTATGTTGTGATGGAGGAATAGATAGCTGATGTATTGACGAAGCCATTGGCTAGGCTGAAGTTCGAGTACTTCAGAGAGATACTTGGTGTTCTCCAAATCGAGGTTCCTTCCAAGAGAAAGTGATGAGACCCATAGCCATTCTGACATGGTGAGAGGATTGGTTCCTTCCATGGTTAGATGTAAGGGCTGAGCCATTCTGTCATGGTGAGAGGATTTGGTTCCTTCCATGTCAGATATGAGTGCTGACTGACATTCTGGGAATGGAGGCACCTGGTCAGTTACCAGGAACACTCATTCAGGGACTGAGAGAGCCATTCTGATGAGCAGGTCAGATGTAAGGGCTGAGCCATTCTGTTCATGGCTAAAGGATTAAGTTCCTTCCATGGCAGATGTGAGTGCTAGCCATTCTGTCGAGTAGGATAGATGTAAGGGCAACTACCACTCTCAGGGAGAGTGGAGGCACCTAGTCCATTACCAGGTAGCTCAGTCAAGTACTGGGGGCCATTCTCATGAGGGTGTAGGATTCAGTTCCTACCAGGTCAGATGTGAGTGCACAAATATTTCATCACTATGGTAGGAAGGGTTCTGGATTGGGTGAGATTCGTTCATCATTGTGGTAGGATGTGTTCCAGCCTGAGTGAATGTGTGGAAATATTTCATCACTGTGGTAGGAAGGGTTCTGGCCTAGGTGAGAGTCATTCATCACTGTGGTAGGATGTGTTCCCGCCTGGATGAATGTGCCATTCTGACGAGTAGGTCAAATATAAGTGCAGAGCCATTTCACAGATGTTAGTGATGTGATGTCCTATCATGCTGGTGAATGTGAGTGCTGGGCCTTTCTAATGTGATTGTAGTTTACTACATGACCAGATGTGAGTGTTGGGTGTGCCTTTCTGACGAGCAGGTCAGATGTAAGTGCTGGGCGAAGACCTACCTGGTGGCTAGGCCTACAACCAGCATGAAAAAGGGCTGGCTCTGTAGAACTTCCTATGACAAGATAGTACACACATGATGATGACCAAAGGAGATCCAAATCGAGCTATGATCCAGATCCAGTTATGATGACTTCGACAGATCCAGATCGAGTGATGATCCAGATCCAGCAGTGATGATCCAGATCGAGAGATGATCCAGATCCAGACCTAGATCGAGTGATGATCCTGATCCAGTCCAGTGATGATGATCTAGATCGAGTGATGATCCATATCCAGTGATGATGTTCTATGATGATCTAGATCGAGAGATGATCCATATCTAGTGATGAATATGACTTGAAGATGAAGATGACTTGAAGACAAAGATGATCTAGTTGATACAGAGAAGAAGACCAGTGCTGAAAATCGTGTCGAAAGAATACCTTCCTAGTTAAGAGGGAGTGTTGATGTATATGTAACTTCGGAATGTATTCTTATGTATTGTAACCCGATGTTTATTCTGGGATGTTTCTATTATGTATTTGATTCATGTTTTCATGCCCCGATGTTCCGATCGGGAGTATTAATAATGTAAACAAGTTTTGTCAAGTCATTGTGTAAGTCCCCACAATTTCGGGGCACTTGAGTTATTATACACTAATTAAGGTGTAGGATCGAGTAAGTAATTGTTGGTTGAGCCGACATGATTGAGTGCACTTCAAGTGAACAGAAGAATATAAATAGAGAGTGAGAGTCTCTCTATTTATCACTTCTACAACACATCACTTACTCTCTCAAGTGTGGCGCACTAGTGAAGAAGGAAATATATTGGGACTAGAAGACTACTGCTGTCGGGAGTGCATCTTACTGTTTTGGGGTCTTACATCTTGTGGTGATTCTATCTTTGAGGAAGTTGCAGGGTTTTCTCCATTTATGGTTTCCCTGATCAAAAACTCTTTGTGTCTCTTGTCTCTTGTGATGTGCTTATGTTTTATTGATGTGCTTGTTATTCTCTTAGTGAAAAGATCCTAAGATCATAATGCTTGCTTATATTATGAAAAACTAACATTGTTATCCTTGGGATCCATCTTGGTGTGTTAGAGATGATTATATTATTTCTTGAAGAGTACCCTCCTTCTGGACCCATGGTTTTGACTCATGGTTTTAGTTATTTTAAGTTTATTTTTGGAGAGTGTTCAATCCTTGATACACATTATCCTAGGTCACGCCACTCTTGTGGCCATTTGTTTGAAGAGATTTAGTTGGTTATTTGAACAAGCATCCATGCACTTGTAAAAATATTTGAGATCACTACACCTATGCAGGTTGTTATAACATATGAAATTGGCATTATTTGCACATGTTCCCATGGGATCCATTGTTTGACGAGTTGGTTATTGCATTTGAGAAAATGCCCTAACTAACTTTTTTATATTTGGTATTGTCTTACCATCTAAAGTTGTTGACTACCTCATCTAAGGTGATGTTCCCATTTTTGGCATCTTTGCACATTTATTGAGGAGGAATAACTACGTTGGTACATTTATCTAGGGCACTAGACTTTGGGAGTAGTATTTTAATATTTTTTGGGAAGATATAACCACCCTATGGAACATTTATATAGGGCGTAACCTACACGGAATATTTTATATTATTTTGGACATGAATGTGTCATTATAGCCACTTTCTCGATCATATTTTATGGATGCAACCTCCATGGATTATTTTTATATTATTTGGCTAGGTTGGGTGGTCCCAAGATCTCTTTGCACACAATCTAAGGGTGCACTTCTCCCAAACTATATTTTATATTATTTGTAACTCAAAAAAAATCATATTGTAGAGCGCACCAAGGATAAAGAGGAGCACATTGCACACTGATATCATTTGCATGGTCAAACCAAGCTTGCATTTAGGAGTTGTTTTGCATGTGGAGAGGACAAGTGGCATCTCCACTACTTTGTCCAAGTATCTATTGATTTAGTTCTTGATTTGTCTCAGAGGTAGGTAGAGGATACTATGCTTTTTTTTGAAGAGGGAGCCCCATGTTCTATTTTTGAAACCAACGTTTCAGACTACCACATAATTGACTCCATCATGAGGGCAGATACTCAAAGTAGGATAAAGAATTAAGGGATAAAGGGAGCTTCTAAACAATAAATAGATGTTTGGGAAAGATTAAGAAATTGAAACTCACTTATCTTTTCCAATTCCTTCTTATTTTAGTAAGCAAAGTTTTCCATGTATTACTTAACTTTAAACCGTCATCTTTATCTAAATTCTTGTTCTTTTTTTCTATTTCTACATCCTCTCTTATCCTCCTCTTCTTATAGTTGTTTTCCCTAGCAATAAGAGAATATTTTTCAATGCAAACATGATGAGAAGTACTGTGTGAATGCTCTTCTAACACATATTTGTTTATTCGTCCATGGACAATATCAACATAATGTTCCTTAAGCCGGTTTTTCAAAGATTGCCTCGTTTCTCCAATATAAGCTTTCCCGCATGAGTAAGGAACTTCATACACACCGTTTTGTTGTCTTTGGTCCAACGAGTCTTTAGCAGAATCAACAAACCTTCTGATAGAGTTAGGGGGATAAATTGCAACAGTGATGCCTCTTTTTTTCAAAATCTTAGCGAGACTATGAGTGGTTCCTTTAATATAAGGAAAGGTAATCTTTGGAACCTTGAAATATTTTTTGCGATGATTGTATTTATTGATTGCTTCATTTATTTGTTTGTTATGGTAACCATTCTTCTTAAAAACCATTCTGAGGTGATCTAATTCATTATTGAGGTGATTTGCATATGATATTATGCTTTGTTCTTCGCTATGATAGATCATGGATGTAAGAATTGGATAATTATTTTATTATTTAGGGTTTCGAGCCATTTTTAAAAGAGAAGCTTCCTCGCATTGTAATGTGATGGAAAGTTTGAGCAAAAACTATAGAGTAATATTGTTGAAGATTTGTTAAGGGCTTTTAGAGGTCAATATATGCATTCTTTTTTATGTGAGTCAAAAGTTTTGTATCCAAACTTGTTGAATCCAAATGATGGAATTTTGTTTTAGGGCATTTCCCCTTTATATATATTTGTTGTTTATTGTTGGAAATGTTAATGTTGCATAATTCTTCTTTATTCAAGTTGTTGCAAGTTTACATATACATTTGGTAGGAATATGTCATGCATGTTTTAGAGTCCCCTTCATTAGGGTTCCTCCAAGTAATTTTTCTGCATTTGTGAACGACAAAGTAAGGATGGATGGACCTTGTTCATCCTAGATATTTGGTCCTTGTCTCATGATAAAAAAACCCAACAAGATCACTCGTTTGACTCATATACCAAAAAAATGTTAGGCACTAGTCCCTCTTTCAATCACTTTACAAAAACTATACAACCAAACTTTTGTTTTTATGTTTTGCAAATCTGAAATAATCTTTAACATAATATCATAAATCAAATTTTCTTCCCAAGTCTGATACATATTCCTTGTGATCATCATTTATTGGATTTTGTCTTTCTTAGGGTTTTCCCCTTGTGTTAGAGGACAACTAGGCTAAATATTGTGAAGGCTCTAGTGACATTGGATAGCCCTTCCTTAGTACCCCTAGGTTCCTACTTGCGCTTTCAAAATTTATCACATAAACTAAGGGTTTGGATGGTAAGACTATATATTAAGCTAGTGAATGTTAGGTCTTAAACATAAATTTATGTATACTAGTAACCCACATTCTCAATATGGCTTGGGAGGTTTGTAATGGCTACTTGAAAATGTGTGATCATCGCAATCTATTCATGTGTGATTTTGATTATAGTGTTATCTATGTTCTTTCTTAGGATTCCTTATACTTATATGTTTGAGTTGTTTTTCTTCTATTACACTTTCATATACAAGATTCAACATTGGATACACATGCCTAAAATCCCCCCAAGATAGTTTAGAGTGGAATCAAATCAACTTCAAGTGGAGGGTAAACACCAAATTCCATGGGAGGACATATTATGCTAAATCTTCCATAGACAGGAGATAGCGATAGGGGAGTGCTTCATTTTTAGATGGACTTAGTTATATGAGATGTGTTGTTGGTTCCACCATTTGTTTAGAGTATCTTAATTCCTTCTACACCTTTTTTTGATATCTAGACTAGCAATGCTTAACATTATACTTGGGAGAGGCCCTTAAGCTTACATATCACATTATTTTTCCCCCACCTGTGACTCGACTAGACACAACTTAACAGATCTCATTTTTCTTCCCGACACTCCTAGTGGATAGGGGAACTAAGTGGCCAGTAGATAGCAACACCATTCCATATTTTATATTAGTTAAACCTTGGGAGACAATGCAAACTTTATATCTAGGTCCATATGGGGTTCTTTTAGGAGGGTTTGGGATAGCTTATGCATGATGAGTAGGAAATCCCCATTCACTAGATTCTAATAATGGTTCACCCTTCTAGCCAAAGAGGCACTCCCTAGACTAGATCTAGATCCTCTAGCAATATTTTTATGAGTTTATTTCCTTAGACCTTAGATGGTAGAATATATTCACACTCAATTTTAGAGTTTGAACCCCTCCCCCACTCTCCTCCTCCTTAGTCTAAGGGAAATATTTTGGAGAACCAAGCCTCTTTCCGATTAGCTTGAATCTAGAGCACTTTATTTCCTTTTGGTGTTATGGTAGTTTCTCTAGTTCATAGTGATGTTAGAATAATCAACCCATAGTATTACCCACTTAGACATTAATTCATTTATTTTTGTCTTATTTGCCTAGTTCATGAGTCCCACCTTGTGTAAGTTGTTAATTGCCTATCCATAGAGGTCAAACTTGCCATATTTGGCTCATGTAGCACTTGGGAAAGACTTAGGAATCAAATCTGCTTTATTCCTGGCCTCCTAGGTGCCCTTCTACTTTTTCTGCTTTATTGCCTGCTTTTTCAGTGTTTTAAGGCACATAGGAAAGCAAGACTAGGTGAGGTGAACTAGTTTTTTGTACTCTTCATCCTCCACTCTTTTCTCCATGAAAAAGAATGTATGAGATGAAATTCCACTACTCTTTAGCTTTCCCATGTGCCCTTTCCAATTTGTGAGCTCCATGACAGATTTGGGATCAGCTTTTTACACCTATGGGGGATTTGCCTATTTTGAGTAAGCCTGCTTTATGCTAGTTTTGGATGCCTCCTTATGCATTCGACCTATTGATGTATTCTATATATTTATAAACCTATGTTATTATAGGGTTGGCTATTGTACACTCAGTTAATATAATTTTGTGTTACAGCTCCATATTCAGTCTCCATTGTTAGCAATTTTGCATGATCAATTGATAATTGTTGTGGGTAAAATTAATCTACTGCTGGCCTAAATTTATACATGGTATTAGAGCCATTGTATGTTTTTACTCTCCTTCAAAAATTGTTTTGCAGGTTTGACATCAAGACTGGGAGCCTTCTACTGACAGCCGGGACAGATTTTCTAAAGCTATGGATTCACAGAAAACTATCTTGAATCCCTTCAACTATTTTGAATGGAAAGCAGAGATGGAGATATTGTTGAGAGAGAAAGGCATATACAGGGTGACTATGGAAACAGAAGCAGAGCCCAATGCAGCTGCATAGAAGATCAAATGGTACAATCGGAGAGATGAGGCCTATGGCCTCCTATGTCTCAGTATTTCTTGAGACCTCCTTTTCCATCTCGATGGATTAACTTCACCGAATCAAGTATGGGAGAATATTTCTAATCTTTTTGGAAAGACAGATGAGATGAGGGGACATCAAATCGAAAATGAGATGATTTCTCTGAGTCCCAGTAGCTTTGAATCCCTGCAGCTATATTTCTCCAAGTTCAAAGCACTAGTTTTGCAGCTGAAGCAGTGTGGTATTGAAAAGAAAGATGATCATCTCTTATTGGCCATCCTCTCGAAGCTAGGACCTGACTACTCAGTCTTTGTTTCGACCTTCTATGCCACAAAACTCACAGCTCGAAACGGGAAGATTCCTAGCCTTGCAGATTTCATGGAATCTCTCACACAAGAACAAGACAAGCTAGTGATGATGGGCACCATCAAACCTTCCAAAGATCAAGCTTTGATTGTTGGATATTCGAAAGTGGATAAAAGCAAAAAGAAAGCTAAAAATCCACTTGAGCAAAGAAGAGACAAGAAGCAGTCTCCAGAGGATCAACAAGGTCCCAAGAAAAATACCCAGAAGAAGAAAAACAAAGGTGAAATGAACAAGTGCTCATACTGTTCGAAGGGCAATCACACTGAAAGCTCTTGTATGAAAAAGAAGATTGATATACTGACCAATTTCCTGGAGAAGAATGGAATCTCCCTTCTAGAAAGCTCAAAGAAGAGAGAAGGAGGATCAAGTTCAGATGACAGAGAGAGAGTTCATGCTCTAGTTGCTGGCACATCAAGCTCACCCAGTTTTATCATAGATTCTGGAGCTTCAAGACACATGGTTTCAACTAAGGAGGCCTTCTCCTCACTGGATATGTCGAAAGGACCATCTATTGTACTAGGAGATGACTCTCTCACTGAAATTAAAGGCAAAGGAAGGATAGATCTTGATCATGGTAATTTCTGCAATGTGTTGTATGTCCCTGGTCTTGCCTCCAACCTCCTATCAGTGTACCAGATGACCCACACTGGGTCTCCTAAGAAGGTCATATTCTCCCCCGATGAAGTTGAGATCACAGAAATCTCAAGTGGTAGATTCATTGCAAAAGGAGTAGCGAATCATGCTCAAAAGGTATACATGTTTTCACACTTCCTACCTTACTCAAACCCCTCTGCTCTTCTCATTCATGCTAATGAAGCCAGCAAGCTATCGCATGAAATATTTGGCCATCTAAATTACAAGCATCTATCTGATCTTAGTGAGAAAGAAATGGTCATAGGGTTGCCCAAGATAAAATTTTCCAAAGGATTCTGCCAAGGCTGTATCCTAGGAAAACACCCAGAGCATAAGTTTGAGAAAGCTAGTCATGAGAGAACCTCTACACCCCTCGAGCTGATTCACAGTGATGTTGCTGGCCCATTCCCTCATATGTCCATGAGTCAAGCCAAATATGCATTGACCTTTATTTATTATTTTTCCAGGTATTGTTGGGTTCACTTCATGAAACACAAGTCTGAAGTTTTTGGCCTATTCAAAGTCTTTAAGGCTTTGCTTGAAAACCAGTGTGGAAGGAAACTCAATGTCCTCATATCTGACAATGGTGGTGAGTATGTCAAGTCTAATTTTATTAACTATTGTGCAAATTCAGTTATTCAGATGCAGCATTCTATCCCCTACACACCACAGCAAAATGGTGTTGCTGAGAGGAAGAACAGATCACTGAAGGAGATGGCAACATGCATGATGGAGGCCAAAACTTTGCCACCAAAGTACTAGGCCGAAGCTATCAACTGTGCAGCCTATATTCAGAATAGGGTGCCTCACAAATAGCTTTATGGAATGAATCCCTTCGAAGCATGGAGTGGGCACAAGCCAGATGTAACCCATTTCAGGATTTTTGGCTCAAAGGCATGGGCTAGAATCCCGATAGAGAAGAGGAAGGCTTTGCAGCCCCAAAGCCAAGAGTGTCTTTTTTTTGGATAATATGAAGATTCAAAAGGGTACAAGTTGATAAATTTGAGCACAAACAAAGCCTTCATTGAAAGGTGTGTTCAGTTTGAAGAAGAACCCCTTGCAGAAGTGGAAATTGGTGAAGCCTCTTCACCACCTGAACCTCAAGAAGTAAGTAAAGAGTTTGTTGAACATGCTGATTCTGATTTTTCTGATGGATATGAGTTTATTGCAGACCCAAAAAGCCCCATGAGGCCTAAATGGGAATCCAAGACACTACATGCAGCAGGTGAGCTAGCTGGGGATCCCAACGACCCAAGGAGGACTAGATCTCAATTTGAGAGTGGTCTGTGCATGAAGGATCCTATGTTTGCTGAAAAATGCTATTTGATGGTGGAGTCTGATCCTCAAACATATGAAGAAGCAGCAGGATATCCAATATGGCAAGCTTCCATGAAGGAGGAGTTCAGCTCACTCCAGAAGAGCAACACATGGGAGCTAGTGGATCTTCCTCCAGGGAGAAAACTAGTACAGTGTAAGTGGGTCTATAAGACCAAATTTGCTGCTGATGGTTCACCATTGAAGTACAAGGCTATATTTTTAGCTAAAGGCTACTCATAGTTTCATGGCATCGATTACAATGAGACCTTTGCCCCAATGGCAAAGATTGATTCCATCGGGCTAGCTCTAGCCATTGCAGCCTCAAGGAAATGCGAGGTACATCACATGGATGTAAAATTTGCCTTTCTGAATGGAGATCTCACTGAGGAGATATATATGCAGCAGCCTCAAGGTTTTTCTACTAACCCTTCTCTTGTGTGCAGGTTGAGAAAGTCATTCTATGGGCTAAAGCAAGCCCCCAGGGCTTGGTATGCCAAGATAGATAGCTTCTTGCTATCTTTGAATTTTGTTCGGTGCAAATTAGATCCGAATGTCTATTTGAAGTCTGTTAATGGTTCATTAATGATCATTGTGTTATATTTTGATGACCTCCTCATTACAGGAAGCTCACAGGATGAGATTGCTTCCTTAAAAGGAGCTATGAACCAAGTCTTCTCCATGACAGATTTGGGGCTCTTAAGTCAATTTCTGGGGCTTGAGATTGCTCAAACCAAAGCTGGAATAAAGGTGCACCAGTCCAAGTATGCCTTGGATTTGCTGATCAAATTCAGAATGCAATATTGCAAAGCAAGCAAAACTCCTTTCCTTTCAGGAATGAACCTGGAGGAAGATGATTCTCCGTCGATGGTAAACAATACACTGTATAGACAATTGATTGGATGTTTATTGTATTTGACACATACTCGACCTGATATTTGTTATGCAGTAAGTGTGGCTTCTA
>LPNX010538261.1:111180-134167 GCA_001517045.1 Pseudotsuga menziesii
TTATTGCTAGGAACTATATTTTTTATTTATTACTCATAAAGGCAGGCTTAAGGGGGGGTGTTAGAATAATCAACCCATAGTATTACCCACTTAGACATTAATTCATTTATTTTTGTCTTATTTGCCTAGTTCATGAGTCCCACCTTGTGCAAGTTGTTAATTGCCTATCAATAGAGGTCAAACTTGCCATCTTTGACTATGTAGCACTTGGGAAAGCCTTAGGAATCAAATCTACTTTATTCCTGGTCTCCTAGGCACCCTTCTGCTTTTTCTGCTTTATTGGCTGCTTTTTCAGTGTTTTCAGGCACATAGGAAAGCAAGACTAGGTGAGGTGAACTAGTTTTTTGTCCTCTTCATCCTCCACTCTTTTCTCCATGCAAAAGCATGTATGAGCTGCCATTCCACTACTCTTTATCTTTCCCATGTGCCCTTGCCAATTTGTGAGCTCCATGACAGATTTGGGATCATCTTTTTACACCTATGGGGGATTTGCCTATTTTGAGTAAACCTGCTTTATGCTAGTTTTGGATGCCTCCTTATGCATTCGACCTCTTGATGTATTCTATATATTCATAAACCTATGTTATTATAGGGTTCGCTATTGTACACTCAGTTAATATAATTTTGTGTTACAGCTCCATATTCAGTCTTCATTGTTAGCAATTTTGCATGATCAATTGATAATTGTTGTGGGTAAAATTAATCTACTCCTGGCCTAAATTTCTACAAGTGATATCTTTTATTTCTTACTTTTATAGGAGTGACCTTCACACTCCCACTTTGTATTGTCTCTTTTGTACTAAGCAGTCTCTTTGACCTACTTTTGGTGGTTTGTTTAGACATTAATAAACTTATCATATCTTATCCTATCTTACACTCTTTTTTCTATCACATGTTCCCTTGAATTTTGTTATATTTTTGCCAGTTGTGCTTTGAAGTAATCTAACAGATGTATTTAAGGTTACATTGTTTTTCAATTTAACATTGTTGGAATGTGTTTAATATTTTTTTTTCCATGAGTCTTGTTGTTAACTTATCAACTTCAAATCATATCAGGAGCTATTCGCATTTCTAATTCTACTCATTTCTATTATTGACTAGTTTTCATTGTTTCTTTGGTTTGTGTCTTGTAAATTGTAACATACCAATAGTGTGCTAGTTAGATTATTCGTATTGATTTTCATATTGGTGAGCAGTATATTATCCATCGCTCATATCAACTTGAGAATGAGACAAATAAGTGTTAATTTTCAATTTGTTTCTTTTGTTTGAGTAAGACTTGAAGTGTTTCTAAATGGAAACAAAATACTTATCTATAATTTTCTTATGACTGTGTAGTACCTGGAACAATATGGTGAAGTTAGCATTCTAGATATAAAAGAGGAAAGTGCTAGAAAGATTGTCCTGGTGATTGGAATAATGAATCTTCATTCATTTGGTGAAGGTTCAGGTGTTGGAGTCTCCTTTTCTATCTCGAAACGATTTTCACAAGGTGTTTCGATAACTATAGCCATCATTGTGTATAAAATTACAGAAGGCTTAGTTGTGAGTATGGTTCTGCCATCATGTGGAGTTTATCCAACTAGTGCACTAATATGGAGTGTCATTACATCCTTTCCACAAGTAAGAATAATATTTAAACAAACATTTCTCAACTTCATTAAGAAGGTTTTGGAGACATGATAAAATTATATTAATGTCCACAAATGATCAAAATAAGTCATTGGGATGAGGAATACAAATGCTTGATAACAATAAGGAATTCCCAGAGCATCTCCACAACAATATAAAATATAGGTTAAAGAAACAAACAAAGAGAGTAGACGATAAGATGAAAGAGGGTTAAACTAAAAAGGTTAAACTATAGGTAGTGAAGAAAGAAAGCACACCGGTAGCAATGATGCATCATGAAATTCTGAAGGTTAATAAATTATTTTTTTGATCTCATAAATGGAAAATAAAACATTCTTGAAACATGGTGAAATTCCTTAACTTTCTACTCACCACTGGTGCAAAACACTGATTTAATAAAAGGACTGGGCCCTTTCAGATCTTGTTTCTTGCAAATCATAAAAATAAGAAGCAAATGCATGGGAGGGAATTAAGGGACAATGCTTTATCAAAACTATGAACTTAAAGTTATTAAACATGTTTGACTTGAATATTTTTATTTTATGGATATGTGTATTTCTATTCGTAAAGAAAAACTTTATAAACAATAATTGACTTATTGATACAACTTCAGTATTTGTAGCTTCATCTTACTAGTTGGAAAGGCTCAAAACTGAAAATATAGGGAGGGAAATGCATGTATTCAATTAGAATTAGTTATAGTTAAAATGACATTAAATTCTATAAATGTCCACAGATTACTCAAAATAATTATTGGTATTGGTGAATGTGTTGTTAGATGGTATGATAAAAAGAATATAAGATATGCAAATAATCCAAGATATGATATGAACATTATATGAAACTTCATATTGAGTACAAAAATGAAGTTCACATGTTTTATCATTATGGTTTATCATGAAGTAGATTTACAATTCAAATCAAATGCCTCTGACTAGGCATATTTTTGTTATGAAGTTGAACATCAAGATTTTGTGATTCTATAGACATGAATAGCAAACCCTAAATGTATATATTATTTGGGTTCACTTAATAAGCTAGACTCTCTTTACTCACATTATGTTGCATACCTTGCTTAAGGTTCACTACTGTAGCCTTGTTATCTCCATTGAATTTATATTCTCCCTACTACCTTACATGATTTCCTTTCTTGGGAGGGAAGAGACAAACATCGGACTGCTATGAGTTATATAGTCTGTATTCTTTATCATTCTCATGAGAGTTCAAGTCATTATGCTAGGAGCATGCTATACACTTTAAAATCCATATAATTCTATCTATACCTAGCACTAAACTATTGAAATGGTGGGTTCCTTAATTCTACTATCCATTTTTAGTTCTATTGGTGCCAAAATAGTCATTGTACAGTATTCCCATTTATGCTTTGAGTTTGAAAACTTTGGGATACCATGATTCTCTTTGTTGTTCCAGATCTATAATAAAGTTCCATGAAGGGATAAACCAAGATGACCACTTATTTGTTAAAAATTAAAATTGTACACCATTGATTTTTTGGTTCAATACACAAATAAATTTGATTGACTTAATTATTCCATAAACAACATTTATGGCTGCCTTTTGTCAACCAATAGTATTTGTGTCAGTTTATTGTATGTCAATACTATTGTGGAAGTTTTTCTTCCATTAATTTTGCAAGTGTCTTCCATTTGTTAGAAAAATCTTTGTTTTATTTCACCTATGTTGTGGCCTTTCCCTTCCCTAAGCCTCCTTGTGGACCCTCTATGCAAGATTCCACTCCATTATAGATCTCCAACTTTTCTGCAAGTGGCAAGCACTTTGGTTTAGGAGTTATAATTTTTGTGTGCTCATAATCCTTTAACTATTAAATGTTTACATGTTTTATTTTTTATGGCACTGTCATACTTCTCATTAGTACATTTTTTTCCTGTTAGTTTGTAATTAGTAATTTCCACTTAAGTATCCATCTATATTTTTAGCTCCTATTTAGAAATAAAAGTGTCCTTCTAGAGAATATGGAGTTAACTTTTAAGATGGCAAGTGCATGTAAGGGTCGTTTATGTTGATCTGCTTGTCGAGAGATGAATCGATTTTAAGTCAAGGATATTTTTTTTGTGTGATCCCCACTATATATATACCACTCACATTTACTAACATAGTTTCACCGATGGCATATGAAAATGGCATTGATTAACTGCAAACATTTATTATAGCAATGAGTAATACAAATTGCAAACATTTATTAGAGCAATGAGAATGCATAAATTATCCCACTAATATTTTTAATATAATGCATAATATGCATTATGTGATGAAATTAATACTAGTTATTTAAATTGATTATTCCTTGATATTTGCAGGAAAATGGTGAAGATGACTACTTATATTGTGATCTTGATTATGTTGCTAATAATGCACCAAAAAATGATATTTCTCATAATGATGTAAATGGATCAAATGAAAATGATCGTGGATATGATGTTGGGATAGATGATGAGGATGAGGATGAGGATGATGGTAGCCATTGATGCTACTATTGAGATTGTGGATATTTTTTGCTTTCTCCGTGCTACTAGACACATGTTATTATTTTTGTTAATCCGAGTTCATATTACATTTTGGGTCATTTTGATTTGTATGGTTGATTCATGTAGACATATAAAATTTGATTAGTGATGATCATTTTGGCTTTTCTAGATATGGATATCAAAAAAAATATTTCTTGTGATATTGGTATTTTCACTATATATGTTACTCACTTGTTCTTTTAACCCTAATATGATGATCTTCATGATAGATTATTGATGCGATGATGTTTTATAATTTCACTTCTTTTGATGAAATAAAATATTGATGTTATCGTTATTATATTTTAAATTTATATATATTGGAAGTTGTTGATGAACTTTTCATCAAAAATTAATATATATGATGATATTACTACTTTGAATAAATGTTGTATGTTTATGTTAAATTTCTTCATAAATGCTATGCAATTAATTTCAATAATCGTATCTACAATTAACATGAATGTTTCATTATGCTATTTCAGAACTACAAAGTAAATTATATACAAGAATTATTGAAATTAATGAATAATTATAATAAATATATTAGCACACAATTGGATATGGTTGTAGGTGTTAAATAACAAGTCTAATGTGGCGATAATAAGGAAGAAAAACTAGGATCTAAAATGGAATCCCAATATGTCCCGGATGTAGAAGCAACATTGAACGCGAAACTTGGCACTAAGTTGGAAGTAAATTTTGATACTAATTTGGACACCCAAGTAAAAGTCAAACTAGAAGCTAATTTAGTGTCCAACAAAGGAGAAAAATTGGATGCTAAATGAGGCACTCATGAGGAAGAAAAATAAGAAGAAGTCTAAGGAGCTAAATGGGAAGAAAAATGTGGCAGTAGTGTGGGAGTAAAAATGGACGATAAATTGGGTGCTAAAGTAGTATAAAACATGGTGCTAATGTGGGTGTAAATATGTATGTGAAAATAGGCATTAAAAATAATGTAACACTTGGCACTAATGATGAAGCCAAACATGGCATTGATATGGTAGAAAAATAAGTTGTTACTTTCGTTGCAAAACATGACACTACATAAGAAGAAAAATATGGTGCAATAGGAGAAATATTTGGCATCATTTTGGTAGAAAAACACAATGCAAAAAAATAGGAAAAAATTGGTGCAAATTTGGAAGTGAAAATTGGCACATATTTGGAAGTAAAACGTGTTGCAAAATGGGATGCTAAAGTGGTAGCACAAATGGATTCAATATTGGATGCTAATTTGGATGCAAATATGGCATGAACATAGATGAAAAAATAGATGCTAACATGGTGCTATTAAGGGTGAAAATATGACATTAATGAGGATGTCATTTAGGAAGCAAAAACTGACGCTCTCTAGGAAGCAAAATATAACATTATTTAGGAAGCCAACCTTGAATTTGTTTAGGAAGAAAAGTTGGACGTTATTTTGGAAGAAAAAAATAGACGTTATTTTGGACGTCATAAAGGATGCTATCTAGGAAGCAAAAAAGACCTTTTTTGAGACACTTTAAGTTTTATCCAAGACGGGTCCCATTTAGTGTCTAGTTCGACCACTCAATGTAAACAAAAAAATTACTCTAAAAAGGGATTCTAAATGGGACGCTAATTCCAGGATTTGTTGTGGTGTGTTCATCATAGTGTTACGTGACCACCTCTATCAACTTTTGTTGTTAGAATAAGGGAAAGCATTTTACAAGTTGTGCATGGAAAGAGAAAATATTAGTAGATTATAGAATTATTTTTCTTTTTTATTTTAGAATCTAGATTCAAGACACAACAATATTTGAACCCAAAATACAATTCAATCCGATGAGGTTGACCCTGCCATCGGATTTCATCCTTTTAATTACAATTTTTTTTGTTTATTTTATAAATTTTCTCTAACAAAATGGATTCCACGGTCATCTTTGATTTGAGAATCCTTACTGATAAGTAACTAAGTTCCCTTGGAAATCCTACTCATTACATAGTTAATCATACATAACCATATAAATCATGTATCTTCAATATGAACATAATCAACACTATATTCCACATAAAATGATCATCCATAGTCACAATCATATATCATAATCCATGTCCATAACTAGATGCATAAAAAAACCCCACATATAACATACTCTTAATAAATATTGATCTGATACACATAATCAAAGATATAATCTCCCATAAGCAAGGAAGAAACCATGTATATAAAATATGCATATATATATCAGTTCTCAATTGTCAAGTGACCCGACCAGGTTCATAAAATATAAATATTATGTAACACCCCGGTTTTGACCTCATTTGCATTAAAATGTATATGATGCATATATTTTAATTAATCATGGTGAGGAGCTAAAGGAAAACTCCCCACCATGGATTATCACTTTATGTTTTGGGGATTAAAATCGACGCTAATGGTATTGCGTGCTAGCTAGGAACAATATAATGTTGGACACCATGTACATGTGCAAAATTAATTAAAAACCTACAACCAGCTATGTCAATGCAACCATACTGAGAAGGGGCATGATTTCCTAATGATAAGGGGGGGATGTTTAACCTTTGGATCCTTTTTGGAGAAGGCAAGTGTCAAGAGGAAAACAGACCTTTCCTTGTCTTATTCACCAACTAGATTTAATTCCTAGGAGTTGGTTTGGCAGTTATTTCCTTGGGGAAATGTATTCATGGGAAATGTCAATCTTGGCATGTGGTTGTCAGCTCAAGGAGGGGGAATCACATTCAGCTCCTCATGGAGGGTAGAGAGAACCTATTCTACACTCACGCAGGCAACTGTTTTGCTTCCTCACACAGGGGGGCATTCGAGTTCAGTTCTTATTTCCCTATTTTTGTCTGTGTGTGTAATTCCCTTCATGAGATGGGTTGTGTTCTTCCTCTTACGCAGATGTATAGGTTGTTGTTGTCTTCCCCACGAATTTGGGGGTGTTGTTGATTCATTTTGGCCACACTAGGGCCATAAATGACTCTGGAAAATTGACTGTCATAGTCTGAGCTGTCTTTACCCAGTTTCCTTTCCCAATCCAAATCTCTGTGGTGTTTTTCCCCTTCATTTCCAGAATCAATATTGTTGTGTGTATACCATTGTTGGTCTTTGGACTGTTTTGGAGTGGAAATGGGGTTTGAGGTTGCTTGACCAACCTAGTGTGTGCAGGATCCTCACAAACAAAGCTATAGGGATGACTTTCTTCTATGCACCCCCTGAATAGCACTAAAAGGGAAGGCATGGGCCGAGGGACTGCATAGTAGATAAGGGGATGCTTCCTTGTGTTGGGTGTGTGTGGATGTCTTAGAAGTCAGGATAGTTCTAGTGCAAGTGTCCATAGCTCTTGGATTGAGCTCACTAGCTTAGCAATCAGCCTTTCCAGCTCCTTCATAGCTTGATAAACCCAACTCTAGTTGGCTTGGATAAATCTTATTAAACCTTGGCTATGTGTGATCCTACTAGTGTTCCATTATTCCTTGTGGGAATCATGCCCAGCTCCGGGGTGGCGGTATTGCCAAGATATTGATGAGCACACTAGCCTATGGTTGGGTGGAACGTTACAACGACATAGCTAGTTGCAGGACACGCTTCTGTTAAGACAAGTATTCTTGTCTTTCTCTTATCTATTCTATATCTACAATGGTATTTGTTGCTTAATGATAAATGATGAACATGTTGAATGCTATGAATGTTTGAACAAGGCGTATTTGGATTCCATTGTATTTCATAATTATGCATCTGTGTATGTTTTATTTCACTGTAATTTTTTTATTACGTTCATGGGGCTAGTTTGCCCAGACAGTTAGCTATTGGGTCGCATCCTCTCCATCGGGCTGAGGCTCAAGGGCATGATAGATTGGTATCAGAGCTCAAGATTGCATCTTTGGGCCTCTATGGGCCATGAAGAGAAGTTAATAAAGGCTGGAAATCCACCTTTGAGCTCAGCAAAAAAGAGGTAGACAGAAAAATTTCTAAATTTTTTCTAAGTATGGGTACTCTCAATGGCGGTTAGCTGCTCCCTTTCCTATTGGGGCAATGGACGAGTATTGCTACTGGGTCTGTGGTGATGGCCCCAAGAAGAAGATAGAGCCACTGTAGCGGCTGGGTTTCTAATAGGGAGATGATATGGTGGCCACGTTGGTGAGATGGAGACGGCAAGAGGTTTTCCAAGAGGTTAAAGTCGACACATGTTGGTTGAGAAGAGCCGATGCACGGTAGGTGGAAGGTAAGATTCTGGCCACAATGGCGTCCAAGTTTCCCTAGATAGGATCCATAGCGGCAGCAGATAGGTGAAGAAAGAGTTGTAGCGGCACTGGAAAGAAAAATAATTCTAAGCCGCAGCAGTGACAGAAAGAAGAAAAGAAATAAAAGTTTGGCCATAGCAGCAGCGGAGAAGGGAAGAGTGAACCACAGTGGCGGCTAGTTGGATAAAAGAAAGCCACTTCTATAGATGCGTCATTGGGTTTTCATCAACACAACAGACAGTTCCACAAGAAAATACTTTTGACACAGAGAAAGAAAAATGGGTCAAAAATTTCTCTAAGTGTCGAACGATGACGATAGAAAGTCCAAAACCGAGCCGCAACGCTAGACAAAATTTGGGAAGGGAGCCTCAATGGCAGTTGGTTTGGTAGGAATCGAGTCAGCACGGTGGTGAATGAGAATATCAAAGGCTAGCTGCTACATCAAACGAAAATTGGAGTTTGTGCCGACCAGCAGTGACGAGCGGGAAAAGAAACCAAAGCCGCAACAATGGCTAAGATTTCTGAAGGAGAGATGAAATGGATACTAACATGCTCTCTCTTACTGACGTGATAGAAGAAAAGAAAATAATGAGCCATTGTAGTGGTTGGGTTTCCTGAAGGGAGCCGACGTGGATCGTGCCCAGTGCATGGCGGCTGGAAATGGAAAACCCTTTTGATCCGCTATGACAGTGAAAGAGAAAGGAAGAAGGAGTTGATGGCGATGGAAGAGAAAGGAGGAAGGATTCGATGGCAGTGGAAGAGATAGGAGGAAGGATCCAACGACAATAGAAGAGGAAGGAAGATGGAGCCGCAACGCGATAGAAATAAAAGGGAAATGGAGCCAACAAAACAACGGGTGAAAGTAGAAGATATTTCTCATGTAATAGAAGAAAATTGAAGATGTAGCCGAAATAGGGTTTCGAGAGGGAAAATTAGGAGGTTTTCAGAGAGATTTGCAGGGGTCAAAAAGATGGGAAAATGACAATCATTCTTTGGGAAAATAAAAAATTTTGTTTTGACAAGTTGTCAATATGATATTTTTCCATGTGCAGGTAAGTAACATATGATTCATATGAATGTTATGCAGCTTACAATCATGTTATTAACACATTTTGTAGAATCATAGTCACCTTCAAAGGAATTATTCTAGGTAATGCAACTTGGTAAAGTGAGTTTGGTTCATCCATGAGAAGCGATGATAGATATGATGCACAAAATTTGTATGAGTATGCGCAAGACGCTATGGGGAAAAACATCCGAGTTGGAAATGATGATATAGAATCTAATGAAAGGAGATTTCAAGAGATGCCACCAGATTTTTTGGCCACCATGAGAATCCTGATTACAACCCAGGAAGAGCAACATCAGTTGAATGTTGCTATGTTTCAAATTTTAATAGAAATCCAATGACGGATGAGCTCGGGGTGACGTATAGCAAAACCACAAGGTAGTAAGAGAAATACTAGAAGAAGGAGAAGGTCTTTTAGTAGATCTCCTGACTCGGAAGGATCCACTGATGGTTCAATATCTTCTTGTCACAAGAGAAAGAGAAAGAGGTGCCACAAGGATCACTCTTGGGATGAATTCAAGAAAGCTAAACCACCTAGTTTTATGGTGAGGTAAAGTCGAGACAAGAAGATGAAGCGTGGATTCTTGGGATAAAGAAGTATTTCCAAGTTGAGGATTATTCGGGAAACATGAAGGTAATGGTTTCCATATTCAATCTGAATGGAAGGGAATCCATTTGGTGGGAGCACCTCAAACAAGTAAAAAGGATCAGTGAAACAAGACTTAACTGGAAACAGTTCAAGAAGTATTTCAAGCAGAAATACCTCTCTGATAGGTATTGTGATGACAAAATTAAGGAGTTCCATGACCTGAGATTGGGACAGCAAACCATGGAAGAGTATGCCAACAATTTTTTGGAATTATTGAGGTATGTCAGGTACATCAAGGATGAAAAATTTAAGATCCAATGTTTCCTGAGTGGATTGCCTCGGTCTTACAAGGACATAATTGAGTTCTATGAGCCTAGGAATCTGGTAGAAGCAATAAACAAAGCTAAGTATTGCTATGAGAAAAGAAGAGGAAAACCTAATTATCAAAAGACATGGAAGGACAAAAAGAATGAGAATTTTTCCCAAATGAAGAAAGGTTTCAAACCTTCTAACTTCAGGAATCAACAAAAGCAACCATCCCAAGCCGAGAAGAAACCAGCCAGAGTGGTAGGAGAAACTCCAAGAGAACCACAACATAATAGAGAACTACAATGTTGGAAATGTGGAGGACCCCACATGCATAGGAATTGTCCACTTGGGATTGAGAGTATGAGGCCAGCTTGCAACATTTAAGAGGTAGACACAGGGGGTCAAGTAGCAAGGGTCATACCTAGGATCTATGCATCACTAGAGGATCGCCAGGAAGATCACCAATCAAATGTGGTTGAATTTGCAGGTAAGATTGTTGAGCAATCGGTTTCTATTTTGATTGACCCTGGTTCTACTCACAGTTACATTACTCCTAGACTAGTGGAGTTTTGTGCTTTTAAGAAAGTAAATCCTAGAAAAACTTGGCTAGTTCAACTAGCCAATGGAACTAAGAGAAAGGTTAGTGAAGTGGTGAAGAAATGTCCATTGGTTATGAATGGATTGGTCACTTATGTAGATATGAATGTTCTACCACTTGGTTCCTATGATGTTCTCATCGGAATAGATTGTTTAGAATCGCACATGGTAAATCTTGATTGTTATAATAAGACTTTTGAATACATGGATGAAGAAGGGAACCCAAGAGTTGTGAAAGGAATTCCAAAGGTGATTTTTGTAAGGTAGATTTCAGCAATGCAGTTGAATAATTTCTGTAGGAAAGGTTGCTAGTTGTATGCAGCTCATATCTTGGAGGGAACAGAGGATGAAAATCTAAGATTGGAGGATGTTCATGTGTTGCAAGAATTTAGGGACGTGTTTACTGATGAGATTCTAGGGCTTCCTCCAAAGAGGGACATTGATTTAACAATTGAACTTGTGCCAGGAGCAACACCAGTGTCCAAGATACCCTATAGGACGAGTACAACAAGATATTCTAGAGTTGAAGATGGAACTGCAAGAGTTTATGGAGAAGAAGTATATCAGGATGAGTATGTCTCCTTAGGGAGCACCAGTTCTATTTGTGAAGAATAAATATGGTACACTCAGATTGTGTATTGATTACAGATAGCTGAACAAGGTCATTTTGAATAATAAATATCATTTTCCTAGGATTGATGACCTCTTTGATCAAATGAGGGGAGCAAAGGTATTTTTGAAGATTCACTTAAGGTCTGGTTACCATTAGGTAAGAATCAAGGATGAAGATATCCATAAGACAACCTTCATAACAAGGTATGGACACTATGAGTTTGCAGTGGTACCATTTGGTCTCACAAATGTACCAACTACATTTATGGGCCTTATAAATAGTGTCTTCAACAGGTATTTGGACAAGTTTGTTCTTGTTTTCCTTGATGGCATTCTTATCTATTCTAAGAATGAGGAAGAGCATGAAGAGCATCTGATATTGACATTGCAATTGCTCAGACAGCATAAATTGTATGCAAAGTTGAGAAAGTGTGACTTTTATAGAGATATGATCCATTCTTTGGGTCACATTATCTTAGATGAGGGCATATCTATAGAACCTGAGAAGATTGAAGCCATTATGAATTGGTATACTCCAAGAAATACGATAGATGTAAGAACTTTTATGGGGATTGAGGGATACTATCAGAGATTCATTGAAGGATTCTCCAAGTTTGCACATCCAGTCACTTCTTTGCAAAAGAAGGGAATAAAGTTTGAATGGACACCAATTTGTGAAGAAAGCTTCTAGAAGTTAAAGAATCTTCTCACAAGTACCCTAGTCTTGAATATTGCGGACCCAGAAAATATTTTTTGGTGTGTACTGATGCATGGGGCCAAGGACTAGGAGGATTTCTTATGCAGGACAACCATGTGATATGTCATGAAGGATTCTCCATTATGGTCTGAAGTATTTGTTTGATCAGCCCACGTTAAATGCTAGGCAAGCTAGATGGCTAGAGTTTTTGTCTGAGTTTGATTTCTAAATCAATCACATAAAAGGAAAAGAGAATAAGGTAGTTGATGCACTCAACAGGAAGGTGTAGGAAATGCTTGTGGCATCTCTTAGTATTTTTCAGTCATATTTGAGACAACATATTGTTAATCATACTGCTAGAGATGAATGGTATGAGCAGGTAAAGGACAAATTGTAGCATCACAGTATTTAGAAGAGGTATGAGGGATGTAAATTGGAATAAGATGGACTTCTTACTTATAAAGGAAAAATTTATATTCCAAATGTAGCAGATTTGAGGAGAGTTGTTATAGATGAGATTCATCAAACTCCATATTCTGGTCACCTAGGATATCAGAGGACGATTGCTATAGCTAGAAAGCAGTACTTTTGTCTAGGAATGAAAAAGGATATGGATAAGTACATTTCAAGGTGCATGAAATGTCAGTAGGTAAAGGTTGAGCATCAACACCCAGCAGGTTTGTTGCAGCCTTTGCCAGTTCAAGAATGGAAATGGGAAGTTATTTCCATGGATTTTATTACAAGATTTCCAATGAATTGGAGACAACATGATTCCATCATGGTTGTGGTGGACAAGCTGACAAAGGAAGCACATTTCATACCCGTTAAGTGTACGCATAAGGCTGATGACATTGCAAATATATTCATGAAGGTTATTTTCAAATTGCATGGATTTCCTAAGGCAATAGTATTTGACATAGATGTCAAGTTCACTTCCAATTTATAGAAGGGTTTGTTTGTAGATTTGGGTACGAAGTTGAACTTCATCACTTCCTACCATCCTCAGACTTATGGGTAGACAGAGAGAGTGAATTAGGTGCTTTAAGACATGCTTCGCATGTATGTGATGGACAAACCAACCAAGTGGGAAGATTACTTACACTTGGTAGAGTTTTCTTATAACAATGGATAACAAGAATCCTTGGGGATGAGTTCATATGAAGCTCTGTATGGTAGGAGGTGTAGGACACCAGTGACTTGGGATAATCCAATGAATAGGCTTGTTCTTGGGCTAGAATTGCTCACGAAAATGGAGTAAGAGGTTGTAAAGATCATCTAGAATCTGAAAGTAGCCCAAGACAGACAGAAAAGCTATGCAGATAAGCATAGGGTGAACAAAGAGTTCAATGTTTGGGATCATGTTTACCTCAGAGTGAGGGCAAAGAAGAGTTCCTTGAATCTTGGAACTTGTGCCAAGTTGTCGCCTAGATATTGTGGGTTTTTTGAAGTGCTCGAAAGAATAGGGCTAGTTGCATATAGACTTGCATTGCTTGCTAGCACTAGAGATCATAATGTTTTTCATGTTTCTTTGCTTAAGAAATATGTACATGATCCTAACCATGTGATAAATTGGGATTTGATTGAGGTGGAACCCGAGGGAGAGTTCCAAATCGAGCCAATGCACATCCTATACAGGAAGGTCACAATGCTATGGAACTGGGCCATAGGGAAGATAAAGGTGCAATGGGAGCATTACGGTCCTGAGGAGGCTATGTGGAAGCTGGAGGACTCCATGTGATTGGCACGTCCATTTTTTTTCAATTCTGTGAAGCACTCAAGCGATGCCAGTGTAGAATTTTTTTTCAATTTTGTAAAGCATTAAGGACAATGCTATTGAAGGGGGAGGGGATTTTAACACCCCGTTTTGACCCCATTTTCATTCAAATGTATATGATGTATATATTGTAATTAATCATGGTGAGGAGATAAAGGAAAAATCCCCGCCATGGATTAGCAATTTATGTTTCAGCAATTAAAATCGATGCCGATGGTATTGCGTACTAGCCAGGAACAATATAATGTTGGACACCATGTACATGTGCAAAATTAATTAAAAACCTACAGCCATCTATGTCAATGCAACCATAATGAGAAGGGGCATGATTTCCTAAGGATAGGGGGGGGAAGTATTTAACCTTTGGAACCATTTGGGAGAAACCAAGTGTCAATAGGAGAACCCACATTTCCTTTCCTTATTCACCAACAAGATTTAATTCCCATGAGTTGGTTGGGCAGTTATTGCCTTAGGGAAACATATGCATGGGCAACGTTAGTCTTAGTAGGCGATTGTCAGCTCTTGACCACACACATTCCCTAAGGAGGGTGAATCACATTCTTCACTCACACAAAAAGCTGTTTTGTTTCCTCACGCAGGAAGATATTCAGGTTCGATTATTCTTTCTCGATATTTGTCTATGTGTAATTCCCTTCATGAGAGGGGTCATGTTCTTCCTCTTACACAGACGAAGAGGTAGTTTTTGTCTTCCCAACAAATTTGGGGGTGTTGCTGAGTCGTTTTGGCCATGCTAGGGCCATAAATGACTCTGAAAAATTGACTATCATAGTCTGATCTATTTTTACCCAGTTTCCTTTCCTGATCCTGACCTCTATGGTGTTTTTCCCATTCATTTCTAGAACCGATATTGTTGTGTGTATATCGTTGTTGGTCTTTGGACTCTTTTGGAGTGGAAATGTGATCTAATCTTTCTTTACAAATCTAGTGTGTGAGGGAGCCTCATAGACAGAGCTAGAGGGATGACTTTCTTCTTTGCACCCCCTAAATAGCACTGGAAGGGAAGGCATGGCTCGAGGGACTGCATAGTAGAGAAGGGGATTCTTCCTTGTGTTGGGTGTGTTTGGATGTCTTAGAATTCAAGCTATTTCTAGTGTAGGTGTTCATAGCTCTTGGATTAAGCTCACTATCTTAACATTCATCCTTTCCAACTCCTTCATAGCCTTGTAAACCCAACTCTGGTTGGCTTGGATGAATCTTGTTAAACCTTGGCTATGTGTGAGGCTTCCAGTGTTCCCTTATTCCTTGTGGGAATCATGCCCAACTCGAGGGTGGCAGTGCTACTGAGAGATTGATGAGCGCATTGGCCTATGGTTGGGTGGAACGTTGCAGCGACATAGCTAGTTACGGGATGCGCTTCTGTTAAGATAAGTATTCTTGTCTTTCTCTTGTCTATTCTATATCTACAATGGTATTTGTTGCTTAATGATAAATGATGAACATGTTGAATTCTATGAATGTTTGAACAAGGTGTATTTTTCTTCCACTGTATTTTATAATTATGCATATGTGTAATTTTTTATTTCACTGCAATTTTGTTATTACGTTCATGGGGCTAGTTTTCCCGAATAGTTAGTTATTGGGTCGCATCCTTTCCATCGGGATGAGGGGAGGGGACATGAAATATTACATCTAAAATCCATAAGAAAACCTCCTCCTTCAGTGTCACAATATTGCTTGGAATTGGGTTTAGTTCTCCCTGTGAGTTTCGTGGCATGGACTAATCAACACCAAAGATCCCAAATCTGTTGATTGTGGAAAATATTAATACCTACAGGTTTTTTTCTAATGACAATCGTGAGTTAAACAATTGGTATTAGAGCAATAGGTCAAGGGTTTGAAAATTACCCAACTCGCACCGGGGGGAGATTGATGGACATTGGGTTCAGTGCTCCCCATGATTTTTGTGACATGGACTAACCGCCTCCCAAGATCCTAACTATGGAAATTGTGGTGGAGATTAATACCTCCAAGATTTGGTCTAACGACAATCGCAAGTTCAACAATACACAAAACTATACTAGCTATAATGGGACACTACATATTCCCCCCCTTGGGATAAATTTTTCCAAAAGTTTAATCAAACAAATAAAATGAAACCCAAGATGCATAATAGTAGTGTCCTCCCAACTACTAGAACTAGGATTGTACATATCCCATTGGGCCTTTACTTGTCCATCCTTTGACATATGAGCCATCAAGTGTGATTCTCCAACTATATCAAGTTTTAATTTCATGTTAACACTCTTCGATAACATTGTAAAACCACAATCCATTTCAATCCAGTGACCATCAAAATTTTGTTGATAGTGAAAAGTTATCAACCAATAATGGATAGTGAAAACACTTAGCTATCAAGACTTGTTTCAATCATACTTAATATGGAAGCTAAGCATAATTTAACAAACTTAATATAATTAAAATTGTTACCAAAAACCACTTCAATAGTTAATAAAGTCTTTATGGTACAAATGATAGCCACAAATATAATAGTAACTCTTGGGATTTTAAATCATACATTCATGGTAATGCTATTAATTTATATTCTCACATAGATATTAAAATAGGATATGGTTTCCCATTCACATATAATTGTGCTACTAAATAAATATCTCGGCATTCACATATCCATCCACAACATTGAGACTTAACTAACAACACTTCCTAAGGTATGTAATTGCATCATGAACTATTTGACATTGTCCTTCATAAAAATGTTTCTATTACAAAATCATTAACTAACCTACAAAACTTGTTAATAGGTTAATTTATATATACACATCCCTCAATTGCATCAAGAAGTGGAATATGCAATGGATCAAATTGTATACATACACATAGCACTGGTTTAGCTAAGTGGAAAATTCAACCATAAACCCAAAATAATAATAAACATTGATGGAAAGAAAGGCATAATTTTAGGATAATTAAACATAGCATGTATAAACCATTGAAGTATCCATGATTGTGAGGGTTAAGATGCTTTCCTTGGTAAAGTTTTACTCCAATAATTTGGATAAGATTATAGATATTACCAACCACACTTGTCATGGTTTTAATAATGTAATGATAATAACCAAGGCACATATTAACATTCAAAACCACCCAATGGGAATGATTAATAGTTATACACATGCCCATTACCACATGTTTTGCACTGGTAGAGATTGGTAGTAAAGTAGGGTCACAATTTCACCAACAAGTGAAAACATTTGACAAAGTTGGATACTCAAGATAGAATACATATATTTTGCATATAAGGGATGGATTGTATTTGAAAATCGTAACTACAACAAGATATGCATGTTCTAAACCAATGGATTCCATAGTCATCTTTGAGTTGTGAATCCTTACTTAAAATTAATTAAGATCACTACCAAATCCTACTCATTACAAGGTTAATCATACATATTCATATCAATCATGTATAATTAACAATACCATAACAAAAAAAAGACATACAATTAACATGTTCATAATTAATATCAATTTGATAGACAATTAGAGACAGGTATCTAAAATCCATCACAATGTATGATATAAACTCATGCAAACTATAAGAACTTTAATAAATTTGTGGAATTAAGCATAACTTAGAACTCTACTTTATGGAAGTGACTTTAGACATGTATACAAAATAAATTATGGACTTCACTTGGTTTCCAAAGGGGATACTAAAAATAATAACAAACATATACTCAAATATGTGTATCATGTTTCCTGTATGTATCATGTACAAAATTGTATCATGGAAAAGAAAAGCATCATTTGAGCCTATACCAAATATTCAAAATCTTTTGCATTCATAAAATCATCTAAGCACTATAAAAGCTATGCAAAACATTTTAAAAGATATTTTGGGTGCTAAGACAATATAGGGGTTTCAATAAAGTACCCATGGTTCCCTACAAACTCAAAAGACACCAACAAAATGGTTTATTAACAAATGAAAAAAATGGATGAAAAACATAAACCATTCCATCTCTACCCAAAACCGCGAACTCTTTGGTATGATGGCCTTTCACAAGGTTGCATTTTATAGTTGAGGATTCACATTCTCACAAGGCCAAATCTAGTAGTAGAGGGAATTCAGGCATGCAAAGAACTCTTTTAAAGGGGAGATAAACACTAGTTCAACTATCCACTTGAGTAAATTTGAATAAAAACATTTGTTAGAGAGGAAATTCAAACACATACAAACAATTATTTTCCAAAAGAATGGGAAACAATCTTGCAAAATAAAAGAATTTGATAGTAGAAAAAAAACAAAGCAAAACAAAGAATAGCTCTAGAAAAAAAGATAAACACCAAGTGAATCCCTATGCAATTTGAAGTCAAAACCACCCTTAGTTGCACCAACACACTACAAAAGAAGTAAGTAAAGTTTGGTCACATGATAAAAAAAAGGTATCAACACAACATTGTAAGCATAAGAAAAAATAAAATCTCTTTAGAGTTAACGGATGTTGGAATTCATCAACCTAAGACACATAAAACAAAAAAATCAAGTCCCTTTCATATACAAGACCTAAGCCATGCATCTAATTTTGTTTGTAAAAAATAGATTAAATCTTACCTCATCTTGATCCAACCCAATGCATGCAACTAATCATAGCCATGGCACTGAGGGTTCATCAATGGCGCTTAAGAACTTTCAAAACAAATTTTACAAGTATTCAGCATACTATATAATCATGTTAGTTTCCTTCATGCAACATTAATTCATCAAGAATGAGATCTCCCTTCTCTTCAATTTTTCCTTAAAAATTATCACAAGCACACATTCTTACTATCAAGAATAACTTGAAATCAATTTTCTATTATTCTTATGTCAATTATCTAAGATCAAATGAAACTAAGTTCCATCGGCATAAGGTATTTTGTCTCTACCATACTATTCTTTTTATCCTCACCGAGTTTCAAGACAATCATAAATCATGTCCATATACAATATGAATTGTTAATCTTGTCACCCACTTGACAATAGTTTAGAGAAATACATGGATTCAATCCTCACAATTTATCTAAATAATTTAAGTACATTTCAATTTAAGACTATTCTACCTTTCTTTGACACAAATATATGAAATCTCATTTAAATATGATGGACTTAACTCATGGATATATGGAAATCATAGATTGTTTCAATAGATGAATAACAAAAACCATCAAATTAAACAAACTAAAAAATTATAAGTGAAACTCAGTTGAATTTCTCTCTCTATCTCTATCTAGAACAAATCCACTTGCCACACCAACTAGTTTTCTACCCAACTTTATCTAGGGAGAACTTCTCTCCTTGAAACCCTCTAGCTATATGAGCTCAAACTACCCAATGCAATAATAGAAAGATCCCATGAGATCTTAGGAAGAAAATTTTCTCTTCCGCTCAACAAACAACTTCTAGGGAAATTCATAATAACATTAAATTGATAATAACTATCAAAATTAGTACAAATCAATACCATCCATATCATTTAAGGTTATATTTGATTGGGATGAATTTTACACAATCCTATGTAACATAAACACACCATACATATCTCCACCAAACATGTTTGAAAAAAAATTAGTAACTTAGTTAGTAAGGAATATACCACTAAAAACTCATTAACATCAACACAAAATAAGTAAAAATAAATAAAAATCCAAAACCAATGTTACAATAAGTTCACTAATACTTTTGAGTAACTAAACAAAATTACTTCAACTTTAACAAATAGATCATTTCTATAAAGTCACAATCATGCTAAGTAAGTTAAGCACACCTCAATCGATCTTGCAGATCTTGGGGTACATGTAACTCAAAATAATCCAAATCGATCTTGCGGGTGCATATAACTCAGATCTTGGGGTACATATAACTCAAAACAATATGTAAGGGACTCATATACAACATCTCTCTTCAATACCAAAAAGGAACTAATTGTTTTACTTCATAAACATTGGAAATCCTATGAAAAGAAAACAAACGGTAAAAGAACTATCCACAATTAGAAGAAACCTATTTCATTTACTTATAGTAATAAGATCAACATAAATAAATTTAGAACATACAAATAAATATAAACAATTTACAAATTTTGTAAACCTTTAAAAAGAAAATACATTTTTAAAATTAAATATACCATATTACAATCCATTCATAACAAATCTTCATAATTTTTTGAATTTTCAAAGTTTGAAGAATTGTTGTTTCATCTTTCTTAATCAAATATGAATCTATAATATGTGGAAAAAAAACACATTCAAACTTACCATATTACAAATCTCTTTGATACTTTGGATTTTTGATGTCAAAAAAATTTCAATACATTTTTAAAGAAGCAAATAAACTTCTTTGAAAATGAGGTTAGGTTGAAAATATAAATTTCAAATTCTTAACCAACTAAAAATCCAAAAGATCATATAACTAAGAAAACTGAATCATCTCGAAACAAATCTATTCATAAGAAAAAGCCAACGTTATTCACCTTACAAAAATGTAGTGTCCTACTCGATTTTCATATATGGCCTGGGTTGAAAAGCCATGCCATCGTAAACTCCCCCAGTACAACCCTCCTCTCCAACGCAGTGATGATTTCTCGGACAGCTGGGTAGCCAATTCCATGTGTTATCAAGTAAATTGTAGTCAAGCACCTCAATTGATTGCTCAAAGCTGTTGTGTGTTCCTATGAAGCAGACGTGATCTCCCACGCCAATGCCGTGATTACACAACGTATCCACTGGAATTTTATTCATCCACTCCTTGCAAACTAAAGGAGGCATCCGTGCAATCTCTACCCATTTCCATGACTCTGAGTTTGCCCGAGAAACCGAGCGGTCCTCCTCCTTCCTTAACTCCCACAGAATAATCACCACTTCCTTCTCCCCTTCCCCGTCAATTTGTCCCACATGGACGGGCATCCATTTGGCGGCGATTAATAATAGGCGCCACCCGCATGTGACCATCCACGGGTGAAACAGGATATCGTTGTCGCCGTCCACATTCTGCACTATTTCAGGGAATGGCACAAGAATCACTGGAATGGGCATTGGCTCTACAGCTGAACCATTTGTTGGAACGGTGAAACCCACAATGCCGGTATGCACATCATGCCCTGGCATCTCCCAGTAACAGTAGAATGATCCGTTGCAGAAAAGAAGCTCATTTGATATCGGCAGTCTCACATCATCGGGAAGGTATCCAGCGATATTCCATCGTTTTTGGGAAGGATTGTAAATGTCCACAACCGGTCTTTCCAATCCATTTGCATCTGGCGGCGAATACCCAACGGCCACCACTTTGTATGCAGTCTCCGATCGCCAATTACTGTTCTCATCGACCACGATGCATTTACCGAACGAGTCTATGGATGACTCAGGAATTTCGACGAAAGTTTGTGTATAAGGATTGCAGACCCTCAGCGATCGACCAAAGAAGGGGTATACCAGGCAGAGTCCTCCCTCTGAGCGTGAGCAAGAAATACCCAAATCAATTCTACAGGTTTGCGGTATCCAGTCGTGCAGGAAAGAAAGGGTGAAGCAGGACTTAATCCATGTCCGTGTGTGGAAGCAGAAAGACATACAAGGCATTTTGGGATTCCTATCGCACAGAGCAAGCCGTGGCTGCTTGCTGTTGATAGGCGCCTCGCACCACCGAATTAAGAAATTATTTGAAGAAAGCCAGTCCTTCCATTCTTTGGAGACGATTCGATACCTATACAATAATTCGACTGGAAGCCAAGATAATATCTTCATTTGCAAATCATCCGGCAATTCGTTCCACCGTTCAGAAACAAGATCTGCTGCTTCCATTTCCATATCTTTTAACCTAATCCAGCAATACAGAGACGAAGACAACAAATGTCAACCAGCTAATAAAGAAATCAACACTGCTTTTTTAAGGTCGCCGCACCAATTTATAGTTGTATTTGGCACAATTTCTATAAAAAAAATTCTAGGATTTGGATTGGAAATGGTATTTTTATTTTTAAACCATAATTTAGTTGGAATTTAAAAGAAATTCATGAAGTTTTGAAATTTTGAGTGCCTAAGATGTTCAAGGGTGTAGAATCTATTTTTATTATCAAAATTGAGATTAAAAAATAGTTACATTTTAATTTTGTAATTTATAAAAAATCATTGATTGTGGAAGAAAAGTAGCTTTCAAACCTAAATTGTTGAATTACCCAAATGGTTGAATTAGATAAGTCATCATTTACATATTTATATTTTGTGAGAGGATTTTTTTTTAGGATTAATAATAATCCATTTTTAAGGTCACCCCCAAAGGGAGAAACCAATTTGGTGTAAGAGACCCCCTTGTTTGTGGGACAAGGGGACCCTGTGAACAATGATTTAACTCCCAAAGTTTACCCCTCTGGATTTGAACCTATAACCTCCTAAGAGGAAACACATGCTCTTAACACATCACAATTTCCATAAAATAGGGTTGCAATTTTTTTAGTCACAATTTCCATAAAATCTTCTTGGAATTTTAAAAAAAAAATCTATATTAAAGTTGTTGAGTTTTGAAATTTTAGGTGCTCTAAGAATGCCCAAGGGTGTTGAATCCATTTCAGTTTTCTACTATCAAAATTGGGATTAAAACATAGTTGGATTCTAATTGTTTTTTTTAAATATATATTTATGTGGTCAAAATAATTTGAAGGTGTATATATTTTTAATAGTGTCCTACCAAGGGTCATTTTTTCTTAAAAAAATGTGAAAGGAATACTATAAGCATTGTAAATCACATATTTTCTTGGTATTTTTCCATAGAAAAAGAAGGAAAATCCAAACAAGAAGCACACCACAATCAAACAAAATTTGACCACATCCTCTTTAGAACAATTAAAACTAGATATAATTAAAACTAACAATGAAATATATATATATATATATATATATATATATATATATATATATT
>LPNX010538261.1:134362-203548 GCA_001517045.1 Pseudotsuga menziesii
CATTTTTTCCATGATGTTGTAATATTCGTTCCTAACAAAATAATAAAAATGAATTTTTTAATTATCCACCAAAATAAATGTATGTCATAAAAACAACTTAATATGGGGGAGATGTTGTAATGTTCCTACCTAACAACACAATAAAAAATAAAAAATTTAGTCATCCCCTCAAAAAATGTGCTATAGACAAACAACCCAACATGGGGGAGATAATATAATGTTCCTACCCAGCAAAATAATAAAAAATAAAATATTTAAGTATGGGCAAAAATAAAACCATGTGCTAGACCTCCTAAACAACCCATGGTTTTATTTACATGGTTTAGGAGGGCCTTGCACGTGAGAAAACCATGTGCAAGGCCTCATAAAAAACCCATGGTTTTATTGTACCTAGTTTTAGGAGGGATTTGCAAATGATTTTAAAACCATGTGCAAGGCCTCTTAAACAACCCATGGTTTTAAAACCATGAATAAGGACCTCGTAAACAAACCATAATTTTAATATCACACATAAGTCTTTTGTATATATAAAAAATAAACAAATATTTTTCCATAATAAAAACTCTATATACTATAATAACACTACATTATATTTTTAGAGAATTGTACAATCAATAAAGGAACTAGAAAATATTGTATTTAAAACATATTCCGCGAATAATGCTAGATAATTTCAAAGCGAAAAAATCTCGTGTTTTATTTTTTTTACAAAAGATTTGAGAGAATTAAGGAATGAGGAGGAGACACGGAGGAAGATGTTGCTTATTCGGTTAGGTTTTTGAGTATTTAGATATAGATATAGATATTAGCATTACACATTTAAATGGATACCTGGGAGATTTGAGTATTAATATATATGAAATATTCTTTTATAATCATTTTGAATGAGTAATAGACTTGTCTACATAGGAAATACATAGTTATCTTTTATAAAGGGGAATTTTGGTAATGATCATGGACAAAACTATTTGAGATCACAATTGGTATAGAGATAGCCAGTGTGGATGAATGACTAAAAAATCATAAGCAACTAGAAAGCATTCATAATTGGTAGTTATGGAGTAGGGTTTGAGTCCTAAACTTCATTGGTTTGAAATCAACATTATCCAATCATGGTATTGGGTGAAGTGAATCTACATTAAAAAAAATTATGTGCACCAAATTCTAAAAATAGTATAAAAATAGAAAGAAAGAGTAACCCAATGCCTAAATGAAGTAAAGAGATGAATAAGAATCATCTTTACAAGTGAAACCTCATAAATATATCAAATGATAAAACAAAATTAGATGATCATAAGACTAGGTCTCCTTGGTGTATATATATAGGAGACTAAGGGTACAATTAAAATTGTATCCAAGCATGAAATTACAATTAAGCTCTGTAATATCCCGAATTTTGACTTAACACTTATGGGCATAAGCCCCGTTGATTATGATGTTAATTTGATTTTTAAATTGGTATATTGGGTCTAAAACCCCACTGCATATGGACATGATGATTGTTTGATATATTGGGCGGAAGCCAATTGCACGCACACACACACACACACATATATATATATATGATTTCATGTGTTGGGCGTAGAACCTGAAGCACATAATTGATGAGATGTTTTTTGTTGAGCGAGGAGCTCTGGAGCACATGGGTATTTGAGGTTTTGTGTTGAGCGAGAAGCTCTAGAACACATGAGTATTTATATTTGTGTTGAGCGAAAAGCTTTGGAACACATGAGTTATGAGACATTTGTTTTGAGCATGAAGCTCTGAAGCACATGAAAAGATCAAATTGGAAGTGTTGGGCATAAGCCTTGAAGCCTTCCAAGTTGATGTTGAATAGTAAGCTTTGAAACATCAGATCCTTGGCCATTGTATCCCTAGGTGTATCCTACAAGTACATGCTAGCATTAGTGTTGAGTGAGGAGCTCTAGAATTGCACTAAGTTTGTACATCCTTGCTTTTAGCTTTGAGTATGGGATCTAGATAAGCACTAGGAGTTACTGAAAAGAATTAATTATGTCAAGTGAAAACGACACAGATAAAACATTGATCTCATCTTACTTATTTTTAAGTGATTAAATGAAATTTTGAATTTATGTATCTCATCAAGTACTGAAGAACTACCATGTTATACGAGGGAATCCAACATGCAAGGAGGTTTAGAGTTGTCTAACCTAATTGACCTAACCCTACCTGAAGGCCTTATTAAAGAAAGTGACTAAGCTAAAAAAAAGTGTCATATGTTTAGGGATCATACTAAATGATACCTAAGGATAAAATGTTAACAAATAATACACACACACACACACACACACACATATAAAGAGTAAGCCTGAGTAATAATACTAATAACTATAAGTAATAAAGAAAGGATCCATATGTTATTATTATTGCGAATGATAAGTAAATATTAAAATACCTTCAAGAAAACAAATGATTCTTGATTTAACTATCCCTTTGAATGAAAAGTATGCCTATAAAAACCCAAGCCAAAGAGAGGCTTTGGGATCTTTGGTTCTTCAATAATTCTACCCGATTATTCTCAAGAGGTTTTTTGGAGAACATTTTTCCTAAGAGGAAAAAGGAGAACTGATACAAAACCTGACATCTCAATTAGGGAATCCTTACATTAGGATCTCTAAGAAACATTCATGTTGGAAACATCTCGGGGAGATCCAGATTGAAACCAGAAACAGTTTTGGGTCATGGTTGGGTGGAACATGGTAGTTCCCAAGTTATTTGGTTATCTGAACAGAGGTCAGATCTGTCTATGAATTTGTTAATGGTGGTTATTTGAGTGTCCAGGATTTTTAGCCATTAAAAAATATTCATCTTGCAAATATGAGGTGCTTGATTTTTCCCTTGCAAAAACATAGGTTTTATTATTAAAAGAGGAGATTGAATTCTGAATGGATATTTAGTAACTATCTGCTATAAGCTAGGTTATATTTTCTGCATTATGTCTTTCTTCTCTTACAGGTTAAACCCATTGTTTATTAGCAGAAGTATTTCTTTTATCAAAGGTTAGGTTATCTTTTTATGTTTAACGAGGTTGTTCTAATAATTTTATCCATGATGAATTAAGCACCTTTAGTGTTATCTATAGGATGGTTTTGTTTTCTATTCATTTATGCAATTTATTTCTTGTCTATTATTTTCAAGTTCAAAACCAAGATTTATTTAAAAACAAAACTTATATCTTATCTATGTTGGCAGATTTCATATTGTCAGCAAGCTTATATTATTTATAATAAAACAAACCATTATCTATAGTCTTAGCCTAATCTCTATGTAGAAGATTATAACTTAAATAAAAACTATTGAAACTTTAAATAAATCATCATAAACAAACTATAAACAAATAATTTCCATTCTATAAAAAAACATCGAATTCCAAACCAATGAGACCTCTAAGGTCGGTGGGCATAATTAATCATTAATCATGACCATATTATATATCATCAACATAATAAATCAAACATAAAATGAGAAATGCATTAATACAATATCAAATCGTATCTATCAAGAGGTTACAAGATCGAATCATGTTGGCATTCATGCAACAAAAAAAACATGCACATGCACATCATTTACAACCCACGCAACCCAGGATCGAATCCTGCAAGCTCACAGTTTAAAAAATCAGGTTACATTAAAAACACGACAGGTATTGAATCCTATAGGATTCGCTAGCAACATTTACAACTCTGTAATAACTCATAAGTAATCCACATCATCTATGCTATACAACATTTAAACTGCAATAAATATTAACCCTAAAATGAAACATTTCCTTGTCAACATTTCCTCACAGTAAAAACCAACAATACATATACACGTTGTAATCATATTTGACATTTTTCCAAACAGTAATATAATCTCCAATATATACATTGTAATCATATTCAAGGATCACGACCAAGAAGAAAAGAAAGAATCCATTAACATAATCCATAAGAAATAAACCACTGTCTACGCTATCATGGAAATGACATCCATTTCTCAAGGTTAAAACCAAGCTCATGGCCATTCCCAAGTTATATCACTGTCAAGTAAACAAAATTGTAAATAACCAGTTAACTACATTTCACCATTGCATTGGCCAGAGTGCCACTGCTAGCAATGGCATGGCTCTAAATCCAAATCAACTCTGTTAAATAACCAAAATGAGAGTTTAAATTACAGACATAAATTTACACAGAGTCAAAACCTTTCCAAGATAGGAACCATATCCACGATTGATACATAGTCATGAATTCATACATTTAACCACTATAATTTATAAGTAAAAACTACATAGTCGGGATTCCAAACCAAAGGCACCATTGGAAGCAATGGTACTACCACCATTTGAAACCCATCATCAAAACCAAAACGCGGGAGCTTATATTAACCATCTAGCCATACATTCAAAATACCAACCCAATATACATTTACAGAGACGAGTCATAATAGTTATGTCTAACAATAGCCAAGCTTAAACCCCACAAAAAACCCCAATATTTCATACGCATCTCTAGATTCCTTTCAAAATACAAATGGACCAGTACACAGTCAAAACCCCTAAACATTTCTTCATTCATCATTACGATGGAAAGCATGCCTTCCCAAGCACAAACACAGGTCATACCTCACACATCGATACAAAACAGAGAGACAAACAGAGCTCACCCATCAAAGTTCCAAATGAATCCTTCCTCCATGATAGACCAAGCTTAGGGCATGCTTAGGGCTTGAGTTCCCCACATCCTGAGGAGCATTTACTCCACCACCTTGTCCACCATCAACGTTAATTTTCATCCCCATGCATATAGTTCTTACACCCAAAACATTATTTGATAATTGACATTCCTTGTGCATTGAAACCACCATCATGTACATCATTGACTTAGGATAAATACAAGGTTCATGGAATATGCAATACGCCATGAATGGCTCAACATACATTTTAACTTATGGTATATAAACTTTAAACAACGTACGGCTAAGGTCCGATATCTTAATCCTTTCACATAACAATGAAAACATATAAATGTTAAGCATATGTTTGAAGGATATTCAAGGTCTTAGAACCATTATATTAATAATAGTAACCAGTTAGACGTTGGTATAAATAAACCCAGGCATGCGTAAACAATAACTCTAACAACAGTAATAAGAATCACTAATTTAGGACTATGGTCCTTTTTTCATCCAAAGCAGTGAAGTAGTTTAACATAGGTAGCATGTCTTTAGTTAACCATTATAGCAAGTTTTCCGTCACCTAATGAACCTGCACGAAACCAAGAAGAGTTGCATTAGTTCAACATGAACTAAGTAAACCCTGTAGGATCAAGTAAAATCAGTTACCTCTCCATATGATCCTATAATGGATACAAGTCCCACCACTCCACCCCTTGACATTTACAAGTTATGTCAGGACTTTTCATAAAGCAGTAAACAAAACTTATAACCAGTAAGTAAGCTATAAACTGAGCACACATACATGCAAATGCATGATAAGAATTAATCAATGAACAATGTAACCACCTAAATCAGATCAATTAACTTAAATACATTATATATTTACATAAATATACACATCGGGCAAAACATCTAGAAAGAGTAAGAAAAACTTATGACATTTCAATTTCGTAACCAAATTTCGACACATTCCGCATAAGATAAGCTAATGTCCAATACAGGTAGTAATTAAATAGCCTAATGATTTTTTTTTCCAAATTTTGGGGACATTACAAGGTCATATTGACCGTTAAATACAAAACTAATATAATAATAGAAATGTAATATCACAATATGTATGGTTTAAGATGCCCCTCCCCTCCAAACAAGTGTTGGCCTCAAGACTGGATTTAATTTGGATGTTTTGCATTAAGAACTCATCTTCTCATGTCGCCTCTTATATTGGCATGTTCTTACACTTGATGAGGTGCTCAATAATTGTTCGATATGAAATTGCTTGATCCTGATGTCAAGGATTATTCTAGTATCAATTTCTCTTCTTTATCAATCTCTAATAAAATTGTCTCGGTTGGGATCTTATAACCAATTGCATTTTTAGGAAAGAAATATAGAAGAATGGATGTACATGTAAAGATGGAGGAAACTCCAATGTGTAAACCATACTCCCAATCCTCTACAACACCTTATAGGGATAATAGTACTTATGTTTGTATTTATTATCCTTCTTTCATTTCTTGAGGGGAATCTATGTGTATGGTTGTAGCCTCAAATATACCCAATCTCCCACTTCAAATTTCCTTTCACTATGATTTTTCTTTCAAATATGATGTGATGAGAGCAAGATGACATCCATAAAGTACCATAAATTGTTACATTTTTTAGGAAGTATGGAAATACGTGTTGTACCACCAATTTTCTAAGGGTAGCCATTTAATCCATTGTGTTTTCTTATAAAATGAAAATAAATAAAGATACCCTTATAGGAATTCAATCACAAACTTATTCCTCCCATCACAATGAGGATGGTAAGAGCAGTTGTGAACCAATTGAGTTCCCAAACAAGAAAATATTTTCTTCTAAAATTTACTAATAAAAATTGGATCTCTATCACTTACAGTAATCTTGGGAACTCCATATAACTTATAAATTGTTTCCATGAATTCTTTAACTATTTTACTTGATTTAGAATGACGAGAAATCAGAGAAGAAATGAGCATACTTTCTGAATTGACACACTATTACCAAAATGACTGTCTTTTCTTCTAACTTGTTTAGACATGTGATAAAATATATTGAGACATTTTCCCAAGGCTATCTTGGTATGGCTATTTCCTTTAGAAGACATGGTTTTTTGTTTGCCTCTCCTTTTTTTTGTTGGGAAAACAAACATTTTGCCACAAACTTTGGACATCAATTTTAAAACATTCCTTGAAAAAATTAATCTTAATCATGTGGTAAGTTTTAAATAAACCTAAATGTAATCCTATAGGGGAAGTGTGCAATTCCAAAAGGACCTTCTATTTGAGTTAACTATTCTTATATAAATATAGGAAATCTTAGTACCATAGTAAATCATTATTCCACAAAAAAAATTCTTCTAACCTAGGTTCCTCATCCTAGTTGTTGAATTATATTGCATGCTTCCTCATTCTATTCCCATTTTTTCCTTGCTTCTTCCAACCAATCAAGTTGCATACTAGAAATAGAACATAGTAAGCCCTATGTGTCATATATATATTTTTTAAGTGCATCTACCACCACATTTTGTTTTCCATTTTTGTAAATAATTTCAAAACCATAATGTAACATTAGTGTAACCCATTTTTCTTTGTTCTTCTGATGATAAGTGTTGTTCCAAGAAGTACCTCATACTCTCATGGTATGTTCTTATGTTGAAATTTTTTCCTATTAGGTAAGGGAACCATTTAATAAATGCATGTAGTATCCCCCACATTTCCTTTTCATAAATTGGTTTGAAACTTAGAATTTTCCTTTGGAAACTTTCAAAGAAAATGAGCATTCCTTCTTGCATTAAAACTACACCAAAGCCACTCCTTAAGGCATCACATTCCACATTATTTTTTTGTGAATTTAGGTGTGGCTAATATAGGAGTTCTACACATAGCCACATTTATTTTTCAAAATATTTGGTTTCATCTTGAGTGCAAGATAATTCATCCTTTTTCAGTACTATTGTTATAGGTGTTTCTATTTGAACATAATTCTTGATGAATTTGCGGTAGTATCGTGTCAATCCCAAGAATCCTCAAACATTATTCAAGGTTTTAGGAATTGGCCATTAGAAGACAACATTAATTTTTCTAGGTTATACTTTGACACCTTCATTAGATATAGTAAGACACAAATATTCCACTTCATAAACTCCAAAGGCACATTTAGAAGGATTGGCATGTATTTGGTTCTCCTCCAATAGTTTTAAGAACCTATCAATATGTTGTACATGCTCTTCCCAATATTTTTATAGATTAATAAATTATCTAAAGATACTAATAAAATTTTTTGTAAGCGTTTACAAATAGGATTCATCAAGCTTTGAAATGTGGAAGGAGCACTGTTCTGGGCAAATGGTATCACCAAAAAATCATAATGACCATCATGTGTTCTGAGGTTGTTTTCATTATGTCGTGTTTCCTTATTTTGATTTGATGATATCACAAATGGGGACCCAACTTGGTAAAAAAAATTTCTCAATGTAATTCATCAAATAGTTCATCAATGACAAGAAAAAGAAACTTTTATTTAATGGTCATCTTTATGAGTTATCTATATTCTAAACACATATTCCATGAACCTTCCTTTTTGTGAACCATCAACATTTGGTGCAATGAAATCACTTTGGATAGGTTCAATGATGCATTAATATAACATTTATTTATCCATATTTTCAATCTCAATCTTTTATGTATATGGTTACCTATAGGGTTTAATATTAGGTGGGAGACTATTTGGTTGTAAGTGAATAGCATGGTCATGATATCTAATAGGTGGAAGATCTTTATGCATCTCTCCAAATACCTTGGAATGATTTTCAATCAGGGATGATTTTAAGGAACCATACTTATTTAAAAGTGTATAAATATTGGCGAATATTACCAATTCTTAAAATGCCAACTATAAAATGATTGGCGATATTTTTCAAAAAATATTTTAATTTCCAAGGATTTTATATCTTTTATATAATAATTTGGCTTTTTTTAGGGTGAAAATTTTTTACCCCATCAAAATTGGGCGAAACAGGGCTTAAAAAAATGCAAAATGGCGAATCTTTTTTGGGAGAAAAACATGGAAAAATAGCCCACTGGGCTAAAATTCGCCCCTAAAATTATCCCTGTTTTCAATAACATTTTGGAGATTCATTGGAATAGAGTGTATAAACACTTGAACACCTAGTGAGCACAATTATGAAATTACTCCATATTGTCCCTTTTTCACAATTTTGTCATGTTTTTAGAGCTTATAACCTTAGAATGTTTCCCTAGAATACATGTAAGTTCAATTTCCTTTCCTTATGAAGAGAATATCATGAAAAGTTTGTAAAAATTAAGAGTCATTGTTCGCAATGATTCTATCCATTAGAACCATAGTACAACATCAACACCACCCATTTGTATTGAAATCATTGGACTATAAAATAAATACTCCCTCGTAGTAAGACTAATACTACGGAATTTCCATGAATAACGTATGGTACCTCCATATGAAATCATTACTTGAAATGTAGGTATTGGATATACGAAGAATTTGAGAAGTTTAGCTCATTTTGAATTAATGAAGTTATGGATACTACCATAATCAATCAAAATTGTTACATTTTTATTTTTTATATATCCTTCTATCCTAAGAGTTTGAGGAGTTCTAATGCAATGCATGGAAATAGATGGTTAGAGTGGTATCTTTGTTAGTTTTTCATCACATTAAGCTAGCATTATGTTAAGATCTTTTCACTAAGAGAATAACAAGCACGGCAATAACATAAGCACATCACATGAGACAAGAGACACAAAGAGTTTTGATCGGGGAAACCATAAATGGAGAAAACCCCGCAACTTCCTCTAAGATAGTATCACCACAAGATGTGATACCCAAAACAGTAAGATGACCTCCCAACACAGCAATAGTCTTCTGTCTTCTATCAAGCCCAAGTATTTCCTTCTCCAAAGGTGCGGCACACTTGAGAGAGCAAGTGATGTATTTCACAAGTGATAAATAGAGAGTCTCTCACTCTCTATTTATATTCTTTCGTTGAATTGAAGTGCACTCAATCACGTAGGCTCAACTAACAATTACTTACTCAAGCCTACACCTTAATTAGTGTATAATAACCCAAGTGCCCCAAAACTGTGGGGACTTACCTAGTGACTTAATATGACTTGTTTACATTATTAATCTTCCCAATCGGAACATCGGGGCATAACCACATGACTCAAATACATAATAGAAACATCCCGGAATAAACATCGGGTTACAATACATAAAATATATAGAAGAATACATTCCGAAGTTACATATACATCAACACTCCCTCTTAACTAGGAAGGTATTCTTTCGACACAATTTTCAGCACTGGTCTTCTTCTCTGCATCAACTGGATCATCTTCGTCTTCAAGTCATCTTCATCTTCAAGTCATCTTCATCTTCAAGTCATCTGGATCTGGATCATCATAGAACGTCATCACTAGATCTGGATCATCACTCGATCTAGATCATCATCACTGGACGGGATCTGGATCATCACACGATCTAGATCACCACTGCTGGATCTGGATCATCTCTCAATCTGGATCTCTCGGAGTCATCATAACTGGATATGGATCATAGCTCGATCTGGATCTCCTCTGGTCATCATCATGTGTGTACTATCTCGTCATAGGAAGTTCTACAGAGCCAGCCCTTTTTCATGCTGGTTGTAGGCCTAGCCCATAGGTAGGTCTTAGCCCAGCACTTACATCTGACTTGCTCATCAGAAAGGCATGCCCAACACTCACATATGATCATGTAGTAAACTACAATCACATCAGAAAGTCCCAGCACTCACATTCACCGGCATGGTAGTCACATCAACTACCATCTGTGAAATGGCTCTGCACTTATATCTGACCTACTCGTCAGAAGGGCACAATCCCATCCAGGCTGGAACCTCGTCCGCCACAATGATGAAAGAACCCTGTTCTTTTCACCCAGGCTGGAGCCACGTCCGCCAAAATGATGGAAGACTTTCAACCAGGCTGGAACCTCGTCCGCCACAATGATGAAAGAACTCTGTTCTTTTCACCCAAGCTGGAGCCACATCCTCCATAATGAAGAAAGATTTATGCACTTACATCTGACCTACTTGTCAGAAGGGCATGCACTCACATCTGACCTGGCAGGAATTGAATCCTACACCCTCATCAGAATGGCCCCTAGTCCCAGACTAAGCTACCTGGTAATTGACCAGGCGCCTCCACTCTCTCGGAGAGTGGCAGTTGCCCTTACATCTGTCCTACTTGACAGAATGGCCAGCACTCACATCTGTCATGGGAGGAACTTAATCCTTTAGCCATGACCAGAATGGCTCAGCCCTTACATCTGAACTACTCGTCAGAATGTCTCTCTCAGTCCCTGACTGAGTGTTCCTGGGTACTGACCAGGTGCCTCGATTCCTAGAATGGCAGTCAGCACTCATATCTGACATGGAAGGAACCAAATCCTCTCACCATGACAGAATGGCTCAGCCCTTACATCTGACCTGCTCGTCAGAATGGCTTTGGATCTCTAGCACTCATATCTGACATGGAAGGAACCAATCCTCTCACCATGACAGAATGGCTCAGCCCTTATATCTGACCATGGAAGGAACCAATCCTCTCACCATGTCAGAATGGCTATGGGACTCATCACTTTCCCTGGGAGGAAGCCTCAATCTGGAGAACACCAAGTCTCTCTCTGAATTACTCGAACTTCAGTCTAGCCAATGGTTTAGTCAATACATCAGCTATCTATTCCTCCGTCGCAACATACTGGAGCTTCACTGCTCCTCTCTGCACCATATCCCTGATATAGTGATACTTGATCTCGATATGCTTCAACTTGTCATGGAACACTGGATTCTCTGACAACTTCACGCAGCTCTGGTTGTCAGAATGTATACAAGTAGCATCCAACTGGAGATCAAATATATCAGACAGTAGCTTCCGTAGCCATACTGCCTCACAATTAGTTGAACAAGCTGCGACATACTATGCTTCAACTGTACTCAGTGCCACACAGGATTGCTTCCTACTAAATCAAGAGATCACACCTGATCCCATACTGAAGCAACATCTCGAAGTACTCTTCCTGTCGACGGCACTGCCTACCCAATCTGAATCAACATAACCCTCCAGGTTAATCTTCTGATTCGCATCGTACTTGAGCCGATAATCAATTGTACCCCTGCATGCTTTGCAACCATCAGGTGAACATGTCTCAATGTGCTCACAGCAAAGAAAATATCTAGTCTCAGGTACATCAAGGACCCAATCATCTGACAATACATCGTAGCATCAACCGTCTCTAATGAAGCATCACTCAATAGCTTCATGTTCGGTGCCATAGGTGTGGTCATGCAATCCATCATCCTGAAGCTCTTCAGGATCTCTACTGAAACTTCCCTTGTCCAAGGAAGATTCCATCTGTACTCTGCCACACCTCCATACCTAGAACAATAGTGCATCGACACATAACAGGAGCATCACTGGTCTTCTGTCTTCAACCTTGAAGCAAAGGTTGGAATCCGCTTTACTCTCAGTAAAGCCTAGAGTCGTCAGTAATCTTCCCATCCTGTCATACCATGTCGAACCTTAGATCTTTTGTAGTCACTCCGTTTGAAGCGAAGCATCATAATCCCTCTATCTTCTGTGCTCTATGCACTAAAAACATTACGTACCGGAGTGTCAAGTAGCTTCCTATGCTACTAATATTCTATGTGACCATCTAGTGTATAGACTTGCATCTTCAACCTTGTAGCAAAGGTTAAGATATTCATCAATTTCATCATGTATGTGTTTCAACTCTTACTGGTTGCAAATGTCTCTTCGTAGTCTAGGCCTTCCTTTCATGAGAATCCTCATGCTACGAATCTTGCTTTGTATCCCATGATGTTTCTATCTACTGCATGATGGAACTATGAACTTCTCTTCAGGTCTCGATACTTCGCCTTGACATCATTCTTCTTGAACTGGTCTTCCCTTTCTTCTTGGTGGCTGGAAGGTTCTGCATCAATGATGTCACTACACTCATCATATTATTCTTCATTTTTGAAATGTCGTCACTTGTTCTTCGGAACAAGTTTCATCCTTCTTTGCTTGCAGGCGATTATGTATGCGATCTTTCCTACAAGTCAAATGCATTTGTATGGTTAGAACATTTCATATGGAATATTCATACTAGAAAATACTTATGCATAAATATATGATCATGCAACTACTTTAGCCAATACAACATTCATCCATATCTCATTGAAACTTTCTAGATGCCTTCCATCTCTACCAAGACAACATTGAGATTGTGCACTAATCCAATATGTCAGCAAAGAGGTTTCATTCTAGATAAGTAGTAATGGAGAATTTGTATAGCCCCATGAGATACTTACCCATCACATGCATATTAGTAGTATACTGTCATTAATGCAAACATCCTATCATGCATAATACAATAGCTGAATATAAACAAATGCATAACAAAAGAATATCATGAAATGACAATTGAATACTTATCTTTATTTGTTTCGATGGTAGACTCCTTCTTGAGCCTTCAGTTTCATCGTCTTATTCATTCATAATCGCATCGTTTCTTATCCAAATGCTGAGTTGGATAAGAGGTTCTTCAAGATTTAATTTCTTCATATTCCTCATTGTTTGAGGGATCTTCTTTGGATGGTGAGAGCCGGATCTTCAAATGCTCCCGTCTTATCTTCTCTTCTTATGGGTAGAGCTTCTTCTTCTTCCCAAAGTTTGCTGAAAGTAATCACTTCCTTCTGGAACACATTCCTTGAATGAATGAATTCCACGATCCTGGGAGGCCATTCAAGGTGGCCATCACCACTTCTGCATTCTTCACTTCTTCTTTAGGTCATATTCTGATTTTTGTTCTTCCCTTCAAATAGCTTGAAATTCTAGAATAGCTTTGCTTGCAATAGGTAGTGCTCTGTAGTGCACATGTGCAAGCCTTCTATGCCAAAGCTCATTTGGCTCTACCGTATCATGGATCAAGGCTTGTTCTGGATAGCCCTTCAATTTGTACAAGCCTCCTTCTTGTTCTCTAATCACTACCGCATCATCGATAGTCTTTCCTTTTAGCCATATGATGACTTGACCATCTATGAATGAAATCCGCATTCCTTTTACATCAATGCTGAAATGGAGAAAAGGTTCTTCTTGAATCCTGGAACAAACAATACTTCTTTCATTGTTAGAGACTTACCAGAGTCTAGCTTGTATGAAGATTCCCCACTACCTTTTATTGGATATTGGTAGTCATCTCCTAGTTTCACCTTGTGATGTGATTCATGTTCTGAGAGTCTTACAAAGGATTCCTTGAATCCTATAATATGTTTGGAAGCCCCACTGTCTATAAGCCAATCATCACTTCCATGAATAATGTTACCTGTGAGAGCTGATATCAGAACATATTCATCCTCACTTGAAGAATCTTCACTTTCATGTATGGATCTCTTTTGGATGGTTCATCAGCATGATGTCTTCTTTGGCCTTGACCAAGTCCTTCTTGTGAAAGGATTCTAACCTCGTCTCCCTCTGAAACTGGAACCTCTATACTCATGTAGGTGTCCAATCCATTTTCTTCAGAGAGATCAAATACTTCTCTGTTTGGAAGTTGTCAACTTCCCCAAGATTGTCACCAAGCTTATGTGATATATCATATTTAAATGGGAACCTCAAATGGAAATAGCGAAGGATTAGATCTTACCGATTTGAGGTGTCCGTCCTTGTCCCGGAGTTCGTTGATCTAGGGCTTGTCACAGAAACCCTAATTTTCAAAACTTGGAATCTTTTAGATCTTATTGGATGAACAGATAGATCTATTCAAATGGAGCTGTCCAATGTACTCCTTTTCTGAAAACAGTGGAGGGAAGCTCCCGGAACAGGAAGCCCTAATTTTCTGATTTCTTCTGCAGAAATGCCTGTTACTGTTTCTGTGATATCTATGAAATTACTACTCCTATATGTCTGAAATTTATCACTGAGTTAACCTCACATGTCCCTGCTCCAACACCATAGGTTTCATCAGAATTGGTTTCACCATTTGGGATTTATGATCCTTTTCCCAAGGTTACCTGTTACAGGACTGTTCAGAATAGCGAAGTTGTACAGAATGCCACGTGTCACTGGTTCATCTTCTGAGTGTGATATTTGGAACAAAGAAATTAAATTCCGTACCCTTTCTGGAACATCTTCCTGAATTCCATTTGGACCTCTGTATCCCATGATATTGCAGATCTCCCTAGGTGTCCTTTTTATGGATCATTTCTGGAAGAGGATGGAGCCCTAACTTGGAGAGATCATGTCTCCCATAATATAGCGAATATGAGGCTGATATTTGGACACAGTGTTCATCAGTATTTTATCTTCGGCCCCTACAATTTTCAGCTTCTGATAATTATCCAATATCGAAATATAGCGACTGTACCAAAACTTAGCAGTTTTAGTATTTAGGGTTTCTTCTAGCTCAGGGTCAAACTAGGGTTTGACTTTCCTGGAGTTTCACCCAACCAAATTTCTTGATCCAGGTCTCTAAACTTAGGTTTTGATGAGGATAATAACCCTATGCTGGTCTCACTCAAAAATTTCTCTTCTGTAGAAAGCCCTAATTTCCACATCGAAACTGAAAATGCTTGAAATTGAATTCCGCATCGACAGAAAGATGCACCCTTCAATGGAGAGTCATCTTAGCATAATTTTGCTGAAAATATCTGGAGGAAGATCCACAAAATAGGAATCCCTAGTTCCTGTAGCTGCACAATGTCTTCTTCTCAGGTTAGCTCTGATACCATGTTAATTTTTCATCACATTAAGCTAGCATTATGTTAAGATCTTTTCACTGAGAGAATAACAAGCACAGCAATAACATAAGCACATCACATGAGACAAGAGACACAAAGATTTTTGATCGGGGAAACCATAAATGGAGAAAACCCCGCAACTTCCTCTAAGATAGTATCGCCACAAGATGTGATACCCAAAATAGTAAGATGACCTCCCAACACAGCAATAGTCTTATGTCTTCTATCAAGCCCAAGTATTTCCTTCTCCAAAGGTGCGCCACACTTGAGAGAGCAAGTGATGTATTTCACAAGTGATAAATAGAGAGTCTCTCACTCTCTATTTATATTCTTCCGTTGACTTGAAGTGCACTCAATCACGTAGGCTCAACTAACAATTACTTACTCGAGCCTACACCTTAATTAGTGTATAATAACCCAAGTGCCCCAAAACTGTGGGGACTTACCTAATGAATTAATATGACTTGTTTACATTATTAATCTTCCCAATCGAAACATCAGGGCATAACCACATGACTCAAATACATAATAGAAACATCCCAGAATAAACATTGGGTTACAATACATAAAATATATAGAAGAATACATTCCGAAGTTACATATACATCAACAATCTTTGAGGTCTAACTCTCAACATTATTCTTATTTTGGATATTCTTTCTCTTCACAATTTATGTAGAATAATTTCTTCTCATTGCATTTATTCCCCTTAATGTACTTATTGTCACAATTTAAAAATAGTCATTTTGATTTTATTTGCTTTACATTCTAAGGCGTCGACCTTGTACGATGAGGTTGGGGTAGGATGCATTTCCTTCTCTACATGTGTCAATAGTATCCCTTCTAGTATCCAATTTTTCAATTTCAACTTTCCTTTCCAAACTAAGGCCATTCTCCACTGGTCGCCCAAATTATCATATGCATATCTTAAAACATCGCAATCAAATTCTAGCATGAAAAAAATCATACCATGCCAAGAAATCCATGCAATTAGATGTTCACATAACAACAAATTAAACAATATGTAGAAATATATATAAACATGGCACTTCGTAAAAAATTGAGGAAATTATATTTTAATATCCTCCAACTAGATGCAAATGAAGGGCATACCTCCTATCCATAGGATCTTCATTGTGCTTAATATTTTTATAGAAAATGCCACCCTTGAGCTAGGGATATCAGTCCACAAGGTAAAATATTTTCTCCAATGCATCTAGACATCCCAACACATATGAAACCCTCTAGAGATAAAAAACCCTCCACAAATGTCACAATCCTCAATTATCATTCCCCATCAACCTGCACAATGAAAGGAACAAGCCCCATTCTAAGAGCTAACAGTCCCTAAGTCGGGACTACAAGGAACACAACTACAGGATAAGTTCGTCTCATAAGGGTACACTCCATTAGAACTAGTTTCCCTAGGGTCAATGGCACAAATAGGTATCTCCACCTATGGAAGTTATATTCCTCTTTTTCTAGTACCATTCTCTGGCGAGTCCAAGGTGATCACTAGAATGAGGAGGAATGAATGAGTCTCAAACTAAATTCTCATATTTTATATGCATGTCCTTATATTTCCATGTGGATTTATCCACATGAGAATAATTCCTCCTCTTAATCCTCCCTTAACACAATTAACTAATGTTGTAATTAAAGCATGATTCTTACTCATGGTTTAGAAACTTTGGGTTAAATTTATAAATCTAAGGAAATAACATAAATCCAACTAATTGGTAAGTTCCCTTATCTGACTATCTCTTTCCCACTTGTGGAATCATATCCCCCCATCTTTTCTTCATTTTTCTTCATCTACAATTATCAAGTATTTTATAGTAATATCAAATATATTCATATTTACAATGCCTTGGTTTTCCTAGACCATTTGTTTCCATTTCCTAGACGTTTTGTTAATATATACATGATTACATTAGAGGACCAAAAATAGCGGGTTATGATTGCCCTCCCCCTTAATTTATGCACCAACTTCGGTGTATATCAACATTATGTCCATATACAAAATTTCCATCAAATTTTCAAAATAGCTACAAGTATGCCTCCTGCATTACAACATTTAGCTCCCAAGTTGCTTCTCCAGGGTTGTAGTGAGTCCATTATACCTTTAAATCCTTGATGGAATTGTTACTCAACAAGGTGAATTTCCAATCGAGGATACACATTAGTTGCACCATAATATCTTCTTATGGTTCCACCTAAATCAAATCCCAATCAATAATATGGTTAGCATCGGATACATACTTTTTCAATAATGACACATGAAATACATTATGTCCTTTTATGCAAGAAGGAAATGCAAGCTATCCTAGCTAATAACTGAAATGACCCACAGAATCTAACCGATGGCTTAGGACAAATCCTTAGCTTCAAGGAATTTTATTTGGCCTAAATTTCAAATACACATGATCTCGTGCTTTATTTTTTTTTATTATTTCTCATTTTTCATAACTTTTTTATCTTCCCTATGCATTTTTCAAATTATGCCTAATCTTAACCATTTTCTCTTTCATCTATTTAAGCAACTATGGCCCAATCACTACTCTATCAACTAGATTATCCCAACTGATTTAAGTATTTCACTTTCTAGCATACAAGGCTTCAAACTAAATCATATTTAGATAAGCATGTTATCCATTATTAAATACAAGCTCTACCAAATACAAGCAGTTTTCCCATTTTCACAGTTGATCCATTGCATGCATTCTTAGCATCTCCTCATTAAATTGATTGACTCTCTCAAAATTCCCATCTATCTTTGGATAATATGATGTTCTTAAAATCTTACTTGTTCCAAATACTTGAAGATGCCCTTCCAAAATTTTGAAGTAAATTTTGGATGTCTGTCTAAAAATATTTCCATAGGCATCCCATGTAACCTAGCAATCTCTTTCATATAAATATTTTTTTGTTATTAGCATCCATATGAGTTGAACTGAATGGTATAATGTGTGTAGCATTTGTTAACGTATTCACCACCACCATGATGGAATCAAGTTGATTTCTCTCCTTGGAAATCTATGTCATAATCAAGTCAATGGTCACCACATCCCATTTCCACTTGGGTACAAGAAATGGTTGATGTTGTAATCATGTTGGATGTCTATGATCAACCCTTACTCTTTTACATTCCATGAACCTTGCTATATATTTGGAAATATCTTTATTCATTCCTGGACAAGAGTATTGAATTCTTATTGCTTCAATTGTATTTTTATATCCAAGATTCCTGACATATGGAACATTATGCATTTCAATCATTAACAATTTTACGAATTCCCCTGAATTAGGAACAGAAACCCTAATTATGTATCTCCATTTAGAGAAAGTACAGGAAGATAATAGATTCATTAGAGAGAATTCAGGTTTAAAATGATCCTCATAATAAAATGGACCACCTAGTATGAAAACAAGTTGCCTCATATGAAAAATAACAATTGAATTCAAGAACCAATAGAATCTCAAGAAAAGAGTCAACCGTAATGGTTGAGTTGGCATATTTGACATTGAAAAAACTACTTTTTAAATTCATATTTGGAACATATATTCTTGTTGTTTTACTCAAATTTTGAGCGAGAGCACTCCTTGGATGCACAATTAAATTTCTCATCCAATGAGTAATCATACTTCATACATTTGAGGGACCCCACCCTATGAAAAACGACAAATACATGAAACAAATGTGTTTCATTCAAAAGTAACACAGGTTTTAATGCATTTCTAATTTTGTGTCGGGTGTGGTCCCTCAAAAGTATGCAGTGTGGGTATTCATTGGATGCATAATTTAATTGTGTTTACAACGAGTTCTCTCATTCGAAATTTGAGTAAAACTACAGGGATATATGTTGAAAGTATGAAGAAAAAAAGTAGTTTTTTTATCTTGTCCTTCAAAATTCATAAATATTATTTTATTATCTTAACTTTTATTTTATTATTTCTTTACTAAATCCAAGTCTCTAGTACTTCAATGCAGATAGTGTGGAATAGAGAAGAAGGATGAGAAGAATGTCCTTTCCATACTCGACAAACTAGGCTCTGAGAATTCTATATTTGTTTCCATATTTCATTCCAAGCAGGAAATCTTTCCTGATTAGAAAATTCCTTCATTAGATTCTTTTTTCAAGTCCTTAATCAAGGAGCAAGACAAGTTGATCCGAATGGGAGTCATCAAGACCTCCAAAGATCAATATTTCCTAGTTATTGAAACTTCCAAAGTGCAAGAAAAGGGGAAATGAAATAAGAAGGATACAAAAGCAGCTAATTTGAATCAACAATCTTCTGAAAGGGAATCTAGATGTAATAGGAAAAAGAAAAAGTGTCCCTACTGTATGAGGGGTTTTCATCCAAAAGAATCGTGCATGAAGAAGACCCTCAACTAGATGAAATATCTATGTCTTTAGAACAATATTTCCCTTACCTGAGGAGCAGCGGTGTCAGATGATGAAGAGAATACTGAAGAACATGAGATATGCTTGCATGTAAGCCTCTCTCCATCAAAAGCTTAAGTGATAGATTCTGAAGCATCCAACCACATGGTTGCTTTGATGGAATCCTTCATCACTTTCCCTCTATTAGGAGGACCTAGCAGTCAAATGGGAGATGACTTTAAAATCTTATATGTTGAGAGAGGTTTAGATAAAATCAAGCATGATGATTTCATGTTCTATCCTACAGAAAAGAAGATTGTTGAAGATGAAGAATAAGAATATTTTTCCCTACAATCAATTTGAATGGAAGAAAGTCTCAAAGAAGTGAATCCTTCTCTTTCTGCTCTAGAAGTGTATGTTAGATTTTTATCATTTAAGCTAGCATTATGTCAGGATTTTTAACTGAGATAATAAAAAGCAAATCAATCAAACATAAGAGACAATGAACACAATGTTTTTCCTCGGGGAACCCATAAAGGAGAAAACCCCACAACTTCCTCAGAGATAGAATCAACACCAAAAGCAAAACCCCAAAAATAGTAAGATGACCTCCGAACAGTAGTAGTCTCTCTCTCTCTTGTCCCAGCAACTTCTTCTCTCTCAGTTATGTGCTACAACTGAGTGTGAGTGAATGTGTGATAAATAGAGAGGCTCATTCTCGATTTATACTAATTCCTAACTTGACAATAAATCACTAGGGTCAACTTCTCTAGGAGAGTATAATAACCCTAGGGCCCCACAACTGTGGGGACTTTAACCCTTGATAAATAGGAGGGTTACCCACAATGACTTGAAATTACTTGTTTACATTATTGAATCTTATGATAGGCACATTGGAGCATGACATGACTCCAATACATTACAGACACTTCCTGGAATAAACATCGGGGTACAATACATAAGATATACAGGTGAATACATTCCGAAGTTACAAATACATCAACACTCCCTCTTAACTCAACACAAGCCTTCTTCTCTGTGTCATCTAGATCATCATCAAGTCCTCGTTATCTTCATCTTCAAGTCATCTTCATCTGGATCAGATCATCACTTAATCTAGATCATCATCACTAGATCTAGATCGTAACTCGATCTGGATCATCACTGCTAAATCAACATCACTAGATCTAGATCATCACTCGATCTAGATCATCACTGGATCTGGATCATCACTCAATCTGGATCATCACTGGTGCTATCTCTTGATTCTTCTTGTCACAGTAAGTTCTACAGAGCCAGCCCTTTTTCATGTTGGTTTTAGGCCTAGCCTCCATGTAGGTCTTCTTCAGTGCTTATATCTGACCCTAAGTCAGAATGTCCCACCCAACACTTACATCTGACCATGAGAGGAACACATCCAACATCATGTTAGAAATGCATGCCCAACACTCACATCTGACCATGTGGGAACACATCCCACAACCTTGTCAGAAAGGCCCAACACTCATATCCGATCATGGGAGGAACACATCCAAGAACCATACCAGAAAGGCTCAACACTCACATCCGACCATGGGAGGAACACATCCAAGAACTATATCGAAAAGGGTCAGCACTTATATCTTACCATGGGAGGAACATATCCAAGAACCATATCAGAAGGGCTCAGCACTTATATCTGACCATGAGAGGATCACATCCAAGAACCATATCAAAAGGGCTCAAAACTTATATCCATCCATGTAGGGAACAAATCCCATATCCATGATAGAATGGATCAACACTTATATCCAGCCATGTGGGGAACACATCCCACAACCATGCTAGAAGGGATCATTACTTATCTAATCATGTGGGAACACATCCCACAGTCTCCTCAGAATGGCTCTACACTTACATCTAATCATGTGAGAACACATCCCACAATCACATCAGAATGGCCCTGCACTTACATTTGATCATGTGAGAACACATCCCATAGTCACATCATAATGGCCCTCGGCTCTAGGTTGAGTATTCCTGGTAACTGACCAGGTGCCTCCATTCATAGAATGGAATTCAGCACTTATATCTGATCATGAGGAACCAATCCTACAGTCACATCAGAATGGCTCAGCACTCACATCTGACAAGGTGGATCTATAGGTTCTTAAGGTTCTTCTATTTCTCGATCTTCTTCTTGATTTTCTTCGTTCATGGTTATGTCATGAATTCTGGGTGCTTCTGTTTCTTCAGGTTCTTTAGTAGGTCTCTCTCTAGATTTATTGTAAGCTGAGTCTTCGTCAAATGTTACGTCCCTGCTGATGTCAATCTTCTTGAATCATGGGAAGTATATTCTATAAGACTTCAAGATTTTAGAGTATCCCATAAATATACCCTTCTTTTCTGAAGGATCTAACTTTTTCCTCTTTTATTTCGGAATGTGTATGTACACTAGACAACCGAATATTGTGAGATGGCTGACTTCTAGTTTCTTTCTGGAAAATACTTCTTCAGGTGTCTTTTTCTTGAGTACTCTATGTGGAGTACAGTTATATACATACACCGTTGTTCTGGCAGCTTCTACCCATAGATGCATGGGAAGATCTTGATCATGAAGCATAGCCCTTGTAGCTTCTATGATCATTCTATTCTTCCTTTTTCCAACCCCATTCTATTGTGGATTATATGGAGTAGTTAACTCCTTCTTAATCCCTGAATCTTTGCATAATTCTTTGAATTCATTTGATGTGAATTCTCCACCATTATCTGATCGAAAGTTTTTGATCTTCTTTTCTATGTGATTCTCAATCAAGGCTTTGAATTCCTTGAACTTGCTAAATACCTCATATTTGTTCTTCATGAATTATATCCATGTCTTCCCAGAAAAATAATAAATAAAAGAAACATAGTATACATGCCTACTTAATGAACTTGATGAAATTGGACCGCATACATTGGAGTGAATGATTTCCAAGATTCCTTTTTCCTTGCTTTCGCTACTTAGAAATGTCTTCTTTGTGTTCTTTCCTTTTGCACATCCTTTTGCAAACTCCATCATGTTTTTCCTAAATTTCTGGAAGACCTTCAACAGCTTTGCTTGCAAGTGGTAGTGCTCTGTAATGCACATGTGCAAGCCTTCTATGCCAAAATTCATTTGGCTCTACTATGTCATGGACCAAGGCTTTTTCTGGATGGCCCTTCAATTTGTATAGACCTCCCTCTTGTTCCCCAATCACTACTACATCATTAAGAGTATTTCCCTTTGGCCACATGAGAACTTGGCCATCTACAAATGCAACCCTAATGCTTTTTGAATCTAATGCAAATATGGAGAGGAGGTTCTTGTTTAGTCCTAGTACAAACAATACTTCTTGTATCTTCATAGACTTTCCATAGTCTATCTTATAGGAGGATTCCCCACTACCTTTTATTGGATACTACGGTTTTCATCCCCAAGTTTCACCTTGTGAGGTGACTCATGTTCAGATAGTTTCACAAAGGATTCTTTGAATCCCATCATATGTTTGGAAGCACCTCTGTCTATAAGGCAATCATTGCTTCCATGTGTGATAGTTCCCGTGAGGTCAGAAATCAAGACATATTCTTCATCACTTGAAGAATCATCACTTTCTTACTTGATTCTCTTTGTGGAAGGTTCGTCATCTTGTATAGCATGAGCATGATGTCTTCTCTTGTTTCCCTTCTTCTTATGAGAGTTAATCTTGTTTCTAGGACAGTCTTTGGCAAAGTTTCCTCTTTCATCACATGTATAGCATCTGAATTTAGATAAATATTTTCTAGTGTTATCTTTCTGGTGGAAGTTCTTACCTCTAGAGTGATGAGAGTTTCTTCTGCTTTTCTTGGAGTGTACTGTGAGAGCTTGATCTTCACTTCCCATCTTTTCTTCTCAAGATGCTATCTAAGATTCTTCTTGAGAGCATTCTTCCCATAGTCTACTGAACTTGACTAGCTTCTTTCTAGCACAAATCCCTTGAAGGAAAGATTGCCATGTCCTAGGGATATCATTCAAGGTGGTCATCACAATCTATGCATTCTCCACTTCTTCATCCACTGATTAAATTTTTTCTTTGATCTAAGAGACTCTTTTGAAGCAAGACTGGATGGTTTCTGCATTCTTTAGCTTTACATTTTTCAATTGGTTTCTCAGAGTCATCTTCCAATTTATGTTCTTCCCTTCAAACAGTTTGGTCAGAGAATCAAACATAGCTTTAGGTGTCTTTAGGGAGGACACCTATGGTATGAGGTGATCCTTGATTGAATCAGCAATAATCCTTTTAGCCATGACCAATTTATTCTTGTGTAAGGCTTTAGCCTCATCTCCCTCTGGAACTAGAACCCCTTTCATGATGTAAGAGTTCAAATCATTTTCTTCCAGGACCAGGGAGATCCGATACTTCCAGGCTCAGAAGTTATCAGATCCCTCAAGGTTTTCATCAAGCTTGGTATGATGAGACATCTTAACAGCAAACCTAAAATGAAAATGCAAAATATTTAGATCTTACCAGGCTAAGATGTCAGATCTGGATCTGGAGCTGAATTTCTATAAAGCTGGTTTAGGAGCATATTAGGGTTTGACTTTATCAGAGTTCTGTCAAACTAAAATCTTTGATCTTGATCTTTAAACTTTGATTTTGAGGAGGAGATCAATCTAGGCCTAGGCTCACTCAAAAACTCCACTTCTATGGAAAACCCTAATTTATGGTAGCAGTGTCGAGTCAAAAACTGAAAATTCTCAAAATCAGATTCTGCTTCGACAGAAAGATGCGCCCTAGAGATGAGAGTCATCCCAACCTTCTTTTTCTGAAAATTTGTGGAGAGAGATCCAAAAAGTAGGAAGCCCTAGTTTTCGTACCTGCACAGTGTCTTCTTCTCAAGTTAGCTCTGACACCATGTTAGATTTTTATTATTTAAGCTAGCATTATGTTAGGATATTTAATTGAGAGAATAACAATCACAACAATCAAACATAAGAGAAAATGAACGCAATGTTTTTCCTCGAGGAAACCATAAAGGATAAAACCCCTCAACTTCCTCAGAGATAGAATCAGCACCAAAAGTAAAACCCCAAAAACAGTAAGATGATCTCCCAACAACAGCACTCTCTCTCTCTCTCTTGTCCCAGCAACTTCTCTCTAATTTATGCACTACAACTAAGTGTGAGTGGATGTGTGATAAATAGAGAGGCTCACTCTCTATTTATACTAATTCTCGACTTGACAATAACTCACTAGGGCCGACTTCTCTAGGAGAGTTTAATAACCGTAGGGCCCCACAACTGCGAGGACTTTAACCCTTGATAAATATGAGGGTTACCCACAATGAATTGACATGACTTTTTTACATTATTGAATCTCCCGATAGGCACATCGGGGCATGACATGACTCCAGTACATTACAGACACTTCCCGGAATAAACATCGAGGTACAATACATAAGATATACAGTTGAATACATTCTGAAGTTACAAATACATCAACAGTTTATGAGATCTCTAATATATCATCTCCTCACATGGATGATCCAGAAGAATACATTCAAATCTCTGTTTGTGAATAAAAACACTCTTCCTATTCTTTGCAAAGTTTCTCCAGTAATTCTTTAAATTTTGTGCATAGTTTACCGGTAGCTGTTTCAGAAACGGTACAGGAATTTGATTTCTCTATCTATAATGAATTTTCTAGTGTGTGAATCAGTAATATCAGTGTTATTATGGAATAATATCATATTATAAGAGTGATTCATTCACTCTCATTTATCTATATCTTCCATTAAATTCATGCAGGATTACATGCACCAAAAATCAGAATTTTGAAGGAGGAGAAAATTGTGCATCTACTGTCTCGGTGGAGAAAAGTTTGGGATATGATATGAATATTTTTGGATATGATTTATTTTTTGGTCTGATAATATGTGATTCATGTTTCAATATTCAAGAGCTTTCAGTATTGCTTATAACTGGTTTCACCAATTTTGGTGTGACAAATCAAGCACCGCAAGTCTCTTTCAATTTTGTTGTTGAGGATTTGATGTTAGTTATTTCTTATGAATTTGTTGATATTGGATTTTTTGAATGATTGGATATTTATGAAGCTATATCATATTATGTAGCTCAATAATTCTCTCTCCATAGTCCCAAGGCTTCTCTACCTTTGGTCACATGCTCATCTCCTCACAGAACTAGTAAAGAGGGATACATTCTGCATCTACTTGGACACTTGATCCTAACGCTTGGGGCTGATTTTACCACTCATGGTTTTCTTTTAAAGGCTGACATATATTAGTTTCTTGGGTGATCCTCACATGGTTCGAATTCCCAATAACCTTTTCTCTCTCTTCAGATGATTCCATCTGCTCTACATGGGTCTAGTTTTCACCGTGCAGCTGTTTATATTTCCGATTTAGTTGAGTGCATTGTTATTATTCTAAATAGGAAGATTCCTCTAGACATAAGCATGTTGTTTGGATTCATGGGTTCACCTACACAAAAAAACCAATGCATGGAAGCATGGGGAGGAGCATTTTTCCTACCTACCACACTTAGTTGCACTAAGTTAACTAGCTTACACTGATTGATTGAGTTATTGGACATCAGGGAATCAATCTGTTGGAATCCAATATTGATTGAGAGACCATGGGTTAGAGATTTATTTAGATACAGTCAGATCCACTTGGTAGATTTGAATTTATGCCTAATGCATTCGAATTCTTTCTATTTGTAACCTATTGTACATTGGATTTATTATTGTGAATGATACTATAAATTCCTGGGCAATACTTGTCTGTTTCCTGTGTGGTTTGTTTTGTTCAGCTTGTATCTTAATTCTCCATTCTTTTTCTATAAAAATTATTAGAACTATCTTCTTAAAGAAATGGTATTCAAATTCTAATATTCTAAACTAAGTTAATATTTTTATGTTTTAATTCATGGCTATCGATGATAGCGATACCGATCTTGGTGGCTGGAATTTCGATGTCATGATAGTAGTTGTGATAGCTAGCATATCAGTCAGTCGTAGATTTAGTTTTATTTATTTCTTTATTATATGTGCATAATTTGAGGATATTAAAAACAATAGGATTTGTGATCCATATCGTTGTTTTCACAACACTGTAATTTTATTAATTACTATAAGGGGATTCAATCCTTTGATCTTTGTAATGTAGTTTAGCAAGTGAATGTATCTTTATTGGTTAAACCTACAATTTGATTGGATTCGATTTTAATCATGAATTTATAAATTTGATATATTTATTATGAGATATGTTCAAAAGTTAATTTGATTACTTCTATGCATAAGAATAGTATTGTAATTATTTCATAATTGTTTGGTTATACAGTGTGGATCTTCAATTTGTAGTTAAACCTATAACTTAGGATAGAGAGTGATTTCATAGTTGATTTACTATAAATATATGATTATTATAGTCTTCATTACAGGAAATTTGGGGTCTAAAATGGGCCTTATAAGAAAACTCACCAACAATAAATTTTGTGAGTTGGAATTCAAGAACCAATAGAATTTGAATAAAATGAGTCAACCATAATGGTTGAATTGACATATTTGTCATAAAAGAAAACTACTTTTTTTGTTCATATTTTCAACATATCACCCTGCGTTTTTACTCAAATTTCAAGTGGGGGAGCTCGTTGGATGCGAAATTTAATCCTGCATCCAACGAGTACCCACACTGCATACTTTTGACAGGCCCCGCTACCCCAAAAACAATAAATACATGAAAAAACATGAATTTATTGTTTTCAGGGGTAGGGGGGCCTGTCAAAAGTATGCAGTGTGGGTACTCGTTGGATGCGGGATTAAATTCCGCATCCAACGACCTCCCCCACTCGGAATTTGAGTAAAAACGCAGGGAGATATGTCAAAAATATGAACAAAAAAATAGTTTTTTTCATTCTTCTTCCAAAATTAATAACTATTATTTTATTATTTTAACTATTATTTTATTATTTCAACTATTATTGTATTGTTTTCCTTAGGAGGCCCATTTTAGACCACAAATTTCCTCTAATGTTGGATGATTGCAGACTTGAAACATAAAATCCATGAACAATTTGGTTATTGGCTTGTAATTTCACAATTAGTTATAAAAACGTTATTCTATTAAATTATTACTTTCTAGAATCCTATAGTTTTTATAATGTTAATGGTATTTAAGTAAGTCCTTTGGTAATTATTAAATGAAACATATATATATTATAAACAAGGATTATATCCTAATACGTCTATTTGTATAGAATTTGAATGGTACTCTATCCGTATATACTTATAATTTTTTATGGAACCATACTGTGGTTTAAATATGATCAAAGTCGATGATTCCTATCAAGGTTAGAGATCCTAATTCATTCAGATTCGTAAATATTGACTCACAGAGAATTTTGGAATTAAATAATTCAAACAAGTAATAAATAGTTTTAATGTAGGATTATATGACACAATATAGAAATAAATGATTTCAAATCTGTTGTAAAGGAAAGTTTCCTATGGCTAGGCTTTAAGAGGCCATCAACGTATTAGGGTTGAAAGGTGGATGAAAATGGTTCTTCAAGTAAATACGAGCAAGATCAGATATTAGAATGGTTCATACCTTAGCCAAACGACGATTGATCCAAGAAGCCCTTCAATCCTCTTCTTGCTCCTCTTTCTCCTCTCGCTCCAAGAGACCTACAAAATGAATTATACCTTCCACAAACCAACATGACCACATATAAATGAATGATAATCAAAGAAACATGAAATAATGATCTGACTAACATCATCATATGATCATAAACAGAGATTCAATCACACATTGAACAATTATTTGGGAAGAAGAAGGACATCACATCTTTATTAATCTTGAAAACAAGTACATGTATACCTTCTCTTCAAGTTCACACCTCACGAAACCTGGATCTGGTTCTGCTGCTTCTCTTCTCCAAGGAACTCAGCCTCCAAGCTCCGCAACACAAGGAGAATGATTCTAGGGAAAAGGTGTTGGCAAAGAGAGCCCCAATTCCTCCAGCATAACAAGGAAAAGATTCAAGTCTCCTCTCATGGACCTCCCTACCTTTATTTATATGCTTAATGAAGAGTTAGGGTCGAATACAAAGTAGTTACAACTGAAGGAGTCAGTTGCATAACTACCCAAACTACCCGAATTTCAAAATACGTATTTTTTTACATTTTCAGGATGCGTACGTGGGTTGCAGAGACAACAGTCGCATACATGAGGAGGTATATGCGGGTTGCAATGCAAAAAGTTGCATATTTAAGGCGTGCATGACTATTATATATAGCAACTCATGTACTTATGTGGGTTTCCTTAAGGAAAGTCATGTACACATCAAAAACTCATTCTTAGTGTATTTCGGGGCATTTTCAGACTTTGTTGTCTTCTGGAAAGTTTTAGCTAACTAAAATACCTTTCCAACGGTGTAGAGACAAGGTAAAACAAAGTTACAAAAATCAATATATGAGTCCTCCAAGTTAGGGTTTTTTTTAAGTGACTTTCTTGAAGTGTCGTCATGGAAGTGTCAACATGCGATGAAAACATGGGAAAGTGGTCACAGGTAGAGATGTGTCATTTTGAGCTATAAAAAATTCCCCCTAATGTATGAGGTTAGAGGGGAAGACAATAGCCGAAATACATTATAAAGGAAACAGTTGAGTATGGAGAGAGCAGAGAATCCAATATCAAAAGGCTCGAACAAAGGTACTTGAAAGAGAGATGAATGTCAGAAAAACTAATCTCTGGGACATACAAGTCCATATACAAATCATATCCATAAAGATATAGGTGGATCCAACATATGTATAACTGATGAAACTATCATGGTCACTCAATATGCAAAAGGGCTCCATATCCAATCTAAAGGAGTCATGGCCACAGATGAACAAGGTGGATCCATACTCAACAATTGATCATAACCACAAGAATACAAGGTGGATCTATGTCTCAGCAAAATGTCATATAAAGTGTGACAAGGTCTTGCGTAGCTTGGGCAATAGAAAAATGATGATGCTACTCTTGGCCTAAGGTCTTCAATCCAAACTTCCCAAAAGGTACAAATCCTAACCATGCGAATAAAGGAGTTGAAGTCAAACATGGAGGAAACCGTTTGATTACCGGTCAATAATGAGAACCATTAACAAACACGAGGGAAACCACCATTAATGAAAATGGTCCCCAAAGTACCTAGTACATTCTAACAAGTGTGAATACAAGGACTTGAAGTTGAACACTTGAAGAATGCATCGATTAGGAGACATTAAGGTATTCCCACTACCCAATAGCGAGGGAAATTGCCACTAATGACTACAATCCCCAAGGTACTATCATAAACTCTAAATCTCATTCCCAGAGCAAGAGGTGTTGAATTCGATAGGAAGAGATTCGTTGGAAGGAAGGAAATAAGGCATCCTTCATCATCCAACACGAGGTAAGTCAGAGAATAATTGGATGTGGAATTGGTACTGAATTTCATGACAAGAAATGCTGAAGACATAATGTAATGAACTAATACCAGGGAATGGCCGACACAAAAGGTCAAGGAAACTATAGAATGGCTGACAAAGGTTTAATCCTTGAATAGTGAGCATGACACAAAAAGTGACTTAGGTAACTTTTGACACAAAAAGTACCAACGACACAAATCTGCAATGTAGGAGACATTGACAAATTCCCCATATAATTGGAAAAGAAACGAATTGGAGGAGTAAGAAACTCTGAATCGGGATAAGGTCAAAATACTAGGACCCAATTGTTTATAGACTCAAAACTGGTGCTTTGTTTAAGGAAACAAGACTTGCTGCCATGATGTAAAACACATGTTAATGAACTTCCCTTCCCCTGTTTCTTGTAAAGGTTTAACGAGTCCAAGAAAGCAAACTCGGGACCATCTTCATTTTTGGTAATCTCGAATAAAAGACAGAAGAATGCTTGATAAAGCACTAATTTGTGGATGTTATGAGCCTGAACTAGTACATGCTCGACAGTGTTTTCATAGTTTAGAGAGTTTGAAAACTCCAAAGAAGACTCCAGGGGGGTCCTTTTTCATCCAATATAGTCTCCTTAGGCCATAAAATTATAAAACATACCAAAGAAGAACTCTTTTAACTTCTGAAGAAGAAAAGGCGCACTTTTTTTGTACTTAGTCAAGAAGGTCCAAAAAAGGTTAAATTACCACCTACCCAACGCTCCTTCAAAAGTAGCATATAGCTTGATTTTTACGAGTGTGAAGGAAGGTAAGATCACTCAGAAAGATCCATTTGATTATGAGAAATGTGGCTTACAACAATAAACTTGATGTTTTGTTATTTAGGGTTTAACGAGCATGACAAAGACATAAAGTACATGCAGAATCTTTTTCATGTTTAGATCCAGAACACGAAAAAAAGAAAACTAAGCTCATACCAAGGTTTCATTTTCCGTAAGTTTAGTCCCTCAGGTCCGAAAAAGTGATAAACCTATGCCCAAGAATACTCTTCTCGATTCCGAAGAAAAGAGAGTGTTCCTTTCTCATATTATTCCACATGGTCCGAGAAAGTGATAACCTACCACCAATGTGGATTCCCATTCACATATTCTTAACGAGCCTGAACGGACAAGTTTAATCGGCAGTCAAGTCTATTTTGAGGAGTTAGACCTGGGCCTAAAGAAACTCAATATCTTTCCCGTGAAGTTTTAATGAGTCCAAAAAATTCAACTCACGACCTCCTTACTGTTTTTAATGAGCTCGAAGGAGAGTGGAAAGAATGCTCTAAATGCGAGGAGATGAGTGTCATAGGTAGGAAAAACTAGGTCCAAGTGCAGGGAAAAAACCTATGCATAATGCAAGGAACATGAGCAGGATAAAGACACTCGGGTAATGTTTCCTCAAGGTAAAGGGTGTCAAGTTGCAAAGGTAAAATAATACAAGACTTAGCGATGATGAGAACAAAGATGAGGGCTTATAAAATGAGCTAAAAGCGTGGAAGCCGGCATCAGGATCATAAGCACGAGCAGGGCACATGCAACTGCATTTACAGCTTGAACAACAAGAAGTGGCCAACAAATAGTTGTGACTCCAACTAAGAATCTTGTTCCAAGAAATAACAACATCAGGATCATATTCAGAAGAAAAGTTCTGATGCAGGTCACTTTGTAAAAAACACATGTGACTTTGCTATCTTCTACAAAAGGGAAAATCAAGGTAGAATCGACTGAAGAAGATTCTATAACGCCAATGCTCGAGGGATTATAATTAGTAATATCTGTAGTGGGAATTTCTCCTCACTACAGGGGTAAGAATGGCTCCCTTGTGCCTATAGGGCACAAGGGTAGGTTCCTACCCTTAGAAAACAGTAAAAAACAAAAGTAAAAATGATTGAAACAGAGCTGCAAATTGAATCTAAGCTAAGCTACACTAGAAAAAATGAATGGCAGCTATTATAGACTATATCTAAGAGAAAATCAGAAAGAAATATGGAGATGCAGCCCTTCTGAATCCCTCTACACACAATGGGTTAGGGTTCCGCCTCCAAAACCTACAAAATAAACCTATACTACTATGAAACAACCTACAAACAAAGTCAATGGAAAACTTGCAAATGAAAATATTGGTTAGAAAAAAAAGTAAGCAAATAAACATGCATAAAAAGAAGTTATACCTCACTCGGGTGGAAATGGGCCACCATGCCCTAGCTCATGGGAGCACCTCTCTCTTGGTTGGGGAGCAATGGCTTGGAGAAATGGAGATGGAGGAGAGGGAGAGTGGGTGGTTTGAGAGCAAAAGGTCTCAAAGCATCCACAAGTAGCATAACAATATGCAAAATGAGGAGTGTTTTGAGAGTGACCCCCCACCCTCCTTATATAGTTTCTCCAAGGGATTTTAGGGTTTTAAGCCCTTGGTCAAGGCTTTAGCCACTTTTTTGGGCCTTTAGCCCCTTTTGCCCTAATTTTCACCTCTTTCAGGGTTTTAGCCCCTTTTTTAGGGTTTTAGCTCTTGGGGGTCTATTTTGGGCTCTTTTGGGGGGTTTTTATCCCTTTTCTTCATCCTTGGGCTCTTTTGGAGGTTTGGGGTCAAATGGAAGGTCATGGAGGGTCTTATGGAGTGAAATGAGTGTTGTGAGGTGGTGTCCTTGGGTGGTGTACGCCATTGAGAGTTGTGTGGGGGATTTTTGGGTTAACAAATTGCCCACTGATGTGTGAGGGTAGGAGCACAATGTATGGATGACGGAAATCATAGGATTTGTTGTCGAGAGGTGGTGCTTCCGGGGCTGGGGCATGGTGGCTTTTGGTTTTGTATTAATTTGGTTCCCATAAATGGGTGAGATACAATAAATGTGTGAAATGTATATGGACGAGGCAAGCATTCCCATGCTCATGACAATGTCAAAAGAATCATTTGATCTATGCTCTAAAATACAAGAGCTGATCATATGCAACTAATGTTACAATGGTGGTTGCCTCTATGTGAGGCTGAATACAATACTAATCTGGTACATTGGACCCATGGCATTCTCATGGAATGCTACATCTTCATGACTGATGGTCTGCTAGATCTGGAATGATACATATTTGTATGGACTCACTTATTGCGAGTTAGAGCCTCTATGGTACAAGTATGTTGAATCAATCATAAAGGTATACCAAAGCACTGCTGGGGCTTCTGATCACTGTCTCCAACGCAACCCAGAAACCAAAAGGGACATAAACTATTTAGGTCCCTCGAGTGGACTCACCAATGTGGTAGAGTTGGGTGAAATCCGGGGTCTTCGACCAAGTATTGTGTGGGACAAACCCTGTACGAATCTAAACGGTGCGATGATGGAGTTGAAGCCGATCATGTGAGAAACAACCATCCCAAGAGGCACTAAGGGCTCCTCTCAAGTGGTCCAAGGAACTCATCAATGATGTTAATGAAACCAAGGTACAGGGACCTCTAGTTTTATCCTCTGGAATATGTGTGTTGGCGTCGACAAAGGGAGACCTGCCCCTAGTCAAGGCAATGATGTTTCCTTGACCATGAGCGCAAGGGATAACCAAAAGGTGTGAAGCAATCTGTGGACTGACTCACTAAATTGCGGGGGGGAGGGAAGGGAACAATTGAATAGGGGCAGGGGGGGAGTGGGAGACTCAAACTTCCTTTGTTCAGAGTATGATGGCAGGGCAGACCAGGCAGCAAGTGAAACTTAACTCATGGGAATGGGATCATAGTTGTAATACTGGGAATGTCGTTGCAGATGGGAAATAATTGGAGGAGGTGGATTCTTTTGATACTAATGGGATCCAAGGAAGACACATTGCAGAGTACTCTGAACAAAGGTGACCTAATGTGGGGATGCTGCCAAACTATTTTCTATGGGGTGGTGTCTAGGGACACCGTTGTGGTACAATCTAGTGTATTTGTGGCGAGCCCAAGAAGGTAAATGCTCGTTGGTGCTTTCAATTTTAGAGAATCTAAAAGCAGAAAGAAGACTCCAGTGGGGGCTCTTTTTCGTTGGTAGTCTCCTGTTCCCAAGAAAGGATAAAAGTATACATAGGAGAGCTCGCCCATCCTGGAGGGGATGAGAGACTTCTTTACCATTGGTAGTCCAATCAGGAAAGAAAAGGTTAAACCTATACTGACTGGATGGTCATTCAAATAATTTTATGAGCATGAACGAAAGAAAGTTTTCTCGGTGATATTTTCTTGTTGAGACGGCTAGAAAAGAGTTTAACGACAACCGGTGCCGAGCTTTTTCGTAAAGTGCAGACCATCTGCCCGAGAAAGCACAAAAGTATGCAGAGGGGAACAGTCTTGGCTTGAGTGTGCCAAGGAGGTCCTTTTCATGGAATGGTCTACATGGTCCGAAAAAGGAGGTAAACAAGACGATGTAGATACCCTTTCCTATACTTTAGCGAGCGAGAAAGGAAGCAGCTATGCTCGACGATCTTTTCATTGTTTTAAGGAGTCAGAAAAGAGATTAAATGAAACTCCAATGTGGTCAACTGACTGCAGTGGCATGAGCGGTGCCCCATGTCGGGACGATGGACAGAGGTCCAAAGGTCATCCATGTAGTATGGATGGAGCAGAAGGCTCTCAAACATACCAATACATGCATGGGATATATCACGACAGAGGCCTATGAGACGGCGCTGCAGAGGCATGCAAACCAAGGTAGCTCTCAGACAGAGGTTAGGAGAGAGTGTGTGTGTGTTAATGTGGATGGACTTGACCACATGCGATGTAATTACAATTCCAGAGGCATTCATATGCCAAATACGTGCAAGAAAAGAAATCATTTTGTGGACAGTGGTCCAGAGGTCCGCGTAAGGTGTGGTGAAAAGAAAAGACAATCTATGTGTTAAAAATACAAAATAAAAGCTAACATTACATTCCTAAATGGGAAACGGCCCGAGGACACTTCTGTCTCAAATACATGGAGTAAAAGCAAAGGGTTTTGTGGACGATGGTCCAAAGATGTCCGCGTAAGGTGCGGTGGAAAAAGAAAATTATAAATACAAAAGGTAAAACTATGATACAATCCTTAATGGGCAGCATCCCAATCACTCGCATGAGTTGTGATCGGGTAGTGTGATATGATTACCGGTCAGTAGACACTCGCATCGTTATGTGATGGCTCGTGAGTCAAGGTGACTTGTGGGAAATGGTCCCGAAATTGACTTATTAAAAGATGAGATGATGGTCTCATCAGGAAATGGAAATTTGAGCCTGGAGGTGTGAGAGGTGTCTCGAACTAGTTTCAGGTGATTTTGGATTAGCAGTTGATGGTGCTGCCCCTAACTTGTGCTAAAAAATGTTGAAAAACAAGAAAGGGAAAAAACTACGCTATAATGGACTCAAAATGGTTATATTAGGCATAGAATCTCTTGAGGTGGATCCCATTGCACGACTTCTTCAAGAGTCGATCGCCTGAGTCAGTGAAGAGGTATGCCCCCTTGCCAAGATGAAGGTCATTGGAAAGGCGGGATGGTAGAATCTGGTATTTTATGGGAAGAATGGATTCCACACTATGGTTTAAAGGGAATAGGGTAAAACTGAAGGCGTTATTACATATATCTCTGTCATCGCGTAAGTGGTGCTAGGATAGATCAGGTGGATCTTCCATAGCCGATGAGGCGAAAGGGAAACTGGTGCTAGATATCATGAAAATGATATTGGTTATGGTTTTTGTCACCTTGCCCCTAGTTTCTTTTGGAGGAAGAGGGGCAGGCCTGGAGAGAAAAAGAGTCTTTGATGAACCTAGAGGTAGGTGCAACATCATCTCAATTGGATGGACATGAGTCAACACATCCTGGGTCCTTAGAGGTAGGGTAGGTGGTTTAAGGTACCACACAAGATCTCTCAGTGTGAAATCCTGTAGATTATAGGCTACCAAGATAGACTTACTGACGATCTTGGATGGTAGGAAAAGGAAAGGGAAAAGGGAAAGGAAAAGGAAAAGAATCATGTTGATCAGGAATGAACCCCATTGTTTCCCTGGTAACTAAGGTTGAGGTTGCAACTGAGGTTGCGGCTATGGTTGGGGAAACAACAGAAGAGATAGGTCTGATGGATCGTTAGTGATGGTGGAGACAAGAGGGTCTGTGGAACTGGAAATCATGTAAATGGACATGGTGTATGAAGAAGGCGGAGGGTGGTGGACTTCTTCAATCAAGGTGATCTCAGACTTAAGGGAATGTTGATGGAGGTCAGCTAGACCCATTCAAAATTCGGGCAAGTCTTGGAAATGGTGGGAGTAATGTCCATACAAGCCGCAAAGGGCACAAGCATGTTTGTCCTTAATTCCTTGTTCTTGACTAGTGGCATGATTGGGAGTTCAACCATGGGGATGTTTTCATTCGTATCCATGGCATCCAGATGCGCACATATCACTAGGATTTCAGGGCAATTCTGAGTTGGATGGCCCTGTTGTTCGCAGACAGCACAAGATGGGACTGGTTGTGGTTCTGCGGTGGATTTGGTGTTCTTTCCCATAGCCCTTTTGGGTTGGGGCGGTGTAGGTGTGGGTGCAGTGGTTGGCTTATGCAGACCGGGTGGGGGGTGGGACTCAACCGCAATAGGTTGCACCAGAGTTAGCACAACCTGGGGCATTGCTGGTTGAGCTGGTGGATCTAGATACCACATCGGGATCCCCAACGTAAAGTTGGGTAGGCTTAAGGTGGCCATGACCGGCTTGCTCATGACACCAGGTGGGGGAAAGAGGAAGGGAATTGTTTGGACCAGTGATGAGCCCACATAACTCCCAGCTGGTTGCATGTGGGGATGAGGTTGTGGTTGTGGCTACGCATAATTTTGATACTGTGGGTGATGTTGTGGCTACTGTTGGCATTGCAGCTGTGGGTGATGTTGTGGTTGTGGTTGGGGATGTGGCTGCGGTTGTTGTTTGGGTGCAGTGGTGCTTGATGAGACCATGCACAAGTCCACATTTTTCTTTTGTGTCGGTGGTGGTGACACCAACAGGAAAGGAGTCGTCATGGTGGGATTGGTAAACAAACCAGGGCCCACATTGAATGGTGGGGAGGTTGGTGTGTTTTCAACCACAGTGTTGGTTGCAAGGATGAGTTTAGCATGTGCAATCACCCCTTGCACCTCAATGGTGGTGATTGTAGGGATAACGTTGGCAGGTGTTGTTAACCCTTGGATCATGGTAGGTGAGCTGGTCAATCGTCACAATATTCCTTTCATGGGGGAACATCATGAGGCGAAAGATAGTTGATGCGACGGATCGCATGGCATACATGTAACTCCTCCCGAGGAGGAGGTTGTAGTCCAGTTGAGCATTGATGACTTTGACGTCGATCAGGACTGTCTTCCCAGCTAATGTGATGGGGACATGAGGGAGGATTCCTTGGGATTTAGTGGGGTGTCCATCATAAGCCCACAGAGTCATGGAAGATGGTTGTAAAATTGGTGATCCAAGCTTCAACCAAACCAAGGTATACATGATGCACATGGATGCCCCCTCATCCACTATGCATTGATGCACAACCAAGTTCCAGATGGACACTGGGATTTGGAAGGCGATAGTGGAGGGCATGCATGGCTCTCTGTTGTCTGTATCAAAGGTGATCATCTTGGATTCGGAGGGGTCTGCTGCCCCTAGAGTGGCTAGTAAGTCTTTCTGCTATGTTGGGCATGTTTTAAGTACCTCAAGAGCGGACATGGTGGTTTGAGTTTGGAACAAATCGTCCATAATGCTATAGCTGACTGCAACTCTAGCTGTGTTGTTATTGGCAATTCTGTGTATGGGAGGGCACAGGAATGGGGGTAACTAGAGAGGTAGGTTGGTTGTCTTAGATGTGGATGATGCCGATGAGTTAGCAGGTTCAGTGGTGGTACCATACTGATTTATTCTAGTCTATAAGTTGACCTCTTTAGTGGTCATGGTCATCATGTGATGAACACCTATTTCGGCCATGGGTGGTACCCCTGGAGCATTGGCATTGGCCTTGGGAGGGGGAGTGGTTGCCACCAATCCTTGGACTAGTAGTGGGTTTTTAAGCACCATGGGAGGAGGTCCTTGTGGTACCTAGTTGGGTTGGGCTTGGGTGGGGGCATTAGTGTCCTGTTGGGCCTCATTTTGAATGGCCTACTTAGCATGAGCCATGAAAGGACACTCAAATGTGTAATGCCCATAAACATCATAGAGTGTACAAGGTTGGTTTGTGCACAATGGTGCGTTGCGTCTTGGTGCATTTTTCCTTGGGGGGTTTTGGGCTGGCCGGTTAGCCATGACATTATTGGGAGGGTTCAGTTGCTGACCACCTCCCTGTGGTTGGTTATTTCCTTGGTTGCAGGGCCAGTTGTTTCTAGCTTTCCCTTGTTGATTGTTGGGGGTAGGATGGTTGGGATGTTAGAGAACAGGACCACAGAGCAATAACAGATATACAGTTAAATTAATAAGCAAGATGCAAAACACATTAAAACATTACAGAGAGACACAGATATAACATGGTTCACCCAAATGATGGGCTACGTCCACAAATAAATTTTCCTATACTTTTATTACAGTCTAGAAAGATGAAGGGATACACCCTGCTGCAAAACCACTGCACTTCCTCTTCACGCTCTCACAGTCTCTCTTCCAATACAATACAATACCATACCTAGTTGATTTACAATGCTCTCTTTTATAGGGGAAATACAATGGGAAAATTCTAGGGTTAACCCAATACCATGGGTCTACAATACAGTTGGCCAACACACATCCCAAAAAAAAAAATCAGGGGCTCCGCCCCCAAACCCCCATTTTCTCGGGGGCGTTTCCCCCAAACCCCAATGCAGGGGGAATGAGTGTACAAAACTCCTGGGTTACAATCACAACTGAATAATATCTTTGGATCTGGAAGATTATTCTCCACAACCAACATGGAACGGTTTTGGTGTGCAAAGACTTGTCCCAGTGGAGCAGGTGGAGCGGGGGCGAGGGCTTGGACTTGTTGCACTGGTGGTGCATAGTATATTTGTGGGGGTGTTGGTGTCATAAATGTGGGAATTTTCCCCACATATTGTTGTGTTGGCCAAGCCATGGCCTAAGCCTGCTACGGTGGCACAGGTTGAGTATAAGAGGTTGTTGCTCTAGACTGAGACATCATTCTAGCATAGTCTGGAGCTTGGTTTTGATAAGCAATGTTAGTCGTGTTTCTTGGTTGCGGTGCCATGGTAGGTGGTGTCGATCGAGGCTATGGTTGTTGGGAGACTGACCCTATGATTCCATCCATAGCATGGGATGCCCTCGGTGCGTTGCGGTAAGAGGTACTTGGACAGGGAGCGTCTAGAATTACAGTGTACAAGTATCTTGACTGGGCGTAGATGAGGTCAAATTGTTAGGCCTTTAGTATGGCCTCTTCTTCAGATTGGAGATGTTCATATGCGATGTATTTTGCGATGAGTGGGAGCAAAGTCTTGAGGAACCAATCCAAGAAGATCCTATCATCAAGTTGGATCTTACATAAGCTGCGACGCTGCCACCACTCATGGATATGGTCAGTGATGTGAGTGGCATTGTTTTGGCAACAGGATAGCAGGATCTCCACCACCTCGTTATATCTGACAAGGAGTTGGAAATACTATAGGAACATGAATTCTAGGGAGTTGAAGTTGGGGTACTTGTCTTGTGGCAGCTCAATGTACCGTTTGGCCATGGCACCTATGAGGGTGTGTTGGAATAGCCTCAGCCCGATGGAGCCTTCTATGATGCTATTGGATGAGAACCATAGATGGAATGCCATTATATGATTTTGGGGACATTTCCTAAATTTGCCTTCAAACTTTGGGATGTCTGATGGCATCTTCGTTGACAGGCCAGAAAGCTTGGTGAAGGATGGGATCATTTGTTACTCTAGCCAAGTCAGTAGGTTCAGACGAGCCATGAAGGGCATATTTGACACCAAGTTGATGTGAGATGGGGCTGCAATGGGGGTGGGGTTTGCAAGTGCATAATGCATCTGCATGGCTGGAGGTGCTTGCGGTGGCACCATGGCGGATGGGCCAATGCCCCCAAGTGTTGTGGGTGGGATGGTGTGGGTAGTGGGGGAATTGCCCCCATGCATGGCAGTAGGGGCAATGTGGGTGGTTGGTGCATTGCCCCCCTATGTGACAAGGGGACAATGTGTGTGGAGGGGCCACTGCCCCCATGTGTTGCCACTGGGCCAATTTTGCTGGTCACTATTGGTGGTGGAAATTGGCTAATGACATTCTGCATGATTGCGCTTGGGCTGCTTGTCGCATTGTGAGTGACAGGTTGTGATGTGGACATGGGTCCACTTGCTAAGGTTAGGCCAAAAAATGGATCCGGGTTTGTAGTAGCCATGTGGCTAGATGGTGCAATGTGAAGGTCTGGTTTAGACTGATATGGGTCTAAATCAGAATCAGAGGTTGTGTGGCCCTCTGCTGGTGTAGGAAATCACTAAGAATGTCTACGATGGTGCCAACTGAGTGTTCCAAATGGTGGTGGTTCGCCTCTTAGGCGTGAGGAATATCGTGGAGGATCAATTTTGTTTTCTTATGTGTATGAAACTGGTGGGTATGAAATTTCAACCCCAGTTTCAATGGCTTCCTACTAGCTGAAGGTGGTCTCTCAGCCACCAAGAGTACCAGAAGACAATGCCTGGCTTGTTCCTCATGAGTAACTCTACTCAATCAAAAGGGGTCGTTTCCCGTTTCGCTTGGCAATTCCTCTCAGTGGACAACTACTTTGGGGTTCCTATGGTACTCCTCACAATGAGTTTCTAGGCAAAGCCCAAGTACTTCCCACAGTTAAAGCAGTCAGGGACTTATGTCCTCAAAGACTGCAGCGTTTGATTGAACTTAGTGTAAATTTGGTAAATTTTAAGGCTTACTCAACGTCATGAACTGAGTTGGGTTAATTAGTTAGTATGGTGTGTTGGTTTGCTTGTTTGTTCTGGTATTTTGGTTTGCAATATGGTTTATGAATTCATGGTAGAGTTCACATCATGGTTTTGTATGCAAACATCAACAGAAATTTGTAAGCAAATATGGTGATTAACCCTAAATTCTTGGCCTAACTAAGTGTCTACCTCTCAGTGGTATTCTTCTTCAACCAAGAGAAGGTGCTGGGCTCTCAACACAATGGGACTAAGCCCATCCGTAGATCCTCAGCTCACCTCCCAAGTGCTAGGTTAGTCAAGCAGGGAGGACGCTTAGCACCATGAGAATCCCTCCTTCTCTACCCCCCGTACCTTCCAGGTCACCTGGTTTTAATGGTTTGGGAAAAATTCCATGGAGTGCCTAGGTCTATACGAGTTGTCCCTTCATCGTATCCCAGAATACCCCAGAGGGTGATGATTGGGTAGAGGAGGAAGGGGGAAGCAAGATAGTTAATTTTATGTTAATTTTAGTTAGGATAATTCATTTTATTAAACCTTAGTGGTTGATTTAGCATATACACATTTGTTCATTGATTTACTTGTGAACAATGAAAACTGGAATTAAAAGAGACCTGTAATGGAGGATAGAGGTGGCTGGGTCGCACTGACAGTCCTCTGAAACTGAAAATTGCTGCTAATTAAACTCAAAAACATATTTTGTGTGATAGTCCGCATCTTTCTGACTAAATCCTGTGAGGGGGCTGCGATATTTTTCTAGAAATGAGCGAAGGGGTCGCACAAAATGCCAAAACAGCCGCAACTTGAGCTTCTAGGCTAAAGTCACAACTGTCTAAGGATTAAGTGCACCTTGGGCCCACTTGTCTGCCAATTAAGTGCACCTTGCCTCACCTTTTCCCCCGATAAGAGTGACCTGCTCCAAAAAGGGGTGTTTTGGTGCTGCAGGGTCAGATCTGACCGACGGTTAACCGGTACTGTTGGAGACATTTACCACCATACATAGTCTTTTTGGTCAAATTGTCCTAGTTAAACCACTATCCTAAGTATAAATGACATTAATTGATATTAGTGGAGCATTAATTACCATCATCCAGTCACACCCATGCCTACCTACAGTCAAGGAGGCTAACTTAGCCTTCTCCTACAGTCAAGAAGGCTAACTAGAGCACTCCAGGGGTGATCTGAGTGATATTAATGCACCTAATTGCTAACTGGTGGTTACAATCAGTTCAACCAGTTAGTTAAGGTGCCTCCTCTCATTAAATATATTATTTAATGATTATTTATTATTATTTAATGATCTAGAGTCAACAGGGTGCCTCCACCAACTTCTGATGATCAGTTAACCTCATCGGGGTTCATTGAAGTCATGGAGCACTAGCACTTGATGGTTGGCTTGCAATGACATGTGTTGGATCTCCTTCAGTTGAGATTCAATCATTTATTGCACTCCGACTTTAGTTAGGGTTTGGTGAGTCAATTAGGGTTTTGGTCAAGTGGTTAACTAAGTGTGAACCAATGGTTTACAGTCAATTAAGCTAGACTCACTCATTGATTTCGAATTGTCTCCTTAGGTATTCAAATTCCTCATGGATTCAAGCTATTGCTTGACATTGGTATTGTAACCATTCATTGTTTATTAAATATACAAAGAGGAAACCAATTCCGGTTCCGATTAACACCATTTCATGAGTATTTGTTGATTATTCTTTGATGAGATTTATTATTTGTTCCTAGATCAATGTGTAATATTAATAGGTACTAGGGTCAGTATAACTTGGCTCGGCCTAACAAAGGCTTCAACACTGACAGAAACAAGAAATAAATCAGATTTAAACAGATCTAACAGAACATTTATGAAAAGTAGGGTAAAAACTAAAAAACATGAAAAACATGAAAAACTTGAAATTTTTTGCCCAAGGATCCTGTGGGATCGACCTGGGGGAGTTTCCAAAGCTATAGTGATAATTTATCCTCACTATAGGGGTAAGAATGGGTCCCTTGTGCCTATAGGGCACAAGGGTAGGTTCCTACCCTTAGAAAACAGTAAAAAACCAAAGTAAAAATGATTGAAACAGAGTTGTGAATTGAAATTAAGCTAAGCTACACTAGAACAAATGAATGACAGCTATTATAGACTATATCTAAGAGAAAATCATAAAGAAATATGGATATGCAGCCCTTTTGAACCCCTCTGCACATAGTGGGTTAGGGTTCCACCTCCAAAACCTACAAAATAAACCTATACTACTATGAAACAACCTGCAAACAAAGTCAATGGAAAACCTGCAAATGAAAATATTGGTTAGAAAACAAAGTAAGAAAATAAACATTCATAAAAAGAATTTATACCTCACTTGGGTGGAAATGAGCCACCATGCCCTAGCTCATGGGAGCACCTCTCTCTTGGTTGGGGAGCAATGGCTTGGAGAAATGGTGGAGGAGAGGGAGAGTGGGTGGTTTGAGAGCAAGAGGTCTCAAAGAATCCATGGGCAACATAACAATATGCAAAATGAGGAGTGTTTTGAGAGTGACCCCCCACCCTCCTTATATAGTTTTTCCAAGGGGTTTTAGGGTTTTAAGCCCTTGGTCAAGGCTTTAGCCCCTTTTGCCCTAATTTTAGCCCCTTTCAGGGTTTTAGCCCCTCTTTGAGGGTTTTAGCTCCTAAGGGTCTATTTTGGGCTCTTTTAGGGGGTTTTTAGCCCTTTTCTTCATCCTTGGGATCTTTTGGAGGTGTGGGGGTCAAATGGAAGGTCATGGAGGGTCTTATGGAGTGAAATGAGTGTTGTGAGGTGGTGTCCTTGGGTGGTGTAGGCCATTGAGAGCTGTGTGGGGGATTTTTGGGTTAACAAGATCAAACTCAGAAGGAGAGCAAAAATCAACAAGGGATATAGAGTTTGCAGGAACAAAATTAGTATCATGGGAGTTGGAAAATTCATAATAAAAATCAAACTCATCAGGATCACTGAATTGTTGTTCAAAGGAAGAGTCAAAAGACTCAACAAGACCAACATAAGAAGAAAGGTTCAGCTTACTAGGCAAATCAGGGTTAGACTTAGTCACAACTAAACCAACATCCAATAGAAGGTTAGACTGTATCAAAGACTCTAGGAAGACTTCATCCAAAGGAAGGAGATCATCCGAGATAGGACACATGTCTAAAATTTCAAATGGATCAACAGAGTGGAGAGCAGGCTCCATGGTTTGTATAGGATGACTCACTTGGTCAACTACTGGGACCAAGTCCCGGGAAGGTAAGCATGAATACAGAGGGTGCTTCTCAGTAGCAATTGAACGCAAAGGACATGAGGCCACATAGCTCACCTATTGCAAGGTAGTGTCTATAGAAACACTGGGAGTCAATAAAGGAAAGAACTGGTCTCTAGTCAGGTCACGAGAAGGATCAAGAAAATCCAACTGATCGATAGTGATAATTTCTTCACCATGATTAAAGTACATCATACGAAAGAATGTTGACACCACAGCTTGCATGGCATAGACATAATCATGTCCAAGGAGCATATTGAAGTCCAATGGGTCTTCTATCAGCATGAAGTCAACTAATACGGTCTTCCCACGTAACAGGTGTTTGAGAAAGAATTCCCAAGGATATACAAGTTCTTCTATCAAACACCAGTAACTAACTAGTAGTTGACAAAAGGTTGGGAGATCCCATGCCTCGCCAAGCACGAGTAGACAAGATACTAAATGAGGCTCCTTCATCAACAATACAATGAGCAATCATGTATGATTCAACTTTGACCTTTATCTTGAAAGGTGCATTAGAATGAAGGCCTAGCTCAACTAGGCTATCCCAATCAAAGGAAGAAATCTAAGAGCTTGGTGGGAGTTGATCCGAAGTGAGTTCAATGCTCCCTTTTTCAGTTAGTTTTGAACTAGTAGTGAAGAAAATGTGACTAGTAGACACTTCACTCTCCAAAGGAAGAATGGGATTGATCAACAATGGAATTGATTCAACTGCTTCATGAAAGTCACTCTCTTAAGGGAGAGTGGGATTCACCAAATATGACATCAGTTCAATCACATCAGGATCACTCTTCGAAAGAAGAGTGGGATCGACCAAATATGATATTGGTTCGACCACTTGATCAACCAAAGGTCGAGTAGGTTGTTGAGAAACTATAGGTTGTTCATGAGAAGGAAATTCTTGAGTCTCTTACCACACTCTTCGTACCTCTGTGATAGCAGGGCACTGGTGAGTAAGATGATCTCCCTCGCATAGATTACAAGGGAACTTAAGTTTGCACTTCAAACGGCCAGTTTTCTCAATGGTGTCAACATGACTAGTAGTGGCTGATTGTTTTCTCTCGGCATGACCTGCAGAGGCTGAGAGACTAGGTCCAACCTTACTAAGAGAGGTTCGTTGTTGAAAAACTTCAGTATGTTCAAAAACGGGATGACCATGAAACCAAACTCTTGGCACCTCCATGATAGAAGGGAATTTATAAGTAAGGTGGTCTCCCTCACAAAGCTTACAAGGAAACTTGGGCTTGTGTTTTGAATGGGCAGTCTTTTCAACAATGTCAACATGAATCGCAGAGGCTGACGGATTGTCTTCAGCATGAACTACAGAGGCTGAGAGACTGCCCCTAGCATGACTTGCAGAGGCTGAGAGACTGGGTCTAGCATGACTTGCAGAGGTTGGATGAGCACTACCAACATTAACAACAGAGGCTGAATGTTTAGGATCAACATGCTTTGTAGCAGTTGAGTGTGGGCCCCTAGCATGAACTATAGAGGCTGGGTGGATGGATCCAAAATAACTTGTAGAGGTTGGATGGGGAGGTTCAACTTGAACATCAGAGGTTGAACGAGTTCCCTCAGCATGAACTGTAGAGGGTGAGTGACTGGATCCGACATGACCTAGAAAGGTTAGAAGGATCCCACCAGCATGATCAACATAGGATGGATGGTGAAGATCAACTTGACTTGCAAAGGTTGAGTGATTAGATCCAACATGACCTGCAAAGGTTGGATAGGTGCCCCCAGCATGAACTACGAAGGTTGGGTGGTGAGGTTCAACTTGAATTGTAGAGGTTGAATGGGTGCCCCCTTTCTTATGTGCCTTCTTCCTATTCCTCCTTCTTTTACTCCTTTTAGACTGTCGGTTACTAGTATCAGTACTTTCACTGCATGAGGTAGAAGGAGGAGGAGAATCAACTACAAGTGAAGGGGAAGCAGTGTTTTGATTCCCTTGATATAAGGATCTTACTTGAGAAGCATCAGGAGTATTCAAGATTATTGGAGTGGAAAACAACCAAACTAGTATCCCTAGGGTGAATCCAAGTAGATTCAGGGTGGCCATAAAGGGAACACCAACATTCCCCATGAGAGGAATAGTACAAGGATTTCCCAGTGTGGGGATCTCTTGGTTGGTGTTCAAAGGGGTGTTAGACATAGTTTCAAACAAGGAGACAGAGTCTGAGGTCAACAGGAAACCAAAAAGTACAAAGTACACACCTAAAAGAAGACTAAGTACAAACAAACCACACAACACTCATTAAAATTACTAAAGCCAAGTAGACAAATAGGTATAAGATATGCTTTCCAGAAGAAATCTGATAGACAGTTACTTGGAATCCCTATAGATGTTCTTAGGCACAAGCGGAGGAATCACCCACTGCCCTCCCACAACTTCTACTGGGGTTACTTTCCAAGCCCGTCCAAGGTCAACCAAAAATATCCTTTTGGTGTACCTGTGTATGAACCCTAGATGTCAAAGAGACTAAAGGATACCTTAACTATATTGATAGTCTAGGGGGATATTCACAAGCCTGGTTCATATGCATGGGCAGGGTAGTAAAGCCTAAAATCCTGTTTAAGACAGAATCCCCATATGCGCAAAAACCCTGGTCTACACTTTGGCAAGGAATCGAAGCATTATCTCCTAAGTACAAGCCTCCACATGGCCTCATGATTAAATCCCATTTGAGATGAGCTTCCTAGATACAATCAACAAAGAAAAGGGTTTACCTAGTGATTGGCCAACTACGTCTGAGATTTAAATACTTGTGGATAGTTAAAACTCCCTAATCCACAAGTCTAGCCTGAGCTAGTTGGTGTATGACCCTATAAAATAAAACTTACTAATAATTTTTTAAATTATATCATTCCTTTTAATAGGACGTTTTCTTAGTCAGAGGGTAAATGGCGTGAAACTTATGCGGTGTTTTGACTCAAAGTTGAAACAAAATGACTAAACAAAGAGAACTAAAATGCAAAAAGCAAAAATTGTTCTCCTTTTATTTTTCAAATAGAAAACGTGAAAGCCACAAAAGAACAAATTATTTTTATTTTTCTCAAAAATAATGATATGCAATGCATTAAAGACAAAACCCTAATCTACATGCATATTAAACAAGTATATTTTCTTTTTATTTTTCTTTGATAAATGCAAAAGAAAAACTACCTACAAACAAAAGTATGCAAATAACAAGAACAAAGCAAAAGGAACTTTGCTATACAACCACCAAACAAACTCTAGAATGAACTAAAGTCAGTGTAAACCCTACTTGGAAGGAAGGCTTGCATAAGAGAAAAGTCAACTACTTTGGCATGGTGAAGTTAACCAACAAAATAAGAAGGAAACAAACACCAACAAGATTTTGAATTCAGACAAAGATCACTAACAAAGGCTGACCAAAAACATAGGCCAAAAATCATGCCAAGCAAAGAGGGTGGGGGGAAAGAGCAAAGAACAAACCCTAATGCTATAAAAAGGCTTACCACATAGATTAAGAACAACCAAAAGGGATGACACTAACTCCTTGGATTCATGCACCTACAGAGGACCCCAAAAGACCTACCAAACAACCTTCAAACATAAGAAAAACCACAAAAGAGGAAAAACATTGTTTAAAGGGGCATACGCAAGTTTCACTACTGACAGGTCGCGTGTCATACATGGGTTGACAATACAGCAAGTCGTGTGTACAAGCACACGTGGGTTGTACCACTGACAAGTCACGTATCATACATGGGTTGATAGTAAACAAAGTCATGTGTACCAAAACCAGACACGTGACTGTTCAGTGTGCAACTCGCGTATGGGTTGAAAAAATCCCAAAAAAGGTCAAAAACTGCCTTAAGAAGGCAAGGAAGGTGTTCTATTAGACTCAGTATTTGTTCCTAAGTGGCACGAAAGACCTGAAACAATTCAAAAGACTTAAATAAAGACAGAGAAACCCTAAACAAACAAGGATCTCCCCAACGGAGTCGCCAGTTCTGTTGTAAAGGAAAGTTTCCTATGGCTAGGGTTTAAGAGGCCATCAATGTACTGGGGTTGAAAAGTGGATAAAAATGGTTCTCCACGTAAATACGAGCAAGATCAGAGATTAGAATGGTTCATACCTTATCCAAACGAATATTGATCCAAGCAGCCCTTCACTCTTCTTCTTGCTCCTCTTGCTCCTCTCACTCCAAGAGACCTGCAAAACGAATTATACCTTCCTCAAACCAACATGACCACATATAAATGAATGATAATCAAAGAAACATGAAATAATGATCTTACTAACATCATCATATGATCATAAATAGAGATTCAATCACACATTGAACAATTATTTGGGAAGAAGAAGGACATCACATCATTATTAATCTTGAAAACAAGTACAAGTATACCTTCTCTTCAAGTTTGGCAGGCTCATGAAACCTTGATCTGGTTCTGCTGCTTCTCTTCTCCAAGAAACTCAACCTCCAATCTCTACAACACAAGGAGAATGCTTTTAGGGAAAAGGTGTGGGAAAAGAGAGTTACAATGCAAAGATTCAAGTCTCCTCTCATGGACCTCCCTACCTTTATTTATATTCTTAATGAAGAGTTAGGGTCGAAGACAAAGTAGTTACAAGTGAAGGAGTTAGTTGCATAACTACCCAAACTACCCGAATTTCAAAATACGTATTTTTTGACATTTTCAGGAGGTGTACGTGGGTTGCAGAGACAACATTTGCGTACACGAGGAGGTATATGCAGGTTGCAATCCATAAAGTCATGTATTTAAGGCGTACATGACTATTATATATAGCAACTCACGTATGTACATGGGTTTCCTTAAGGAAAGTCGTGTACACATCAAAAACTCATTTTTAGGGTATTTTTGGGAATTCTCAAACTTTGGTGTCTTCTGAAAAGTTTTAGATAACTGAAATACCTTTCCAATCATGCAAATATGAGGTCAAATGGAGTTACAGAACTCAAGATATGAGTCCTCCAAGTTAGGTTTTTTTTCAGTGACTTTCTTGAAGTGTCGTCATGGAAGTGTCGACATGCGACGAAAACATGGGAAAGTGGTCATAGGAAGAGATTTGTCATTTTCAGCTATAACAAAATCCATTAGGTGCATACTTTAAATTTCGAATGGAATCCAAATTCTAAACCATTCAAACATAACATCATTAGCCTAACTGAATCAGACTAGATTCTACATTAATATTATTCAAAAATAGGATTTAAAGACATTCTACAAACATTTAGACATAAATTATGAGCCTGGAACCAACGCTGGGAAAAAAAGTGGATAAGTTGTTCCTCCCAACCAACTCCCATAGCATCCAATTTACTTGCTCCAGACCTCTAATCCTGTTCCTTGAACCACAAGAGAAAAATCATTTAATGCGTCATCTCTTGCATTCATAGATTTAATCCCCATCGAATGCTAGCCTCCTACTTGTCATGGACATAGTATTATATAGTATTTTTCCTAGGACTTGGTCATTTATGAGCCTCCTTCTCTTTAGCACTCAACTAGGAGTTGTGACCTAATTTTTGGGGATGATGTCTCTTGCATTTTGAGTTCTCACTCAGTGGTTTCTTTCACATGTCTTTTACTCTTGTGGGTCAACAAACACTCTTTAACAACTAAATCCACTTTTGTTCCCCTTCAACATATTTGATTAAATAAAAGTATTTTATTACAAAATGTTTTATTCTTGACTTTTCTCTCAAAAATAATAAATAATAAAAATAAGAATTAAAGTATTTTTTCAGCAGAATTAATAATAAATTACTAATTCATGGGGTATTGCATACACCTCCCCTTAAAATATAACACCATCCTCGGTGTTATATATTTTTTTTCTTTTATTCTTCCATTTCATCTTCTTGGAATAATTCTGGATATGCCTCCCTCATATTACTTTCCATATCCTAAGTAGCTTCTTCCAGACTAACATGCTTCCATTGCATCTTGAATTTTCCAATGGTACAGTTCTGGAGTCAAATTTCTCTCCTGTCGAGAATGCACTCCGACCCCACTTGGAACTCTCATTTTTGTTCCACCTGGATTAAATTCCATTCAATCACATGAGAAACATCATGAACATATATTCTTAATATAGAGAGATGAAACACATTATGCACTTTAATATTGGGTGGTAGGGATAACTGGTACACAACCAGACCTACTTTAACTAAAATTTCAAATGGTGCCAATTTTGAATAATTTCCCAGTCTTAAGGAACTTTTCTTGGGATTTACCTTTATATATACATGATCACCCACATGGAACTCTCTATGAGTTCTTTTTAAATCAGCATAACTTTTCTACCTATCTTGGGAAGCCTTCAAGTTTTGTTGTACATGTTACACGGTTAGTTCCATATCTTTTAATAAATCATTTCCTAACATTAATCTATAAACTTGACTACTCCATGAAATTTGAGTATAACACTTATGTCCATATAATATTTCAAACATACTCGTACCTACATAAACTTGAAAACTATCATTATATCCAAATTCTACTAAGTGTAGGTAGTATTCCCACTTACCTGGTTTTTCCATGACATTCATCCTTAGCATGTCCTCTAATACTTCATTTACCCTTTCAGTATGCCCATCCATTTGTGGATGATATGCAGTACTGAAATTTAACTGTGTTCCTAACCCTTTGAACAAATCTTTCCAGAAGTTATCTGTAAATTTTGTGTCTCTATTTGAGACTATTACCTTTAGTACATCGTGTAGCATGAATATCTATTTCATGAAAATATTTGCAATGTTAACAACTTTATAGGTGGATTTAACAGGAATAAAATGAGTAGTATTACTTAGTTTGTTGACTATGACCATGATTGACTCATGCTGTCAAAAATTCTTCGGTAGGCCTCTTATAAAATCTAGACTAATTGTTTCCTACTTCCATTCTGGAATGGGTAGTGGCTACAACAATCTTGCTAGATGTTGATATTTTGCCTTAACCCATTGACATTCAGGACAACAAACTAAGTATTCTGCCACTTCTTCATGTTTGGCCAGAAGAAATCATTTATGATCATAGTGATCATTTTCTAGTATCCATGATGCCTTGAATATGGTTGTTTATGGAGCTCATTCATAACTGTAAGTTTAATTTCTGTTATGTTTGGTATGCACAACCTATTTTTATGCACCAAAAGCCCTTGTTTATTTAGGATGAACTCTTTTTTTACATGGTTTTGTTCATTTTTAGTAGTATTTTCTTTTAAAATATGATATTCCTTATCAGAATTTTCGGCGCTTAGAATATGATTTTCCAGATGAGATTCATAACTTCTACTTGCAAACAGTAAATTTGCATGACGACTTAGACCATCCGCCACTCTATTTTATTTTACCTTTATATGTTTGATTTCGAAATCATATTCACTTATAAAGGACATACATCTTGCCCGTATAACATTCAAATTTTGGTGATCAAATAAATATTTAAGGCTTATGTTATCATACATAAGTAGAAACTTTCTACCAATTAGGTAATGTCACCACATTTTTAAGGGATGGATTATGGCAACAAGTTTAAATCGTGTGTTGCATAGTTCTTCTCATGTTCTTTTAATTTCCTGGATTCATATGCCACAACATATTTTTCTTGTAATAAAACTTTGCCTAGCCCTTCCTTGCAATCGATACATATGGAGAAATCCTTGAATGCGCTTGCAATATTTAATATCGGGGTGGTAGTTAACAGATGTTTTAGTTTATTAAATCTCTCCATGCATTTTTCATTTCATTGGAACTTTTTACCTTTCTTTCGGAATGAAGTTATGGGGCAGGAAATCTTAGAAAATCCTTCGATGAAATTTCAGTAGTATCTAGTAAACCCCATAAATGATCTAATGTTAGTTACGTTCTTAGGAACCATCTATTCAGTGATGGCCTTATTTTTTTGGGATCGATGAAGATTCCATATTTGGACACCACATGTCCAAGGTATTGAAACTTATCTTTAAATAAATCACATTTAATGAATTTTTCGTAAAGTTGTTGTTCTCTTAGCACTTGCAGAATTATCCTTCAATGTTCATTATGTTCTTATTCGTTCTTAAATTAGATTAGTATGTCATCGTTGAAGGCAACCACAAACTTATCTAGGTAGCTACTTAGGATGTTGTTCATTAAACACATAAATGCAGCAAGTGCATTCATCAACCCAAAAGGAATTATGACAAACTTGTAGTGACCATAACGGGTCTTGAATTTTGTTTTTAAGACATCCTCATCTTATATCTATACTTGATGATAACCAGACCTTAAGTCTATCTTTGAAAAGATAGTTTCTTCGTTTAATTGATCGAATAGGTCATCTATCCGGGGAAGTGGGTAACAGTTCTTAATGGTCATTTTATTTAACTATCAGTAATCTATCTCTAATCTTTAAGTCGCATTCTTCTTTTTCACAAACAAGACTGGTGCTCCCTGGGGAGAGACACTAGGTTGAATGTACTTTTTATCAATTAGCTCTTTTAGTTGTTATTTCAGATCCATGAGCCCTATTATATTCATTCGGTAAGGAGCTTTTGATGCTGGTACTGCTCCAAGTATCAAATAGATTGTGAAGTCAATGTCTCTTTTTGGAGGAAGTCTAGGGTCTTCCGACTGGAATGTTGCCTTCAAACTCCTTCAATACTGGCATGTCTTCTAGTTTAAGTTTATTGTCGTTTCCATTATCATTCATTATATATATAGAAAAAACTTTACATCCTTTTCTTACTAGTCTTTTAATTTGCAACGCAGATATTTCTCTGATTGTAACCTTCTCAAGGATCCCTTTTAATTTTATTTTATTTCCTCTATCATCAATACATGTAAAGGTTTTGTTGAAATAGTTTAACACTAATTTATGTTATTCTAACCAATCCATTCCTATTAATAAATCATAGGATCCTAAAAGCAGAATATTTAAATCAACATGTGTAATGAAATCATTCATCATCAATTTATAATTCTTAACAAGACTAGTAAATTTTCATTTTGTACCAATGGCTAATTGTACTAGCCATGACTGATCAAATTTTTATGGTATCAATTTACATAATTCAACTATTCTAGGTGATATATAACTCAATCTTTCACCTGGATCAATTTAAATAGATATAGGCTGATTGTTTATCATACCTTCAATTTAAACCATAGAAGTATGGTGATCTTATTGTCGGTTTTCCAATGCAGCGCAAATTCTGGGCATGCTCCTTGCCATGTCCCCGACTATAACTGCTTCCTGGATAGAATGAACATTAAAAAAAAATCTTACTGGGAAGTATTTAAAGAAGTGTGGCCCTCCACACTCCCAACATTTTAAGAGTTCTTTTTGTGTTGGGTTATTGTTAAGAATAATAGAAGGTTCTTTTACTGCAGAATTCTGAGCTTTAACTCCTTTGTAGTTATTACCCTGATATCCCCTATATTATTTCCTATTTTTTTGTGGAACTTATTATGATTATTTCTTGGATCAAAATTATTTGGCCTTTTATTCTTCAAAAATGGTACATTTTCTCTTTTATTTTTGTTCCAGTTGTAGCAAAAATTTTCCTTTCTCATCTCTTCCTCTAGCGACTTTGGATTGTCATACTCAATATGTTCTTTGAATATGATAGGAAAACAATTATGAAATTGTTGTATTTTAGGTTTCTCATCAATTATCTAAGTAATTTAATGAAGTAGGCTTAAAAACTTACTGTGGAGTTCTTTCATTGTCATGGCTCCTAGCCTTAGTTCATAAAACAATTTGACCTTTTCTTCATAATATTGTTGTGATAAGTTCTTTCTTCTAAAGATTTTTTTAAATGTTTTCCAAGTTACATATCTCTTTTTTATCCCCTTAACCTTATTTATGTCTTGGAACCATCTATTGGCCTTTCCATTCAGATTATAGATGGCCATTTTATCCTTTATTTCATCAAAGTAGTTGTATATCTGGAAATACTTTTTCATTCCGGAGAACCATGCTGACTCCTCTTCACCCTTCTCAATCTCCCTATTAAACATTGGTGGTTTAATTTTCTAAAACTCCCCAAATATTTCCTCATAGGGTCTGTATTTATTTTTCCTTTTGTTATCATCATTACTTTCGCTTGACTCTTATTGTTTTCCTGAGTGATGTTTAACTGACTCTTCACTGGAATTCTTAGTTTTATGGCAGGAAAATTCCAGCGTCCTGCCCTTACGTTTGTAAGGTGTAGTTTTAGGAATTTCTTGTTCAGATTCCTTATTATTTTTCTTTTTCAACATTATGCATCTTAGCTAATATAATAGCATTTAATTCTTCCTGGGCCTTTAGAATTCATTCGTTATGTTCTTTAAATTTGTTTAGTTCATACCTTAACTTTTTTACAGTTCTTTTTAGTTCATGTTTATTATCTCGACTGTCATTTAAGTATACCCAAATTTCCCCATATTTTAAATTTTCCTCTTCATGATTTAAAGGATTTTCAAGGTGACATTCTTCTTTTGTAGACATCTCTTCATCTTCCATGTTTCCTGCAAAATATAGTTATCCTTCTCTTTGATGTTTGTAAGAGAATTAAACCAAAATAATGTTGAAGTTAGTTTTTTGTTTTCTTTAACAGTTCTAGTGTTGAGTTGATTCAGGCCTAGTGTTGTAACCGTGCTTTGATACCATTACATAACACACCTAAAAATCATAAATAAATAAAAATGCATGCATTACTTTTACATTTTCTTAGCATATTTTTATGTTTTACTTCTGCTATTTTTAATATTTTTGTCATGTTGGTTATGATAGGTTTTGTTGATGAATACGATGGTTATTTCCTTCTGGAACCTTCAGCCATGTACTTTTTTTATACCTTTTATTTATTTATTTATATTTATAATAGGATGAACTAGCCTAAGGTATGGGATATTGTTCATGGTCTTGACCCCATCCTGAAAATTCCATTATAATTTCAAGGGATTTTCCTTACCATAGTGTATACTATGTGTGTAATGACATGCCCCTAAGTGTGATAGGCTTAGGGTTTATAAAGTGTATGGTTCTCCATACGATGACCTCTTGATATCAATAAAAGGTGAGGGTTTACATACTTATTGTTGGCTTGATACTACATGTTTTGTTCTTAATGCATTTCTTTATGGCCCTTAAAGTTCATGGCGTAAATACTATATCATATGGTTTTATGATGATTTAAAGCCTGAACTGATACTATGCTATGATATTTGATGGTATTTTTAAATGATACAACACTATGTTTTATAGTGCATGGTTAAGGTGTCAAGGTTTTGGACCTTGTTATAACCTCGATGGTTCTTAGCATAGGTTAATGTAGTGTGCTTTCCCTTGCACATGCCATAAGGTTTAACATGTGGTTTTTATATGGCTATGGTTATATATATAGATATATAGATAGATAGATAGATATAGATATATAAATATCTTATCCAAGGTTTCCATGATGTATAATATGGTTTGGCACATTGTGCATGTTCTAAAGTTCGAATGTATGAAATTTCTAGGGTTTTTAATATTTGTTGCAGTTGACGATTAAAGCGTTTTCCTTGGTTGAACTTAGCATTTAAATCGTTAGTTGGATGCAAGTTGAAAGCACAAATAGTTCCTATGCCTTGGTTACATGGTGCTCTCTCCATGGTTCATTTGTGAAGATGAGTGCTAGGGTTTTTAGACTGGTTTAATGTGTAAAAGGTGGTGTTTGAAACCTCATTTGCAAAAATTGTTTTGGTGAGAAGACATAAAGTCGAGCTTTGGTCATGGTGAAAATGTACATATGATTCTTTCCTAATACGTAGGCTCTGCCCTGACTTCAGTAGGGAAATGATCTTGTTTTTTACCTTTGCATGGACAGCATGGACATCTAGCTTTGGTTTTTGTTTACCAACGTCATTCTTGGTTCTTAGGAAAATGTTAACAGTTTCAGATTCTGACCTTCTCGAGGTGATTGCTAGAGTACCTTCGACTTCCAAGGTAGACTATAGAGAAACGCATGCCCTTCCTCCTTTTCATCGATCATGATGTATGTACAGGTAAGGGTCTCCCATTTCTTTTAACAGAGGTTTTCTACTGTTTTGAATTTGGTATTGAAACATTTAGTAAACTAACATAGTTTTTCTTGCTAGTTTTAATGCAGACAGAGTGGGTATAAGGGTGATCCAGAGGAGTCGTCCCCTATCCCTCTCTACCCTTTCTCCAAGGTGATCTTTGTTTCTTCTTAAGTTAATTATTTGGTTGTATTTTTATTCTTTTTAAATAATTTTACAATGTTGTAAAGTTATGAATGCAATGGATAATTTGCAGGTTCCGGCACTAGAGAGGGAGACGACATGGTACCTCCTCCCAGACCTACATTTCCAAAATTCCAGGTAATAGTACAACTCATCCCTAGTTTAAAATATAGTTTTATTAAATATTTGGACCCATACTGACCCAACCATGTCATGGTTGTAGGTCACGCTGACAAGAGGTCGAGAGGGCTCCATATGGTAGCCACAATGATTAACAAGATAAGTTTTTGGTTTGTAATTTTGTAAAAAATTTAATAAATCATTCTTGGGTTTGTGTCGGCTCAACATAGTAATATAATGTAATTTTTTAGGTTATACCCTGGAAGGGTTTGTGTGCCCTTGATAGGTCTTATTCCCATACTATTTTTAACGTTGGTATTTCTATTTTACGGTCGAATCCATCAATGATGGTTTTAAAACAACTCTTATCTATGTGTGTGTGTGTGTGTTTGTGTGTACATTCCTGTTGGTTAAAAATAAAGGAACGTCAAACTTCAGCTGTGTAATATTCTCAATATCATTTTGTTATTTTCACTATTTATATTTGTTTATGCATTGTCTGTGCTAAGCCCTTCGGCTACAATCTTTGATGGTCTTACGGTGGTGGAAAAACATTACATTTTTGTTTAAGGTTTCACCCTTAAATAAATATGCATGATGGGATCACGTAATGTACACAATGTTTATAATTGTATGCTTAAGCGAGGCTCTGCCTCTATATAAACTAGGGTAGCCATGATGTGGAATTACGACTGTTTAATTAAAGTGTTAGTTTTGTATAATTGACATGACCCTTAGGGTATATGATATCTCAAAACTAATTTAATGTTTTTATGTTTTAATTATTAGCTATAGATGATAGCGATACCAGTCTTGGTGACTATGATTTCAATGTCGTGATAGTAGTTGTTCTAGCTAGCATATCACTCAATCCTAGATTTACTTTTGTATATTTCTTTATTATCTGTGCATACTTTGAGGATGTTAAAAACAATAGGATCTGCGATCCATATGGTTGTTTTCACAACACTGTAATCTCATTAATTACTTTAAGGGGATTCAATCCTTTGATCTCGGTAATGTGGTTTAGCAATTGAATGCATATTTATTGGTTAAACCTATGATTTGATTGGATTTAATTGGATTTGATTGTAATCATGCATCTATAAATTCTCTATATTGATTGTGATATATGTTCAATATTTAATTTGATTACTTCTATGCATAAGAACAATATTGTAATTATTGCATAAATGTTTGGTTATACGATGTGGATCTTCGATTTGAATTTAAACCTATGAATTAGGACACAAAGTGATTTCATAGTTGATTTACTATAGATCTATTATTTATATAGTATTTTGGATGATTGCAGACGTGTGACATAAAATCGATGAACAATTCAGTTATTGGCTTGTAATTTCATAATTACTTATAAAAACATTATTCTATTAAATTATTCCTTTCTGGAATTCTATAGTTTGTATAATGTTAATAGTATTTAAGTAAGTCCTTTTGTATTTATTAAATGACACAGATCTAAATTATAAACACGGATTATATCCTAATACTTCTATTTGTATAGAATTTGAACGACACTTTATTCGTATATGCCTATAAGTTTTTATGGAACCATATTCTGGTTTAAATATGATAAAAGTAGATGTTTCCTAGAAAGGTTAGAGATCCATACTTCATTTAGATTCGTAAATACAGAATCAGAGAGAATTTTGGAATTAAATAATTCAAACAGGTAATAAATGGTTTAAATGTAAGAATACATGATATAATTTAGAAATAGATGGTTTCAAATCCATCAGGTGTAGAATTCAAATTTCGAAAGGAATCAGAATTCTAAACCATTCAAGAATAGCATCATTAGGATAACAGGAAAAAAATAGATTCTACATGAATCATATTAAGAACTAGGATTTAAACACATTCTACAAACATTTAGACATAAATTATGAACCTGGAACCAACACTAGGAAAACAAAAGTGGAGAATTTGTTCCTCCCAACAAACTCCCAGAGAAGCCAAGTTACTTGCTCTAGAACCCTCGATCCCATTCATTGAACCACAAGAGAAAAATACTTAAATGTGCCATCCCTTGCATTCATAGATTTAATCCTCGTCCAATGCTATCCTCCTTATGTTCGTGGACATACTAATTTATATGGTTTTCCTAGGACTTGGTCATTTACGAGCCTCCTGCTCTTTAGCACTCAACTACGAGTTGTGACCTGTTTTTTGGGGATGATGCCTCCTGCATCTTGATTTCTCACTCAGTGGATTGTGCCACATGTCTTTTCCTCTTGTGGGTCAGTAAACACTCTTTAATAGCTATATCCACTTGTGTTTCCCTTCCTCGCACTTTATTAAATAAAAGTATTTTATTACAAAATGTTTTATTCTTGACCTTTCTGTCAAAAATAATAAAATAATAAAAATAATAATTAAAGTATTTTTCCCACATAATTAATAATAAATTATTAATTTAGGGGGTATTACAATATAGTTTCAACATTAGCACCAAAATTTATGTTACGAAAATAGTAAGAAATTTTAGAAGGAATTGTGCAAAAAATTTCACCAAGCATAGTGCTAGGTATAGAGCTAGACATAGCATGAGGAATTGCAATAAGAATTTTGAAAGGTATTGCGCCAGGAATTTCCCTAGGAAAAGGACCAAACATAACACCAAGTATGGAGATAGGAACAAAGTTAAGAATTGCACCTAGAAAAAATCCAACATAACGTCAAGTATAGACCCAGTTATAGCACCATAATTTTTGAAAGGAATTGTGCCAGGTTTAGAGCAAAGAATTACTCTTAAAAAAACATCCCACATAGCATTAGATATAGCGCTAGTATTAACGCCAAAAAATTTTCTAGGAAAATAGCCATGAATTACATAAGGAATTGTGTTAGTAATTGTACTAGGCATAGTGCCAGGTATAGAGTCAGACATAACACTAGGAATTACGACAAAAATTTCAAAAGGTATTGCGCCAATAATTTCTCCAGGAAAAGGGACAAGCATAGCACCAGGTATAGAGATAGACATAGAACCAAGAATTTCACTAGGAATTTTGAAAGGAATTTTGTTAGAGAAAGTGTCGAGAAAACTCCAATGTTGTGTTAGGGATAGTGTTAGGCATGTTTACATAAGTAGCACCTAATTGCCCATTTTGGAAACTAAGAGACCCTGATTAATCGTAAATAACCCTAATGGAATCCTATGGTCCCTAATGACATTAGAGTGTTCTTAATGACATGTTGTTGATGATAATGCTACATATTGACAATGATAAATATGGTAATGATGATTTCTACAATATTTAGTAGGATGTTGATGACAACGATGATATCAATGTCAATAATGATGATGTAGGTGATTATAGCACTATTTGATATCGATTGGTCCTAATGGAAACACAATTCACCCTAATTCATTGAATTGACCATAATAGCGACATTGACATCAAGTGAGGTCTAAAATATTCATAGAGGTAACTAGACCAGGGACTTGACTTAATGAGCATGATGATGAAAATGACGTTGATGTAGCATATGACATTAATGATGATGATGAAAATAACTTCAGTGTCCACGATGATGGTGCATTTGATAATACGTCTGGATATTGATTGATCCTAATGGCACTTAAATGTCTGTAGCGACGTATGAGTGACATGATACTATCACCTAAATGACTCACAATATCACTTTCTTTATATTTTATAAAAAAATATCTTTTAGTAACATAATATTTTATTGACCTTGTCATTTTTATTTATCAATTTATTCATCATATTTTCCTCCTTAATGATCCCAAGTTAATATTCTAGGTCGATAATATCTAGATCGAGGAGGAAGATATTTAATCATTATCAATGACCTAAGGCAGGAAAAAAAAATCGTTGTAGGAGTCTCACCCACCCCCTAGGAGAACTATTCACTTGGAACCATTATTGTTTCTTGAATCCATTTTGATGTTGTATTCCCAACATTATACCTTACCTCCCTCCACAATTCTTCACACATTTGTAATGTGAAGAGTTAACATTCTGCAATAATATCTTGTTAATGATATCTACTTCATTTCATGTATATTTTAACTCTACCCAATATAAATGCACATGATTCAAATGCCATACTTGATGACATTACATCCTTGTTCAAACTACCAATCAAAACAACATTGCTAGCATTATAACCTGATTTCAACTCTAACAATGCATTCAATCATGATCCACTAGAATGCATGAAAACTATGAAGGGAATAGGAATAGGATGTCGACCAAACAACAAAATATATACTCATTTCATATTAACATGAACTGGATAATGGATAAACTAGGGAATCTAAGATTTCAAAGTGTTTTAGAGATAAGGAAATAATTCATAAAGTGTAGATCTATTTATACATCCTAAGACTTATGTCTTTTCAAAGTCCCAGTATCCTTAAGTCATGAGGTTGTATAATTTAGAAAACTCCTCTTAGAAATACCATTATAGATCCTCTTTTAGACATGTATTGTGTGATTAAATAAATTTGACACAAGAGTGAAGATGTGTCAAGTCAAAAGTTATTAGACATGAAAAAATGGACCAAAATGTTGTACATAATCTGTATTAGTAAAACAAAACTTTCTCAACATTTCACGAATCAATGAACTGGCTCGTTCAACATTAACTCCATTGCAATACACATGGAGAAGCATGCTGTATGTTATGTTGTCTAGTGTAAGTCCATTTCTAGTCATCACATTCAGGATCCTCTCTACGTCAAATATCATAACCTCCCTGCGCATGTCGTCAATCAATACAATATAGGATATTACATCTGGAGTGATGTTAGTTGGCATACTTGCTTCCAAGAGATTACTATCCTTGTAAATTCTTCCTAGCTTGGACAATCAACTTAAAAGAATGTTGTAGGACACCACATTGTAGGAATTCCAATTACTTTTCATGTGAATAATAAGCTTGAATGCTTTGTCTAGTTTGCACTCCTTGCAAAAGGAATATAGAATTGTGTTATAGGTACTTTTATCAATATTAGTTTGGACTTTTTTCTCCATATCCTTCAATATTTTGAATGCATTGTCCATCTTTCCTAGTTTACATGAGAATGAATCCAAGAGATGTATGTAATAACAATGGGAGTGCACTCATCATTTGATGTTTGTTGAACCAAATTTTATGATCCCTTCACACTACCCTATTTGCAGAGACCATTTGTAATGGTATTGTACATCACAAATTTGGCACAAGGATAATCTAACAGATATTTCAAGGACTTACTATAGAAACTATTTTCTACAGACCAAGAAAGTTCATATTTTACAAGCCTTCACTAACCATTCAACCTCCACTAACCATTCTCTAAAACAACATTCTCCCAATTGTCATGAATCTATAGAATGTCCATAATTATCCATGAAAGGAAAGAACTAAATAATTTCTTTCTATAAGCAAGGTAGTAATTTCTCCATATGGAGGGTGTGTTCAATTTATATGAGGTCTCCTTATTACTGGAATAATTTCATTGAGATAATTTACTTCAATAATAGTGATAAAATAATATCTTTTCCTTTAGTACTTTTTAGTTTCAAGTTTAATATTTTATCCACCAACTTGGTGTCATTTTTTTTACTATAATATTCCAACAATTGATCTATAATAGATTCATTAGCCTCCACTTGTCTCACTATGATAAGGACTCCCCTCTAATACCTTGGAAACATCCTCTAGACTTTTTTCACCAATGCATATGGAAGCCATGTGTACTTCATAGTAAATCCAACTCAAGTTGAGGGAAGCAATGTTATTCAATGATATTGAATCATACACTCTAATTGATTTGAGGACATATCACCATGTAAACTACATACCTCTCATTTTTTTATTGCACCTACAATCTTGTGAAATTACTAGTTGTAAAAATATCTTGAAGAGAAATGACTTTCAATGTAGACAAAGTGTTGCATGGATCAGATGCCCTTAATATAAGTTGTATGTTTTTTTGTATCTATAACAATATTTGAATTGATTTCCTCTTGGAAAATGAATCCAATATGATGAATATATTCGACTAATTTAAATCATTCCCTTTGAATGGCACATAGTTCATTTGTATCCATGATGGTAATTGCAAAATATGGAAGTAGTGTAACAATGGAAGCAAGTGTTGGTATGCTAAAATATAGGTGTTTGGTCAATTAAAATTATCTCTAGAACTCATAGGATTACATGGGGCCTCAGGCCACCAAACATGCCCTATAAAAGGAATATTTGGCATGTGATCAAGATATGGTTCTCATTTCGTGGTTTGAAAAACAAAGTATGGTTTTCACACCCCATAACATAGTCCAGGGTCCAAAGACATAGTATTAGGATGCAACATTCACATCTATGGATCTTGAGGGTTGTGTAAGTTCCCAATCCATCACATAGGCCCTAAAGAGGGAACAGTTTCCGACAATTGATGTATGGTGGATATATGTTGAGCTAACTATACTAGAATTAATCTCCAACTGCATCGAGCGTATAGCACATCCACAATCTTCATATTATTAATATCCAAACCCATCGAGATAACTGGACTAGATTTATATATCCCATGTGAGTTTATGTCATCCTCTTCCTTGAGGGAAAACATAATATCTTCAACAAATTCCTTCTTTGAATATTGAATAAATCCAAGACAATTCTCAAATAACCCAACTATCTACAGTAATGACACTGAAAAGGTAATTTCCAGAAATCCAAATGCTTAAATATCCAAGCCCCATTATATCAAACAATTAAATTTTGTTTCTAGGTTCATACACCTCTTCCCAGAAGATGATATAATTGAAAATACCACAAAAGTGTGTGCTATGTACATATCCAAAATATTTCCCATGGGGAGTGCTCTTTCACAACATAATTATTTTCTTAAGAATTAGATGCATTAAGTTCTCTTCTAGTAAAGGGATTATTTCAAGAGTTTCTTATGAATAAACATATCCTCTCTAAATATTTATGTACATTTTTTTCCTCTCTCTTGCTATCTCCATGACCATAATAAAATTATTTTAGTGTTTTTCATTAACTGCATTTTTTTGAAACAGATTTACAAAATACTTGACAACATCACACAAGCACTCCAATTTCTTCTCTCTTGGATTGTTCCTCAATATGTTTAATCATAACTCTTGCACACTCCACAAAGTGCAGAGTCATGTTTTCCAACCTCTCACTGGAAAATTGTAGAATGTTAATTGTGACTATTTGTTGTAATGTTTCTTGAAAAATTTCGAATTGTGATACTACATATTCAAGAAACTCAAAAAGGGATGTTACTCTTTTCCTCCATCCTGTCATGGGGTGCAGAAATTTTAATAAAAATTCCACTTGGTATGGAAGGAAAATATTTGCAATAGGAACCACAACATTAAAGTTCTCTCCATTTCCCACCAGTACAAGGTCATTCAATTTCACAATAAAGAAAGTTATTTGTATTAGGGAAATGATAAGATGGACTGGTAAATATATTTAGGAATTTCATTGCAATTTTTGACATTGTAGTATTTGTCGGTCCACACACAAGTACTTTGCACCTATGATGAATTAAAACATAAATAAGTGTAATCAACATCGATTCCTTCCCTATTCTAGGAGTTCCTTGTATCGGCGTTATACAAGGAAACTCTTTCCTTTTTAGAACATTATATGCACTGACTATAGAAGAAGTTTGATAAATGTTCATCTTATGGGACATGAAATGCTTGTTTCTCTATATTTCCACATCATCTTCATTTTATTTGAAAAATTATCAATCATTACCCTACAAAAATTTATATAGTCAAGTTAAACTATATTTCCTAAATTGTTAGCATATCCACTCATGAAGTGACATTACAGATCACTCAGAAACTATGACCAAACATAATAATAACCGTTGAATATGAAAACATCTTTCTCTTAGGATTCCTTAATTACACCCACATTATATCTCAACTTCATAATCTTGGCTCCAACAATGATATTTTTAAACTTCTATCCCCTCAAAACTATAGCGATCTAGGGATGCTCCTATTTAAGGTTTTTGAGCATATGAATAAAATTTTAAACTAAATCAATTAATTTTTCGTATTGTCTTTTATATTAAGGTCCGACAGACAAAATTTGGTCTCAATGGAGGTTCAATACCACCAACATCATCATATCATTAAAATAAATTTTTACAACTTAAATTTTTTATTATTCAAAAAAATTAAATTAACTCCATATTTTATAAAGATCAAGCTGGTTAAAATAAAGTATATTTTACCTTAATATATTGAATTAAATATTATTTTTATAAGAATATTTTTAATATAAATTTCTTATTTAATAATATTTTTTATTTTAAAATTTTAAAATTAATATCAAATTTTAAACATTATTTTTATTTCTTGCATGGAGGGAATAATGTATTCTATCAGTTTTTTATAATGGTGTCCATCTATTACAGTGTTTTAGCTTATATTTTCTCAGATTAATAAATTCAGTTTCCTATTGTGAAATAGGAAACCTCTTATTGTGAAATTTGCTTTTCATTTTCCAACAGCAATCTCGACAACTAACAACCCTGAAAACTCCTGGGTTGTATAGTCAAGGATAGCATGGTATATGTTGATGTATTTGTAACTTCGAAATGTATTCACTTGTATATCTTATGTATTGTACCCCGATGTTTATTCCAGGAAGTGTTTGTAATGTAATTGAGTCATGTCATGCCCCGATGTTCCGATCGGGAGTTTCTATAACGTAAACAAGTCATGTCAAGTCATTGTGGGTAACCCTCCTATTGATCAAGGGTTAAAGTCCTCGCAATTATGGGGCCCTAGGGTTATTAGAATTTCCTAGAGAAGTCAGCCCTAGTGAGTTATTGTCAAGTTGGGAATTAGTATAAATAGAGAGTGAGCCTCTCTATTTATCACACATTCACTCCCACTCAATTGTAGCGCATAACTAAGAGAGAAGAAGTTGTTGGGACAAGAGAGAGAGAGAGACTACTACTATCGAAAGATCATCTCACTGTTTTGGGGTTTTGCTTTTGGTGTTGATTCTATCTCTGAGGAAGTTGCGGGGTTTTCTCCTTTATGGTTTCCCCAAGGAAAAAAATTGTGTTCATTGTCTCTTGTGTTTGATTGTTGTGCTTGTTATTCTCTCAGTTAAAGATCCTAATATAATGCTAGCTTGAATGATAAAAATCTATCATGGTATCAAAGCTAACCTGAGAAGAAGACACTATGCAGCTACGAAAACTAGGGCTTCCTACTTTTTGGATCTCTCTCCATATATTTTCAGCAAAAGAAGGTTGGGATGACTCTACTCTCTAGGGCTCATCTTTCTGTCGAAGCAAAATCTGATTTTGAGCATTTTCAGTTTTTGGCCCGACACTGCTGTCGAAAATTAGGGCTTTCCACAGAAGCGGAATTTTTGAGTGAGCCTAGGTATGGATTGATCTTCTCCTCAAAATTGAATTTTAGAGATCAAGATCAAATATTTTGGTTGGACATAAATCCAGGAAAGTCAAACCCTAATCTGCTTCTGAACCTACTCTACAGAAATTCAGCTTCAGATCCAGATTTGATATCTTAAGCTAGTAAGATCTAAATCTTTTGTATTTCCATTTGAGGTTCTCAGTTAAGATGTCTCATCATACCAAGATTTATGAAAATATTGAGGGAGCTAATAAATTCCAAGCCTTGAAGTATAGGATCTCCCTGGTCCTAGAAGAAAATGAGTTGGACTCCTACATCAATGAGGAGGTTCCAGTTCCATAGGGAGATGAGGCTAAGGCCTTATACAAGAAGAAGTTGGTCATGGCTAAGAGGATTATTGTTGATTCAATCAAGGATCATCTCATGCCACAGGTTTCCTCCCTAAAGACACCTAAAGCTATGTTTGATTCCCTAACCAATATATTTGAAGGGAAGAACATAAATCCAAAAATGATCTGAGAAACCAATTGAAGAATGTAAATATCCGGAATGCAGAAACCATCTAGTCTTGCTTTACAAGAGTCTCTTAGATCAAAGAACAACTTGAAGTAGTAGATGAATAAGTGGGGAATGTAGAGATTGTAATGCCCACCTTGAATGGTCTCCCTAGGACATGGGACTCTTTCATTCAATGGATCTCTGACAGAAAGAAGTTAGTCAAGTTCAACAGACTATGGGAAGAATGCTCTCAAGAAGAAGCTCAAATAGCAGCTCGAGAAGAAAATATGGGAAGTGAAGATCAATCTCTCATAGTACAATCCAAGAAGAGTAAAACAAATCATCATCAAGGTAAGCAATTTCATCCCAAAAGAATTAACAAGAATCTACCTAAATTTAGATGTTATACATGTGATGAAAGAGGACACTATCCTAGATATTGTCCTAAGAACAAAAATAGCTCCATCAAGAATAAAGGGAACAAAAGAAGACATCATGCTCATGCTGCAGAAGATGATGAACCTTCCACAAAGAGAATCAGACAAGAAAGTGATGATTCTTCAAGTGATGAAGAATATGCCTTGATTTCCGCTCTCACGGGAAACATTACACATGGAAGCAATGATTGGCTTATAGACAATGGGGCTTCCAAACATATGACAGGAATCAAAGATTCCTTTGTGAAACTATCAGAACATGAATCATGCCACAAGGTGAAGATTGGAGATGACTACCAATATCCAATAAAAGGTAGTGGGGAATCCTCCTATAAGATAGACTCTGGAAAGTCTATGAAGATGAAAGATGTATTGTTTGTACCAGGACATAAGAAGAACCTCATCTCCATATCTACATTAGACGCAAAAGGCACGAGGGTTGAATTTGTAGACGGCCAAGTTCTCATGTAGCCAAAGGGAAAGACCATTGATGATGCAGTAGTGATTGGGGAATAAGAGCGAGGTCTATTCAAATTGAAGGGCCATCCAGAACAAGACTTGGTCCATCACACAATAGAGGCAAATGACCTTTGGCATAGAAGGTGTCACATACCCCAATTTTGTAAAATTATGTAATTGTTTTATTTTATTTTCTGAGACATTATGTTAAACTTAATCCTAAGTAGGGATTGATGACTCAGCAAAGTCAACAGTTATGGAGTGTAATTGAAAATATTTTATTAATAATAAATATATTATGGAGACAACAGCATGGGAGAGCTGTTAAAAGAGGTTACTGGTCAAACTGGATATTGGAACTAGGTGGAGAGGCAAAGGACAAGTGGCAGCATCCTCAAGCACTTCCTAAGTTGCAGGTGGCAACTTCCCTATATTTGGGGTCATGATTCCCCAAGAAAGTGGAATGTGGGTAGGTGGCTCATTAAATGACAGTTATCCCAATTAAGACCTAGGCAATATTTAAAAGTACTCAATGAAGAGAGCTCAGGCTGCTCAGTTTTTACTCCAGGAAGAATTCATTCAGCTGAATGTGATTCAAGAGTTTTTCATTTGAGGAAAAGGGAAGGAAGTAAGGAAGTGATTGTGAGTGAATGTTTGCAGGAACTTGAAGCTGAGTACAGCTAGTTGAGCTGTGGGAACTGTCTCAAAGATTCTGAGTTATTATAGAGCTGAAAGACTGTATATGTTTTGCTGCACCTAGTTCCAATCCAGGGAGACCAGATCAAGCTCGGGGGTCCTGAGAAGTCGCTGTTTGAGCGCTCTCCAGGAATTGGTAGGGAGGAACGGCCTCCCATTGCTGTTGTTGTCCACAGCATTTTAACAGGTTTTTCATTTATATCTCTATATCCTACTGTGCATAAATATATAAACAGTATGATTGTTTAAGTATCTGAAAGGAATTGTTAGTACTTTGAACTGTTAGTGTAAAAACTTGTTAGTATTACCATGTTTTTCCACACCTGATATCATCAGGTAGTACTCTAGCATGGTATCTCAAAGCTTAGAAGAAGTATCTCCTAAACTGAGTTCCCTAGTTTATTTTACCTTTACTTCAATTATTTTACTGTGTATTTATCTTTTATTTAAGTTATCTCACTTGCAGCTTTTATTTAAATCTGAATTGTATTCTGTTCCCTAGAAAAGAATTAACTGTGCATGAAAAGAAAGACTAAGTATACTTGAAATATAAGTTATATTCATTTCTTTTCTGTACAAAGTAAATGCATTACAGATTAAATATTTAAGTATTATCAGTAGGGTTTAGTAGTTTGCTTTGTAGCAAAAGAACCAGAACTCTGCATATCAGTATTGCTATCAGAACTACAACATAATTTATGAGTTATCTTTTTAAAAGAAATAGACCTAATTTTTATGTAGAAGTGCTTTTATTGTAATTATAAAGAGTTTACTTAAATATTAAACAAAAATGAAAAGACTTAAAACTCAAAGATCAGTAATAATATATTATA
>LPNX010538271.1:0-40205 GCA_001517045.1 Pseudotsuga menziesii
TCTGGTTGTATTGATGTATAAGAAAATTATTAAGACCTAGGGCCTCCTAAGCCATGTTGAGAACAAGTATGCTTGATAAGCATGCACTAACGTTTTAGGCTAAGTCCAAGATTCACCAGCCCTACGCATTCAAAAAGAATGAACATGGGATTCAGATTTGAGGGAAAGCTATATCAACCCTGCATCTTCAAAAAATAAAAGAATAAAACAGAAAGAGATATGAAATCAAACATAGAGATCACCTTATCCTTGACACTGACAATCCTATTGAAGACAATAGCCCTGTGACCTCCCTCAACATTGTACAGACTGTTTAGGGCCCCATAGAGGCCAAGCCCACCAAGCACTACGGCTTTAGTTAGCGCCCATGCAGCTCCTCCCCCTCCCGGTACATTCGGCACTCTCACATTGTTAAAATTCATCCTTCTTCTTCTCTTCCCGCTAGACATAAACAGGCCTGCCTTAGCATACATATACTCCCCCAAAAATTTAAATGATACAGACGAGTGGATTACACATAATACTCCATTAAGTGAGCTTCACGAACAGCTTCTGCTCGCTCGCTCGTTTACTATGGAAGAGTTTATCTCTGCTTGCTTGATCCGACCGCCCGCGGCAACTGCCACTGCCCCCAAACCCGCTTTGTAATGGAAGGTCTATGCTTTTGCCAAAAAAAACCCTTGAAAAACCTTTCTAAGTATTATTTTTCAAGAACGAAACTTTGGAGAAATATGATATTTTTAATGGGCGTGGATACAGCGACGGCTACGAGTCCAGGCGTGGATATAGCGACGGATACGAGTCCAGGGGTGGATACAGCGACGGCTACGAGTTCAGGCGTGGATATAGCAACGGCTAGGCGTGGATACAGCGACGCCTCGTCCCTGTTACATCAGATTTTACACCAAAAAGTAAGAAACGTGGAAAACCTCCGTGGAAAAATCCGCCCTTTTGTACTAGTGATATATATAGGAAATATCCATACTTATTCTAGAACTTTGGGACAAAGCTTCCTAAAGTGGGGATGTATGTAACACCGTATTTTCAGCTTGACTTTTGAGATTATTATGACTAATCTTTGAGGGTGTTCTATGACGAGTGACCTGGCTACATACTATTTTTAAATCTAAAATAACTTTGTATGGACCACGGGGGGTTCACTAGCGAGGAAATACCATATCATGTCCATTCATATTGGGGAATAAACTATTATACAAAACTGAGAAAATATATTGTCTTGTATTAAGGGGCCAAGGGGACTTAATCATGTTATATGACAACACAAATATTTAGGGTATATTTTATTACATTTCTTGTAGAAGCAATGGGAGGAGGTAGAGGGAAAATCATGTAGGAGAATTTTCCCTATAGGAATTCATCTAGTAAGGATGATTGGTTAGAATAAACCCATGATTGGTTAGACTACACCCATTCCCTTCTAAACTTAAATGAGTAATTTTACTTTTATTCCAAATTTACTATGATTATTCAATATATGCTTAAAGTTATAATCCCATACAAGTTATGGGTTTTACATAGGCTATAAATTTTATCTACTTATTAAGGATTTCAACTAGACAAATTAGTATAAGGGATTAAACCCCAATTGTTTTTTTGAATATGGTTATATACTTATAAAAGATTTTAATATTTTTGATATGATATTATTTTCTATTTATTTCTGGAATTTTTTTTTGTCAAAAACATAACTTTTACATTATTGCTCCATGTTTTATGTTTTTTATATTATTTTAAAAAATAATTTAATAAACTAACTTTATAGCTTTGCTTAAATATCAAATCTCACCCAACAACTTACATTTTTCAAACATCATTTGATTTTATTAATTATTAAACACTTGTTGAGGCCTCGAAAATCTCAGGCGACAACAGTAAGGGATTCTCCCCAGTCAACGTTCCCAACTAGCCCGTTGACTGTTTGGTATAGGGAATCCATCTGGTTTGCGGTCCGGCTACCGTAGGTCAAAGTAACAAAACAAAGGCTTTACCGGTTGCGGCTCGGTCCACCGAGTTTTTGTATTTTGACTTAAATTCTGAAATGCAAGTGCCTAATTAACATGCAGGATGATAAGATGCATGGAGCAGTCACAATGTGATGCGCAGGTTTTTACCTCTCGTCTTAAGGCCCACAAGCATCCAAATCACATACAACAAGAAAATAAACTAACTACCTTAACTATCCCTAGGGAGCAGAATTATCATTTATTAGTGAGTAATACATTTTGCACATGCATTATGAAAAGTTACAGATAGCTGATACTTCTTTCAAAACACATGAACAATTACAGATATTTAAACAACCAGATAGCCAATCGTTTTATGAACAACACCTATTAGTCACAGTGGAAAACATCACAAAATATACTGAAGAACATTCAACAAGAACATAGGTTCAGGAAATCAAACACTCTCACAGTTAATGAAACACAGCTGAAAACAAAATAGTTCCCCTTCAACATTGTTCATTTAATCACATTGATACATTCCACATTTCGCTTTCTCCTGCAGGCAAAAAATTGCAGTTTCTGATTGTAAAACGAAGTAGTTCCTCTTACAAGCCAAAATGGTTTACAAATTTTTCGAGGGAAAAATCCCTCTTCTAAGTTCTTCTTTCAAATATTTAAACTACCACTACAGATCGCTTGGGCTGCTTCCCAAACGTTTGACCTTTTAGTTTCTCAACGCTTCATATTCCCCTATGTTGTCTGTTATGCATCCATTAATTATTTCATAACTGATAGCTCTTTTGGGCCATTGCCTTCGTCGCCTTCTGACCACGGTTCGACCTGAGCTATAATGTCCAGCAACACCTTCGTATCTTGGTAGTCTGACCAATCCCTTGAGTCCACCTGCAAATAAACCAAAATGCATCATTCATAGGATTTGCGTTTTAAACGTTAAAATTGAACAGCTAATCCACAAGACAAACGACCCGGTGCACCACCGTCATTCTACAAGTGCTGACCATACTACCTTGTCCTGCTACAAGCTTGTGATAGAAATACCAACGGCGGAAGGCGGGAGGAAACCAACATCGGAAACCAAATGGCTTTCCCGGCTGCAACAGCGAAAGAGTCAATGCTACCGACATGTGAGGGGAGGGCGGGAAAAAATTTGAATCGGAAGTTAGACGGGTTTGGACATCAGAGGCCAAATGGATTTCCTAGCCGCAACGGTGGAAGAGTCAAAACTACGGGCAAGGGGCGGGAGAAAACTCAGTCGGACGTTGGACGGACTTCTACTTCGGAGGCCAAATCACTTTGGGAGCGGCAACGACGGAAGCAAAAAGGTTAGAGACAAGTGATGCGGGCGGAACAACTTAATCGGGAATCAGAAGACTTTGACATCGGAAGGGAAAAGTATTCTTCGACCGCAACGGCGGAAGAAAACAGTCTTCGGACACATGACGGAAAGGTTAACACACATCAGCAGTCGGGGCTCTTTAAGCTTCGGATGGTCAATCAAATTGGGGGCCGCAATGGCGGAAAAGAAACCAAACATTAGCCGTCGAATTAACATAGGATGACGCCCGCTTAACAGAAAACTTTAAGTACTTCAAAACTATAAAACCAGCAATGGTTGAAACCCGTTTGCTTCTGAAACAGTGGACCTTCAAAGACAAAAACAATTTACCCCTGGCTAGGCATACCAAAATCGCATCCACGACCAACCATACAATGATACACAGGAAATCTTTAAACAGGATGGAAACCAATCTTCAAAAATCATTTAACATAAAACACGACCACCGATTCAAGCATCCAGCGATGAAAACAACTTTAAATTATGAGGAGGGGCCCAAAATTCAGAAATTTGGGGAGAAAAGTTGCAGCTGCAACAATTGGTGATTACCTGGTGAACCTAGATCTCTGGGTGATTGTTCATTGGGTGACAGACTGTTTCACAATAATGCATCTATTGAATCCCTCCAACTTTTCGGATTTCTCAAATGGCAACAATGTGTACCTTTAATCATTGATGACAGTCCAATAAGGGAGTGTGGAAACCAAGATTTTCAAGTCCAGATAACTCTGTTGAGGCCGAAAGATGAGTTTCATTATTATTCTTGTCTTCAGTTAACTGAAATCTTGGACACCAGAGGATTGTAGCACATGGTAAACAGAAATATTCGTTTGTTCCTCATTCCCATGCCATTTTAGCACTTTTTGTGCTTTCAGACTTTTGTCCTTTTCTTATGAGTCCTCCTAAATGCCTTTCTTACTGAATTTTAATTCAGGATCCTCTATCCTGTAGTGTCCTTTTGTGTGAGTGGTGTACTTCAAGTTTCAGCTCATAGACAGAGAGGATCTTTCGGCAATTTAGTACTTATGATTCAGCACCTACTTTGATTTGTGATGCTTTCATAGGAGTTTTGGACTCTTTATTTGCCTTTTGGCACTCGTTTCTTGGCATGGGATCATTTATATTTAATATACTGTTCACCTTGCTCCTTTCCATGGTTCCATCTGCTATCGCTCCTTATAACATTTTAATTGTGATGTGGATGGAGCCTCAACATAGTATTCCAGACTCTCTGAATCTGGTTTATTTCATAGGGGTTAAGAAAGACCTCAATGCACACAGAATTATTCGAGAAAAAAACTAAACTAGAAGAAATTATTTTATACAAACAACAACCCATAGTCTGATCACTAAATTGTTTATCACTCCCAAAAATTTGATGTTCCCCATGCAACCACGGGTTCATCCCCTTTATTGAAAACAAGAAACCTCAAACTAAAGCAAACTGAAAACATGATTCAAAAGACAGCCAGATGAATTATTTATATACAAGACAGAAGAAATCAACAAACTTAAGAAAAATAAGGTTTGAGAACCAAACCATTTACTGGTAGGTTCTCCTTCCACCCCTGCAGATCTTGCAACTTGTAAGTAGAAGGACCAAGCTTGGCTGCAATCTGAAAAGGGCCTACCCACAACTGCTGGAATTTGGTATGCTTTTCTTTCTCATCATGGGGGTGGTCCCATTTCAGGACTAAGTCTCCTACTTCAAATTCTTTTGTCCCATCTTTATGCTTGTCAAACCATCTCTTAACTGACTCTTGTTGTTGCTTAAATCGTTCTTTGGATTTAGATCTAGCCTCTTCTGCTTTTAGGAGATTGTAAATTCTTATTTGCAAAACTTCATCATCTGACCCCCTAGACTCCTGAGCTAGTATGAAAGATGGTAACATGATATTGGGAGGCAGGATGGCTTCCTTACCATAGACAAGGGTATATGGAGACACTCCAATTGCATACTTGGGGGTGACTCTATCGACCCAAAGGGCATTTGGTAATGTTGAGTTCCAACTCCTCTGGTTTTCTACTACAGTCTTCTTCAAAATTCTAATCAGATTTTTGTTAGAGGATTCAGCCAGGCCATTTCCTTGTGGATAATAATTAGTAGAATAGTGCAATTTTATCCTTTTATCATGAGCAACTGCAGTCAATTTAATTGATGAAAATTATTTAGCATTATCAAAGACTAACGAAACTGGAACTCCAAACCTGGTCATGATATGATCTTGTAGGAAGCTGATGACTTCGTCTTCATTTATCTTGTGTAGAAGGGATAGCTTCGACCCTGCGGGTGAAATAATCAGTGGCGGTCAGAATGTAGTTATGCTGCAGAGAGGAATTCGGATTTATTTCTCCAATTATATCCAGCCCCCATTGCTCGAATGGTTCCGTGATCATCACAGGATTTAAGGGTGCTGCTGCTTTAGGTTGTCTCCCACCACACCTTTGGCAAATATCACATTTCCTGACATGTGCGTGTGCGTATTTGAAAAGCGTAGGCCAATAGTAACTGGCCCTGAGGATTTTCTGGGTTGTATTGTCTCTTGAATAATGTCCCCCAGCAGGACCGTCATGCAACTTTGTCATTACTTTCTTTGCATCTTCCTTTTCTAGGCATCTCAGAAGAACCCCGTCATAATTTTTTCTAAATAATATGCCTTCCACAATTTGATAAGATGCTGATTTAAGATGTAGCGCTCTTCTTTGCTTGGAATTCCAATGTTCAGGTAACATCCCTACCTGCAGGTAATGTACAAGGTCTCTATACCAAGACTCGGGAGCTGTAAACAAAAGACATACATCCATTACATGTAATTCGGCCTCATCCTCCCAGGCTTGTTCTTCATTGTTCTTCTTCATTAGTCATCAATTTGCACAACCCTTGACCTTTAACTATAGAGGCTAGCTTGAATTCAAGGTCGTACTCTTGAAGAGTTGTTACCCAGTTGTCCCTTCTTTCTCCTAACTCTTTCTGTATGAGAAGGGATCTTACAGCTGGGTAGGGGACTATTACCTTGGTCTGATTCTTTAATATATAAGGCCTGAATTGATTTACTGCCTTAAACACTGCATAAGCTTTCTTATCAATGGCTGGGTAGTTCAATTCAGCCCCTTGTAGACCAGTACTCATAAAGGATATTGGAAATTCATCCCCCCCTTCTTCCTTTTGGGTGAGCATGGCTGCCAGTGAATCATCAGATGCAAATGTATATAGAATAAAATCTTTATCGAAATCTGGGCTCTTCAGGGAAGGTGCATGTGCAACAACATTCTTGATTTTGCTGAAAGCATTCTTTTCAATCTCGGTCCATTTGAATTGTGCATTTTGCTTCACCATCTGCTGCAGCGGTTTGACTGTCTGGGAAAAATCAGGCAGAAATCTTCGTATGAAATTTATGGTTCCCATGAATGATTGCATCCCTTTTTTATTGTGTGGCAAAGGGATTTGTTCAATAGCCTTATATCTTTCTGGATCAATGGAGATCCCTTGCTTTGACACTATGTGACCCAGTAACTTTCCTTCTGTGACAGTGAACACACATTTCTTAGGATTGAGTGAGATGCCGTACTTTCGACAGCATTCAAAAATCTACCTTAAATGAAATGCGTGCTCTCCTCTTTTTTTTTGAGAATATCGTAATATCGTCAAGGTACACTACCACGATGCGGCCGATCAATCCATGGAAAGCTATGTCCATAGCTCTCTGAAATGTTGCTCCCGCATTTATAAGCCCAAAAGGCATCCTTCTGTAGGCAAAGGCTCCCCATTTGGTCCTGAACGTTGTCTTCAACCTGTCCTCCTCGGTTACTAATACTTGATTGTAGCCAGAGAAACCGTCCAATAACGAAAACAGTTCAGAACCTGAGACCATTTGGAGCAATTGCTCCATGGGTGGCACCGAGTAATTATCTTTATCAGAAGCTCGGTTCAGATTTCTGAAATCAACGCATAATCTGATCTCTCAAGATTTTTTTCTAACTGGTACCAGATTTGATACCCACTCAGAGTGTCTAACTTTAAAAATGATTCTAGCATCCAATAATTTCTTCACTTCACTCTGAATCAGTGGTTCCAGCTTCGGATGCATTTTTCTCAAAGGCTGCTGATAGGGCTCGACGCTGGCTTTAATGGGGATGACATGCTTGATGATGTTGGTGTTGTATGTTTTCAAATCTTCATACGTCCATGCAAAAACATCTTTATATTGTTTAAATAGACTGATGAATTTGTCTCTTTCTGCTGGTGAACAACACTTGCCGAGATTCACAAATTTTGGATTCGTCTTAGTCCCTAAATTTATCAGCTCGAACTATAGAGATGAGCTGTGGGTCTTCACATTGGCTGGTCTTCTAAACTTTTCATTTAAATCGAACATTTTTTCTAACGTTCTGAGACCTTTAGGAATGAAATTGTCATATTTCATCTCGGCTTGATGCTCTTCATCGTCTATGATCGCTCCTTTAAACACCTCGTCATTTGTCAAACATTCTATGATTTGCTGATCATCGTCGAACACCCACAAGTTGGTGATCATATCCGGTACCGAGGGTCTGAAAAGCAGTTCAACAGAACACCGATTACTAGTGGGCACTAGTCTAGCAGCTGATGTGGCCAACAGATCAATAGCTATGTTTTTAATTCTTGGAATTGAAACCATGTTGGATGCATTAAAACACTTAAGCAAATCCCATACCTCATTCTGGTAAGCCTTTAAGTGAGGAGAAACACAATGTATCTCATTCCGGATTTGTTTCACAATAATTTCAGAGTCCCCAAAAACTTTAAGATTACTTACCTTTAATTCAATTGCCTTCCTTAGTCCCTGCACCAGTGCTTCGTACTCAGATGTATTATTAGTACATTCAAACTCTAATCTACATGAAACAAAATGTTTATTCTTATGTGGGTTGATCAGGACACAGCCAGCCCCTGACCCTTCTAATGTCTTAGAGCCATCAAAAAAAAAAAATCAAAAAATCACTAACTACTGAAGGTGAATCTAATCCTACTGCTAAGCTTACTATATTACAGTCAATCTCATCAGCCTGTGAGAATTGAAGGAGATCAAGCTGAGTTTCTGAGGTGTTGCTGGCTTCTTCCGCTTGATAATTCGCTGGTTCCAACTCGATAAAATAGTTTCCCAGTATAGAATCCACTGGTACATTCTTCTCCTCTAGCTGAGTAACATTGTACTTCATGTGAGGCTCTCTTAGAATCTTAATCTGGTTTGGACTCCCTTTGTATGGCAACCAAAGATGGGACCAATCTGAGGCGAAATATCCATTTAATTTGGCTGACCAATCTCTGCTTAGGACAAGACCGTAAGTGTCTGGTATATCAGTCACCACGATGTTAATAACTTGGCAAACTTTGTCATTGGATGCTAGATAGAGTAGGACATCTTCCAGCTCACTAATTACCTTAACATCTGTCCTATCCAACTGAACCACCCTCCACGTGGATGGCTTAGGCTTCCCATTTATCTTCTTACATACTGATATGGGCATGACATTAACTAATGCCCCTGAGTCTACCAAGCAATTATGTACATTATAATTGAAAATTTCAAATGTGAGGAGGAAAGGTGGATGTTTTCTTTTAGACTTACCTCCAACGCTGGTTTCTCCAATTTCTTCTTCTTCCTGAGGTTGATTATCTGTGGGAAGCGTCTCATCTGATGCTTCAAGTGCTTTCAACAATCTTTCTTTTTGCTGCGGTACTTTACACATTTCGAATAATGGAACATTTGCTTTTATCTTCTTTAAATCCTCCACGATGTCATACCTCATCTACTGTTCGATGAGATGAGGTTTATCAGCATTCTCCTTATCTTCATTTGGCTTGGTCATTGTATCATTCGGTCTAGGATTTTGACTGGTAATAGTGAATTCTGGGATTTTATCAGCTAAGGATTTATTTTGAAATTTCTTCTTAATATTTCTCTGCAGCCTCTTGATCTTTGGGAGTATAAGACTATCTTCTTTAACTGACCCTTGGCTCCTTGTGGCTACGTTGGTTTCCATAACGTCCTTGTACCCCTAAGTCTTTTCCTCTTCAACATCAAATAACGACATAGAATTCCATAAATCCATGGTTTCTTCTTCCTGTTCTTCCGTAGAAGTAGAAGGAGAACTCTCTTTTCTTTCTTCATCTCCTTCTTTTGTTAATCTAGAATACAACATCTGATTCATGACCAACATTGTTGAATTTATCCATTGCGGACAATTCTTTTCAGAGTGGGGTTGTTGGTGGAAAGTGCAAAAATTTTCCATCCCTATCTCTGTTAAATTCATGGATGTTGTATTGTGCGGAGGAGGTTGAGACTGATTGTTGTCCTCTCCTTTCTTATAATATGGCTTATAAAACTTTGGTGATTCCTTCTCTTTCTCCAAGTCTATGATTTTGTTGGAAAGCTTCTGCATCATTTTGGCCATATTTTCAAGATCTGGCGATTTCTCTTCTTTAGGCTTAGTAAACAATAAGGATTTTCTGCTTGCACATTTTTCTCCTGACTACTCTAGATAGTCTTCAATACTCTCTCTTTCAGCTTCCACTCCTTCAACTTCTTCATAAGTTTTCGTCAAAGTAGGCTTGGCCCTACCTTTGGAAAACATGGCCAAATCAGGGCCTAAAGCTAAAGTATAATATTCAATTAGAACTTTGTCTGAAGGTCTATCCATTTCAGAGAAATTCTTGAGATAGGCTGCAAACCTTTGTGTGAAACTATGTACCTTTTCTTTTCTTTCTTTCTTCAATGTGCACAGCCCTTTCATGAGAGCCGCATGAGTTTTCTGAGTTGCATACTTACTTCTGAAAATTCTTTCAAAGGTATCCCAATCAGGGATAGAGTTAGCAGGAAACCCAAAGTACCATGATGCTGCAGCTGCTTTAAGGGTATGTGGAAACAGTCTGCAGACTACATCTTCATGCTCCCCAGCCCTCAATCCTTCAATTTCCAAGTAGAAACTTTGCAGATGATCATCTACTAGTATTTTCTCATTTGGGTCAAACTTGGGAAACATCTTGTCAAAGGCTTGGGGTAGGTCGTGTAATGGAGGTGTCAGGTTTAATGGTGATCTGGCTCTCCATGCAGGCGGTGGATTTGGTGGGTTAGGTGGTTGGTTTGCGTTTACGCCAGCCATGAGTCTGGGTGGAGAGTGAGGAGGTGAACCAACGGGAGTGTGAGCAGGGGAACTGTGAGGGGTTCGTGGGCCTTCTTGATTCAAAGGTAGCACAACTTCCTGTAAGGCTGTCTCTACAAGTTCTTCCCAGTCTCCAACCAACACTAAGCCTTCCGCTTCAGGACGATCCTTATTTTTATACTCTCTTCTGGGCAGTTCAGGGATGATTGGAAATCCTCCAATCTTCTTTACATATGCCCTGGTGTGTCTTCTCAGATCATTAACAATTTCGTTGCCAACAGAATATAGATGTTCTCTTTCTTCTGGAATTGGATTATGAAACCCACTGCTTTCAGAACTGTTATCGGTGGAATATTCTCAGGAAAACGGGTTTCCTCGGCTAGCCATACACTGGCGGCCCTCCTTCTAGCGCCAAAACTGTTGAGGCCTGGAAAATCTCAGGCGACAACAGTAAGGGATTCTCCCCAGTCAACGTTCCCAACTAGCCTGTTGACTGTTTGGTATAGGGAATCCATCCAGTTTGCGGTCCAGCTACCGTAGGTCAAAGTAACAAAACAAAGGCTTTACCGGTTGCGGCCTGGTCCACCGAGTTTTTGTATTTTGACTTAAATTATGAAATGCAAGTGCCTAATTAGTATGCAGGATGATAAGATGCATGGAGCAATCACAATGTGATGCGCAGGTTTTTACCTCTCGTCTTAAGGCCCACAAGCATCCAAATCACATACAACAAGAAAATAAACTAACTACCTAAACTATCCCTAGGGAGCAGAATTATTATTTATTGGTGAGTAATACATTTTGCACATGCATTATGAAAAGTTACAGATAGCTGATACTTCTTTCAAAACACATGAACAATTACAGATATTCAAACAACCAAATAGCCAATCATTTTATGAACAACACTTATTACTCACAGTGGAAAACATCACAAAATATACTGAAGATCATTCAACAAGAACATAGGTTCAGGAAATCAAACACTCTCACAGTTAATGAAACGCAGCTGAAAACGAAATAGTTCCCCTTCAACATTGTTCATTTAATCACGTTGATACATTCCACATTTCGCTTTCTCCAGCAGGAAAAAAATTGCAGTTTCTGATTGTAAAACGAAGTAGTTCCTCTTACAAGCCAAAACGGTTTACAAATTTTTCGAGGGGAAAAAGCCCTCTTCTAAGTTCTTCTTTCAAACATTTAAACTACCACTACAGACCGCTTGGGCTGCTTCGCAAACGTCTGACCTTTCAGTTTCTCAACGCTTCATATTCCCCTATGTTGTATGTTATGCATCCATGAATTATTTCGTAACTGATAGCTCTTTTGGGCCGTTGCCTTCGTCGCCTTCTGACCACGGTTCGACCTGAGCTACAATGTCCAGCAACACCTTCATATCTTGGTAGTCTGACCAATCCCTTGAGTCCACCTACAAATAAACCAAAATGCATCATTCATAGGATTGGCGTTTTAAACGTTAAAATTGAATAGCTAATCCACAAGACAAACGACCCGGTGCACCACCGTCATTCTACAAGTGCCGACCATACTACCTTGTCCTCCTACAGTCTTGTGATAGCAATACCAACGGTGGAAGACGGGAGGAAACCAACATCAGAAGCCAAACGGATTTCCCGGCCGCAACGGCGGAAGAGTCAATGCTACCGGCATGTGACGGGAGGGCGGGAAAAACTTTGAATCGGAAGTCAGACGGGTTTGGACATCGGAGGCCAAATGGCTTTCCTAGCCGCAACGACGGAAGAGTCAAAAATACGGGCAAGCGGCTGGAGGAAACTCAGTCGGACGTCGGAAGGGCTTCTACTTCGGAGGCCAAATCACTTTGGGAGCCGCAGCGGCGGAAGCAAAAAGGTTAGAGACAAGCGATCCAGGTGGAACGACTTAATCGGGAATCGAAAGATTTTGACATCGAAAGGGAAAAGGCTTCCTCGGCCGCAACAGCGGAAGAAAACAATCTTCGGACACGTGACGAAAAGGTTAACACACATCGGCAGTCGGGGCTCTTTAAGCTTTGGATGGTCAATCAGATTGGGGGCCGCAACGACGGAAAAGAAACCAAACATCAGCCACTGAATTGACACAGGATGATGCCCGCTTAACAAAAAACTTTATGTACTTCGAAACTATAAAACCAGCAATGGTTGAAACCCGTTTTCTTCTAAAACAGCGGACCTTCAAAGACAAAAACAATTTACCCCTGGCTAGGCATACCAAACTCACATCCGCGACCAACCATACAATGATACATAGGTAATATTTAAACACGCTGGAAACCAATCTTCAAAAATCATTCAACATAAAACACGACCAACGATTCAAGCATCTAGCAATGAAAACAACTTTAAATTATGAGGAGGGGCCCAAAATTCAGAAATTTGGGGAGAAAAGTTGCAGCTGCAATAACACTTCCTAATTGGAAAATATCTATGCAAAACTAATTTTTAGATTGTTGCTCCATATTTTATGTTCATTATATTATTAAAAAAAATAATTTAATGAACTAACTGTATAGCCTTACTTAAATATCAAATCTTAGCCAACAACTTACATTTTTCCAACTTCATTTGATTTTATTAATTATTAAACACTTTCTAATTGGAAAAATATCTATAAAAAGCCAATTTTGTAAAAAATTTCCATTACAAAAGATGAAATATAAAAATTGCTAAACTTATAAAATATAATTAAGTAGATTTATTAATTCTCATTATTATAAACCATACAAACAATTATGATCTTTTAGATTTCATATCACTCACTACTTGTGCAAATTGTTAAACGTGTAAAATATAATTAAGTAGATTTATTAAATTTCATTATTATAAATCATAACAATATGATCTTTTAGATTTCATATCACTCACTACTTGTGCATATTGAACGAAGGTTAGAAATATTGAAAAATGTCAAATATACTAACCTACTATGTAGCATATTCTAAATCTCGCTATTATAAACCATAAAAGCAATTATGATATTTTAGATTTCATATTAGTCACGACCTGTGAATATTGAACGAATGTTCGAAATATTGCAAAATGTCAAATATACTAACCTAATGTGCTGCATGTTCCAACAAAAGTTTGTAATAGTGTTAGGTGGATACAATTTCACATGATACAAGTGATCATGATCATTTTTACACATAAACATTGTAGAAATAAGAAAACATAATTGTACAGATATGATATATGTTGTAAATAAATTTTTAATTAAAATTAATTAAAATAGTCATATTAAAGAGATGTACCTTGCAAGTTTAATGCAAATAGCCACCTTTGCAATAAGAATATGCAAAGCTCAACTAATTTTATGAAGAAATCTTACAACCACTTATGCTCATTAATGGCTATCACATTATCATTAAAATGAGTATGGTGACCCCTCTCACAATTGTAAACTTAGATTTAACGAATTTGCAAAATAGACTATGTGGCAATTTTATAAAATTTTATTTTAAAAATGTCACTTCGTGAGCATGAATATTTTTTCAAATCAAATCCCATAAGTAATAAAAAGTTAAAAATAGTAAATTTCAAAAATTATTATTATTTTTATTATTTTCTAAAAATAAAATAAATAGTCATTATTTTGAAAACATTAGAAAATCGGTCGACTTTGGTGAAGGCGGAGTGGAAAATAATTGATTGTCTCACCTTAATTGCCAACGACTTCATTAATGGAGGAGGATATGATATTTGGTTATGTATTTTTAGAACCATCAGCCTTTATTTAAGAATGTACTTTATGAAGTGTACTACATTGACAAGTGGAACTCTTAGACTTAACGTGTTGCTCTTATACCTATTAGTTTACTCACAGCTGGATAACGATCGCTTCTTGGGAAGATCGATTGAATAGATTAGGGTATACAATGTATAAAGGCTTATAGTTCCGAAGGGTTTACTCAGTATTATGCTTCTAGTTTTCCTAACAACGATATGAAGGACAATACGCGTAAAAATTTAATATCTGCTACTTAGCCTTTTACTTACAATTTGACTAATCCGGAAAAGAGGTCTGAGACGCCGGAGACTCACAATGATACGACGTATACCAATTATAGCTGTGCACACATGCATGCTTACTAACCCTTCGTAGTTCAGAGAACACCTGTGTTTTGACTACTTCTACTCATGATTGGTATAAAACGTAGGCCAGAGAGTAGGTGGATTGGCCGGTGACACAGGCGATTCCGGCGAAGGTGAAAGTGAAGTGGTCTAATAGGTCTTATTCTGCTTGGCGTAACAATTACGAGTATAATTACAATACTTATACAACTTTGGAGAACGATTACGGTTCGAGGGGCTTTAGGTCGGAGAGTTCGTAGGCCCCAAAAAGGTAAATGGCTATAGGTCATCTGTATTTGGTTATGGATTGCTTGGGAATTCCATCCCTTATCCAACTATCATTATTCAACCAATGCAATGAATGGTATACTGGAAGAGAGGTTAAGGATACGGCGAATTAATAAGGATACAATGAATTAATAAGATAGCTAGAACAATTGTGCGCCACTCTCCATGCTCTTAGCTTGATATAGAACTCATTTAGACTTCACATAGCTCTATTTTCTAAAAGGGATGGATAGCTAAGAACATAACCCTGCGCGCCACTCTCCCTTCTCTTAGCTTGATATGGACCTCATTTAGCCTTCACACAGAGCTCTATTTTCTCAAAGGGATGGAGAGCTAATAACATAACCCTGTTTTGTTATTGCTTTGATATATCATCATTGTTGATCATGGATACAGTGGAGACTATTTATTAAACGACTCAATTCCTTCATAAATCACAGGTATTATTTTACTTATTTGAAATGCGTTGATTTAATGTTTAGACAGATTGATGTTGGGTTATTGAGTAGAGAGCTATGATGTTTGATAGTGGCTTGAGCATAGGTATAAATCATTCAAAGAGCTAATATATCAAATTTTTATGGTCATGTGCAGGTTAAATTGAGCCTTGACTTAACCATTATCCCAGGAATTCAACTAATCTGTGCTCAAAGGTCTTCCTATATTGAGGAGATATTATAAACAATGTGAAATTTCTAGTAATAAAAGTGAATCTAGACAATGTGCTATATCAATCTTACTCTATCGATGGTTTTTTTGTTTATTCTAGTTATCGTTTATCTGCTACAAATCCTTATTTGCTTAATTCCATAACAGTAAGAGTAATTCTATGGCATTAAGATAATTGTGGCCCAAGTTTTTCCATCAATAGTTGTATTTAAAGAAAAAAAAGTTCAAAAGATAATAATAACAGAGAGCTTGAATCCCATAATCCTAACATAAATTAAATCACGGATATGTACGAAGGAACAGAACGAACTTAACATATACCTTTTACAGTTCCAGTCAATAGACGTGTTAGGATGGCTATGGCTTCCATTCACTTTTGTCATAGTTTAGTTAGACCTAATTTAACGACTGACTCGTAAAGAGATGACTTATCATTATTTCATTTCATTATGAGAATTGACAAATGTGTTTTATATACTTAACAAGCGGGGTTGCTAAGCAACAAGTCCCTGCTTTAATGTTTTGCATTCAAAGTCTCTCTAGAAGTAACACCTAGGATCAACAGCTTATGTGATGATCAGTTTACCAGTTTATGATTGAAAACCAATTTACAGAAAAAAAAAAAACTAGGAGCAACCACTTATGTGATGACCATTTTATGATTGAGAACCAGTTTATAGAAAAGTATGTTGGTCGTTCCAGAGTTTCAAGGCCCAGAAACTTAGTTGCAACTTACTCAATTAAAAGTGGGTATGAGTATAAATCAAAGATAATTCAAGGTCTGGGTTCGGCTCCCAGCTAGCCTAACTTACCATGTACAAGGGAAGTTTGATAGTAAAGGTTTGCTTTCCCCTTTGTATAGTAAAGGTGTGTTAGCCAGCCGTACTTGTGAAGGGAGTAATAAACTCCTTGTTCTAGCTACTTGCTGGAGATCTTTGGAGTTGTTAAAGAAACATGTATCCTACTTACGAGGATCCACATGCATCCCAAAGGTGCATGAATTACTTCAGCAATTATTGGAGGGAAAGCAAGTCTAGAAACCGAGAGTAACAACAAGTCTTCACCTAAAAATCATCCCTGAATCTAATTTTTTTCTCTTTCTGTATTGTCTATCTTGGAAATCCATCTAGAAGCACTAGTCTCGCTTTAGTGTTTTCTTCTTTCTTAAGATTTCATAAGAATCAGGATATAGATAATATTTTTCTTTCGACTGCGGAACTTTAGGTTGCAATCTAAGCTTTCTATTTTCTGTCTCAAGCAATATCAGTCATCATTGATAAGCAAACAGATGTGAAGCCTCCCTTAGAAACAACGATAAAAGTTTATCTTTCTCTGAAATTGCTATAGCAATTGTTTTTTCGGCTTGTCTAGCCCGTGTCTGTGAATGTCGAAGAGCATTTAATAAGTGTGACTTTTTGGTATAGTCAGCTTCTAGATATTTTGTTTCTCCGTCAAAACTGGTTATCCTGCCATTGTATCTTCCAAACAGTAATGACAAGCTTGATCTAGTAAAAAATTATGAATAAATTTTAACAATACCAATACCCAGACTAATTAGCAAAAATCCTTCCTCAATGACAACTTCATTAGTATGGGCATCATATCTTTAATGCAGGGTTCTCCATTCATTGCATGTTTACTAGCATAGATCCATTTTAAACCCTGATCTATTTCAAGCTTTGAGAAGGATCCAATTTCTTTTGTGTAATTTTTATTCATCTTGAGTTTTTTACTTGTCAGTAAATCGGATCCCTCTCCACTGCTTAAAGAAATTGGATCCCTCTATAGTGCTTGTAGATGGATAATGCTAGTTTTAATTTTTTATTTTATAAGCTGACGTGATTTTTTTTTAATTTTGGTTTTATGAGCCTACATGATTTTTTTTTAATTTGACTCTAAAGGAACTGAAAATTGTATAGCAAGCCAAGAAGTGGACAAACTGGATGAGTTAAAAAGCAGTGAAAATTGAATGGATGTGCCAATATAGCTTGCCAATTTATCATGGACTTTTGTTCATGTTCTGTGAAACAGATATTTGAGTAAATATAAGATATACATATTAGCTTTTGTAGAGAAAAAAATTTACATTGACAAAAATGCCCCCTGTTATCAAGTACATTTTGACAAATTGTATTTTATCATAGATAATGTTGCAACCAAAACTAATGATTCTCTCCCTATAATCAGCTGAGGGTGATTCATGTGCAACTTGTGATCCACTGGCTTTTGATGTTGAGGGTGAATGGCCATAAAGTAGCAAGCAATTCAACCCCTTCTCTTCTAGATATGGTGATTTGAACCTACCAAAAGAAGTTGAAAAATAAGTGTCTTGGGATTTAGACATGTCCCTCTCTTTAAATTTGTCACTGCTTTTAAAAGGTGCACTCCCATGAAAGATTGACTGTGGTGGAGGAAGATCACAATTTTGTAAATGTTACTCATACTTTACAGCAACAATAGAATCCAACTACCTTTGATGAGCTCTACGCCACCTAATTTCACCCTTCTCATAAGATTTTGCAGTTTTACAGTTTAGATTGTAGTTTATGGGTCCTTCAAGCCCAGTACCATCCATCAATTTATCCATTGTCCACGCTTGATCTTGACATCCAATGGCAATAGAAGTTGTATGATCTTTACTTCCATTTACTTTCTTGATTGCATCGAAGCCAGATTTGTCCCCATTCACTTGCCAACGTATATCAGTTTGGTTTTGTTCACATGTTTGTACATCAAAACAATTGCTCAAATCTAAGTGTGTACACAAAGGCAATTGAGAATGCAATTTGTTGTTTCCATATCCCTACTGAGTAAATTGAATTGTGGCATATAGATTATTGTTTGAGTGTAAATCTTCTTTAGTGACACTTAATTTACTATTGTACAAAGATTCACAACCAAAATTGACTTTCCCTTGAAATTCAGGATGAAACTGTAACCACCATTTAACATATAATAATTTAGTAAATAAAAAAAAATAGATTATAATTAATTTAAAATTTGTAAATTAAATAATAATTTTTTAATTTTTTTTATAATAATTTGTGTTATTAATTAAAAATTGTACATAGTTAAATAATATTTGTATAATATTTATAAAGTTTGATTTAAAATGGGAACTTTTAAAAATAAGTTTCATATAATAAACTTTTAACTAATTTGATTTTTATACTTCTAGTGAAATATTTTTTTCATGTTCACAATCAAGTTGTGATTTGTAATTTATTTAATTTGAAAGGTTTGTTGTTATTTGAGCATTTACAAAGTTGCTTATAATTTTAGGTGTTATTTATATAGGATATTTACAATTCCCAAGTTTTGTGATGGGATGTGAGTGTCCATTGGGACATCACTTATAGGAAGAAACAAGTATTCACAGTTAAAAAAATGGAAGCCCATCTAGAGTCCAACACAAAAGTTTATGAAAAGAAATTCAGATATTTCTAACAAGAAATGCAATTTCAAAGTTCCATGTAGGCATCTCTAGTGCTTTCCAACATGTGCAAATTGTAGAGAAGTGGGAGAGTAGACACGGTTTCTTCACACACCAAAAAATTTCTCTTCTCGATTTATTAAACACCAAACAATGTTACATATTTATATATCAAGCATTGATTTAAGATAGACATGACATCTTAACACACTAACAACCTATTCAAAGAATATATCAACAACATACAAAAGTAGGAGCCAACTAGGTGGAGAGAACATCTCATATCCAACTAGATCTAACCACCTCCTAAAACATAGAAACAAACTTCTCATGTGAAGACAAACTCAATTCTGTAATGACCAATCCAATAATAAACCACAACCTTTAGTACGATCATGTATCACACATTTATTTATGAGCCAAACAAGATTTTCCTATTCCAACACTCCCCCTTAATAGGAACTTATCGTAATCTCCATTAGGTCAGGTCGTCATCAACATCTTTAACTAGCTTCCTGATCAATAGAATCTATATTTGGTCCAACCTAACACTTGCATCTTGTACCTTGATAATGTAGACATCATCAAAATGTCAGCATCCATATAAATGAACAACTGCCCAAAATAATGCATGGGTACTTAACCTCTATAACCACTAGTTGAGTAGGATGTCCTTAGGTACATGGTTCATCCAAATTCTTGATGAACCCCCCTTGAATGTACAGAAAAATTTAGTCTTCTAAGAACCTACCATGATCTACTCTACTGACACTTGACTCACTCCTCCATGTGTTTAACAACTCTATAATGGAATTTTTACACTATTGAACAAGTTATCCAAAATAAGGACACATGGATAAGGGTTATGCATTCCTATCCAAGTCTTACAATGATATGCCTTTACATGTTGCATATAAAGATACAAGTACACACAATTACATACTCCACCTTGTGGAGAAACTAAGTACAAGATTTTATAATATTTCCTAGGTACCATCACTATACCTCTCCTAAGTACCAACTCTAGGGAATATATAAGCTCAAAATTTTCAAATACCAATACATACGATTTATGCATAACATCCTAGACTTGCTACAAATACAAGCTATGACTCACATTTTATGATATGGTCAACTATATTATAGAACAAAACACACAAACTTTATTAGTTATATCTATCCCCATTTGATCTCAACTATTTCCACATGCATTCATACTAGCATATTTTGGACCAAACTCCAACAAGAAATTTGTATTACATACAAAAAATACATTTCTATCCTTCCAACTACAATCTCATCGTTCCAAGTCAAAATTAAGTCTACCATCAACCTTTGGCCTTTCGAGATAGAAAAACACAACTTCAATGTATCTTCAACTATCATGATAAGAAACCAATGATTATTCACTCAAGCAAGTTTCCTTCATTTATCAACCAAGGTGTTTGTGCTCTTCCATTCACTTATAATGTTGTCATCTCAAGCAAGATTCCAATCGAGAATCAACAATACATTTGGGCCAAACATTAGTACCATACAATTTGATTGGGAACCTATTATACTCCAAGACCTAACATCGGCCTAATTGCAAATATTAAACAATTATCCATCTTATGGATGTATTCCCATCTACCAAGGAACCTAGGTATCCAACCATGGTGCTCATTAATTTTCTATGGAAATAATTTGGATATAGAATATATTTGAGCCAATTCAACATTTTATGCACCCTCTAATGAGGACTTATGTCACAACATTTATCAAAAATCCATCATCAAGGAACAACTAGAGGAAACAAAACATGTAGTTGTATTTCCCATTGAGCTACAACACACTTTAACAAGCAAATTTACGAATAGTTCTACATTACAACATATTGCAATGTAGGGTTACAAAAACTCTATAAGAGATAATGACACATGACCAAATGCTTCTAATTGTATGTTTATTGGGAATCATAAATACACTAGGCATCTTCATTTGAATCTTTAACATCTTTAATCAATTTTCAAAATCTTTGTCTAATATTCTTCTTTTAGCTTCCATGATTCACTAAGCAATTATTAGAGTAGTCAATTCTAACAACCCTATATAAACATATCAAAACATATTAAGTTGACTAAGCTAAATATGCCTCTTAATTTCTATTTTTCTAAATCCAAAAGTTTGAAAGAAAATTTTCACTTCACCATGACCCTCCTCTTCTTGATAACTATAATCATCTTACCCCAAACAAAGTGGGAGTATTCAAGCATGCACCCCAAATGTCCTTGCAATATTTAAAGGGATCTTTTTATGTCCCATTGGACACTCTCATTCCATCACAAAGCTTAGGAATTGTAAATATCTTGTATAAGTAATACCTAAACTTATAAGCAACCTTTTAGATGCTCCAATAACAACAAACCCTCTAAATTAGATACATTACAAATGACAATTTAGTTATATACTAGAAAGAAATATTTCACTAAACATATAAAAATTAAATACATTAATAAGAAATGCTTAAATTTCATTATATAATTTATTATATATTTAATAAATAAAAAAATAAAATATTATACTGTTAAGTAAATTGAAATGTAAAACTTTTTTTTAAAATAAAACTTATTTTTTTTAATATATTTTTAAAAACTCCCGTTTTTAAAAAAAAATTTACAAATATTATTTAACTATTTATAATTTTTAAATAATCATAAAACTAACTATTTACTCTTAAAAAAAGCTATATTGTTATTTGATTTACAATTTGTAAATCAATTATAATCTAATTATTATTTTTTATTTACCAAATTACTATTTTTTAATTTTCTTGATTTTAGATATTGATTAAACTACATTAATACTCCACATTTTGTTAAATTGCGTTTCCTACATTAACACCCTCGTACGTTGTAATACATATCCTCTTAAGCTTTCTATTAAGCTTAAAAATAAAAAATAAAATAGTTATAAATACACTCCACCTATCCTTGCAATATTGCAACCTAACTGCAAAATTTTAAACAAGTTTTTTAACATTCTTAAAAATTAGTAATTTCCTATTTTAGTTAAACAAAACATAGCTTCTTTTTGTATTATCAATAAAATTTTAATACTGTTTTCAACCTATCCAAAAGCAAAAGTATAAGATTTCAATATTTTCGGTCCATCAACATGTTTTACATTTAATTAATTTGTAGCCTTATTTCAATTCATATTTTACTTCTGAATTATGAACCCTATAGAACCCAACATTGTAAGCCTTTTGAATCTGTCTCACAAATAAAACTCACTCTCACCATTACTTTCTTTGTATATTATGAATAAACTTTCACAAGCAAAACTATACGAATTCAATATTTTCTTCACAAAGTTCATCAACACGTCTTTCATTTAATAAATATAGATGAAGCTACTCCAAGGTCGAAAGAAAAAGTGTATTCCTCTATTTCAATGCATTTTTTTGCGAATCATGAACCCATGTTTGTGAGATTTTGAACATGTCCCACCAGCAAAAATCACTCCAATTGCTCCAACAGATTTGATACAAAATCAACAATGCCATGCACAACACCCGATCTAAAGGTTTATGGCACGATCAATAATTTGAGGAGAGGACTGTGTAGAATTTGGTAAGCCTCATGAGGAACTTATGAGGGAGGCCGAGCTTCTGAGCTCTACCACACAGTCTCAACTAATAACACACACAACTCCTCTCCTTTCTCAATGCATTGTGGATCTCTAGCCAACAACAAGTTCTATCATCATTACTCGACTTTCCATGGAATGACTCATTCTCACAACGACTAATATGCCCTCTGAATAAAAGAAATAATGCAACCAAATAGACAACACTCAAAGGGACTTCCGCTCCTTGCAAGAGGCTCTTATTTGCACCATGCACATCAATTTTTTGCACGTAAACATCCAAAGTCAATGCTAAGGTGATTTGCATTCAAAGTATTGTATTTTAAGAGATTCTTTGTAGGGAGAATGACAAAGCTAGAAAATTACCATTTCTTTCGTTAACATTTAATGTTACATATTGTCCATAATAAGCTCCGGCCTTCCATATTTAAGACTTCTTTTAGTACATAATCAAATAGATTTCTTCCTTGGGAGTATTAATTTAGTATATTAATGATCAAAATATTCATTAAGTTAATATAAAATTATTTAAGTTTCAACAATTTAACATAAGTTATAGAACTATTTTTAAATATAAATAATATATATTTATTCTATTTTAATTTATATAATTTAAATTTATATAATTTAAATATTTTCTTATAATGATTAATGTATATATATATTGATCTCAAGCTTGCTTACTTTGTATTTGTCATCTATAATGATATTATAGCATGATAGTTATGTATTCCACTATTTGTGTCTATTAAAATATGGTTTAGATATTTGAAATTAATAAATTGTCATTTCTGAAAATCCATATTTAGATGCCAAGGATACCTTCCCACTTGCGAGCCAACATTGTCATAATTCCTTAATTGATTTATAAAAGGAATTCTTCATGAATGATTTCAAGTTCCATCAATGTGTTTAGCTTCTAAGGGTCCTTGTATATGATCATTTGACATGCATAGATAGTTCCTTTTACTTTCTTCTATTATTAATAATTGCAAACTATTATAGGAAAAACAAGAAATATGACCTACTGCAATTTTGACCCCCCGCCTCAAAGGTCCTTTCCCTAATGCCTAATATGGGGTCATTGGATCCCCATTCTCCACTATGAAACCCCACCCTTAATTTATGAGTGACCTCCCCATTGCTTTGTTTTTTTTATTTTATCAACATCATATAAACAATACAAATTTGCATGCTCTCTATATTGTGTTTTTTATATAGATTTTTCCACTAGTGCTATGCCTTTTTGTCTTTCAAATTGTTTTGTGTCTCAAATATAATCCTATACATATTCTTTTCTCGAGCTTCACCAAATATTTCTCATTTTTCTAGTTCAATGAATTTCCTTATATATAAATTCTATTGTGGTTTGAATGTTTCGACATCACTTTAAACATTTATGCTATATCAAATCTTTTGAAAAATGTTTCTATATCTTTATCCATTTTTATCTAAGGTACATGTGGATGGAAATGCAGATGAATACAAAAAAATGATTTTGACATTGTAATTGTAACTGGTGAAGAACTTTCTACCCTTGGAATAGTTAGGTGTCAATCAGATGCTATATTTTCAAAAATCCGTCAAGAAATCATGCTTGATTGTATTATTGGATATTCTTTTGAGTTTACCAACAATCAAGGATATACTATAAATGCAACACAAGAGAAAAGATGGAAGCATACAAAAACACCGATAGGCATCAAGAGGAAACTGGACACATTCGATATTGAAGAATTGCAATCAAATGTAATGGAAAGAACACCAAATATTGAAAGAGTTGAAGAGAACGTAGAGGAACCTATGACTAAACAAGTGAGAACTGAAGTTGAGTGTGATTCGGTAGAACAAAACATAGGTGTTGATTCTACTGTATTGGCATCTTGGGAACAAAAGTGAATAGTTTAATGGAATATTTTGTTGAGGAGAAGCTTACTCTTAAAGTATATTCAGAAAAGGGAACACCTAAAATAAAGATCTGTTGCGAAAGTTGTGGTATTGATTATGGAATAGGGGAAATATATTTGGCATCATGGACACTTCATAACTTCAAAAACAATCACATGAAAACAGGGGAACATCAACTTAACATTTCAAGGGTGGGAAGCAGTGAAACTCATTCATGTAACATAGAAAGGAAAATGTCAGTGGTTGGAGATCAATTTGAGATTTATCAAGCCATAAAACTACTAGATTATTTCAATAAGACACAAGACCCAAATTTGTTAAAAGTTGTGGAAGCAACACTTGCAGGATACGAGGACAAGATAAAATTAAAACTGGAATGTACACAGTGTAATAAATGGTTTTATTTAGTACTAGCAAGTGGTAATATTGTTAGTTCTCTAATTGAACACATGAAATCAAAGAAGCACATTTCTACTACAAATGAGGCTTCACATAATCCAGTTGGGCTGAGGACTGGCACAGTTGGGAGACCCAAGAAGCCTACCAATGATAAGTCCCAATAGAGTTTGACTAGGTTCTTGGTCCCATCATCAACACCACTATCACATAGGGGTTCTACAAGTGCAAATACTTCTACTTCAAGTATGTTAATTTCAAAAGACTAAATTTAATTTGAATATGACATTAAAAATAATTTTATTTGTTATCTTCGAATTTGTTTGTTTTTATTATCTTGTTTTAGATCATTTATCTCCCTTGATACTACAATGTTGGGGGTATTGGTATCCATATATTGATAGAAATGGGGATATATTAAACACAAAAATCCTAATGGATGATCAAAGGGGCGGGAAATTATGGGCCATAGAGAAGCATAACAAGAGGATGCTATGTTATCATGGTATTGAATATCGGATTGATGGTACATTTAGGCATATTCATTGCCAGAGTGATTTTGAAACAGGGACCCCTTTTGAATCATTGACATGCATGTTTTCTAAGTTGATTCTAGATTTTGATGACTTTAGGATGTGTTTATATTGTGAATCAATAATCCCTATTAAAAGACATGGACAAGATACAGGGAAATGGAGAAGATTTGACTTTTTGACTCAAAATGAGCTTAGAAATGTTACAAGGGTTACAAATACTAGCTATAGATCAACAATGCGAGCTCTTTGGTGGAATAGGACAAAGGTTGCTATACTCTCTATTAGAATAAGGTCCCTAAAGGACAATTTTTTTGAATTTACAAAAAGTAAAGATGTGTTTAGGTTTTGCAAGGATGTGTGTGAGGCACAGAAAGAAGGAAAATTACAAGGTAAAGAAACAGTTTGGGAATTTGTCCAAGATATCTTTCAAAACCTAACACATCCAAAAGCAGGGAGAAGGTATCGTGCATCCACTAAATCCATTTATGAGATGATTAAGTTATGGGGTGGTCCTCAATTACATAGCTTCATTAGCTTGAATTTAGATGGTCCTTCAAGATCTACAACTTTAAGACAAGTGACAAAATCATTTTCATATATCCTAGGGGAGCATGAGTACATTTTTTACGTAGTTGGAAAGGTCTATGCTTCTTATAAATCCAAACATGGTATAGAGGGTCCAATTCCTATATGCATGGCTGAAGATGAGACTGTTGTGAAAAAACATGTTAGGTGGGTAGCAAAAAGTGATACATTGGTGGGTTTTTGTGGTAATAAATAAAATAATCAATTCCAATCACATTTATTGGTGACTATGGGTGAGGGAGCTGCATGCTATGACATTATTACCGACACTTTTAAGAACAGTTTAACTGGCCATTATACACATGTCATTATTACAAAACCTTTACATGAAAATCTTCCCTGTTTGGTTGTGTTTTTCCATCCAACATGCAACAAGTTTGATACAAATTTTGTTTCCAAGCAATGGAAACAAATAGAATTTATGTGGAGGAAACACGTGAAAAATTGTTTGGGACCTATTATTGGCCATTCATATGATGGGGATAGTGGAAGAAGACAACTTATGTTGAAGGCGTATTCTTCAACAACAACTATTCTATATCAAATCCCTTGGGAAGGGTGGAGGTTATCTAGGTTGCATGATCATGGCAACATAGCATGACTACATGACCAGGATTACATACACAATGGAAAAAATCTAATCAATCCTTTGTTAGCAGTTGATGAGATTTGATTCTAGGAGAAGAAATTATAAGTTTTAATAATGTTAGAATGGTTTATAACACTTTTAAAGTGGATGATCACAAGCTTAAAATTGAAGATATAGAGAGGATGGATCAACAAAATTGGGGTTAAGCATAATGCATTGCTTCAAGACATGTTCAAAGGTGTTTAAAAAAGATGAAAAGTACAACAAGTTGTAGGATAGAGAGAACACTAGGTACAAAGATTTATCTAATGATTGTTCTTGATTACATTGACATGTTTATGTCTCATAATTTGACTCTTTGGGAAAGAGTGCGAAATGCTTCAAGAGTTCAACATTTTTTCATGTTATGGTTATGCTGGGAATGAAAAAAATCTCATATTAATGCCAACATAAATTTCATTAGTAGAGAGACATATCAAGATGTGAAAACTTTGTTCCACTTTGTAGTTTATTGATGAGATTGTTCCGAGATCATTACTCTAACTTGGTAGGTGTATTGCACTTGATTGGTTCAGATGTGTGTGAGAACTTCTTTAGCAAAGTTGGTGGGATGGTTGGATAAGAGAGGGCTTATGATTTCACTGAATTTCTTCATGCCGTTGGAACTCTAAATAGATTTTCCGAAGAAGAATCAAATCACCAAGGGATTCAATTTAATAAATATCATAAGAAACAAGAAAGAATCTGGAATAAATTGCACCAACAAATGACAAAGAATCATGATGTATTATCTCAATATGGTTCAATATCTATAGATGATAAAATTATAGAAGATCTTAAATTAGGATTGAATGATGCACAAAACATTTTATCAAGTCTTGGCATGCAACTAGAAGGACACACACAATCTTCTTGGTGGTTTAAACCATGGACAAAGTATCAAAACTATCCAATATTACAAGTAGTGGATGATGTAGTTGATGATTTTCCACTGAGCCACTCCAACTCAATATTCCAATCATCATCTTCATCTATACTCAATGTTAGTGAATTTCAAACAATGGAAAATGAGTGGAGGCATGATTTGGATAAAATTTTAGATACCATTGATAAGAATGTGAACAAAACTACCAAACCAGTGGTAGAACTTGATGGTAAGGATATGTTTAAATCTTGTTTGGTTAGTCAGTTAAATGGAAATCCAACATTATCCAAAGATAGGTAGACTAGAGTGAGAAATGGGGTCTACTTTACATGAGATGAAAGGGCTTCAAAAAAGGGTGCTTCAATCGGATTTGGAATTGGATTGGATTGTGCTTTGTTATTTGAGAGCAACTCAATACCTATAGATGAATGTGCCACAAGAAAAGGTGTTTCTCGAAGTACCAAAGAATGTGTTTCTTGTGGATCTTGGTACATTGGAAGGGTTCAAAGAATACGAAAGAAGGATGGCAATAGGGTTTTTGACTACCATAATGACATTGATCTTTTAGATAGGCCAGAAGGTGTTGAGCTTAAATTTTGTTGGTATAATAAAATAAAAGGAAAATGCTTGTGTAAGTATGATTTGACAAATCGTCTTTTTGTACAACTTGAATCTATTATAGCAATGACCAACTTATCATACAACAATAATAATGACACATACAAATTAGAAGAAAGTGATCACAAATTTTTTTCCAATTTTGTCAAAAATTTGAACAAGGTGAATTTAAATAATATTGTAATAACATTTTTCTTATTCATTCACATATAATAGATCATTTATAAATAATTATTGGTTTTATTTTTTTTTATTTCATGTAGCATTTTCATCTTGATTTTATACTTTTTGGCCTCAGGTGCAGTGAATGGTTCAAATGGTGAATTTTGGGATAAAGCAACCTAATTTTTTCCACCTAGCTTTTCATGTAAGTTTCTTTGGCCATTCATATTTTGTAGTTGTATTTCAAATTTGAAGATAGATACTATGCTAGTGTAACCACCCATATTATGATGTTAAATCACATATCAAAACATATTTGGATTCCAGATGATGATCTAATTGTTTCAGGTACATGGGTTGATGCAAATTCATGTGTCATTCATGATGTCAACCTCATGTAAACATGATTTAAAAATAAAAGCTAAAGGTGTTGAAAGGTTCTCAATCAAGCAAATTGACATCATGGAAGATGTGAGACTTGTTTTTCTTTATACAAGTGCTCATTTAGATATGATTTCAAGATGAATTGATCAAATACTTTATCTTTACATGTTTTCAAAATTTAGGGCAATGCTCCCTTTAAAATTTTAGTAGTAGAAGTGGAGAAAGTAACTCTTTTGAGTACAATTTCTATAATATATAACATCATAGCTATAGGATAAACTAGTTCTCTTGACTTAACAATGATTTTAGCTTATCATACCCTTAAGTTTTATTTCTAAAAATATATGTGAATGCTTATCATTTGTTTAAACCTTATCAATTTATGTGCAAGTTAATTTTTTCATCCATTCTTCTTCTAGCATAGACTTGAATATTTTTGTAAATATCTCAGAGCAACTTCTGCAATCATATCTCGATTTTTGAAATTCTGATAATATTGCAACTAGTATTGTTAACTCTACCATGTGTTTTTATTTTTGTGGGGTTACTCTTTTTGTTGCTCATCAAAGTTATTTAGATATGAGGTATGATTCTTGGAATAATAAGCACTACAATATTAGAATTTTGTGGGATTGAGATAACTAGGGTGATAGTATTTTTCTCTTTTATGCATAATTTTGTTGATGTGATGTCCAAAGGGTTAGTGTTTCAAATTGGTATGAATATGTATGCAATATTTCACACTTTCTCCGTAATTGAGGTTGATTTTGGCAATATTAAAATTGAGGCAGTCTTGTAATATTATACCTTTTTTTGTTCTACATTAGGCCAATTTCTAAGTGTGTTTATATAGAAGTCACATTGCATCCTATGACACTGTTCAATATGCTTGAATATGCATTTGGTTCCTTGTTAACTTCAACTTTAAGAGATGTAGCTAATTGGGAGTTTTGGAGTTGAACAATTGTATTGTATGTTTTGTAGGCACTCTCGTAAAATACCTAACTCTTCATTTTTTTAGTTTGGGGTTAAGGTGGTTATTGAGATTGATTTAAACCATTCTCCACAATGACCAAGAAAAGTGAAATCAATATTTCTTGGCTCACTGGAAACAAGAAAATTTAGGTCAATCTTTATTCACTAATTATTTCTTTCAACTTTTTATATTCTTCTTTAATGTTTTCACATTGTGAGTTAAGAATAGTTGTGATATTGAGTTTATTTGGCACATTCATAATTGTAATTTCAGTTCTTATATGCAAGACATCCCTCTTAATATTGTATTGGAATTGACATGAACATAGGTGAAAATCTAAATCTTTATTTACATACCCTATGCGTTATCATTACCATGATGGTATCATATAAGCTAATTTTTTGTGCATATTTATAATTATTGCATGCTTGAAACTTAGCAATGATATTTTCCCCTCTCCTGTAAAGATAAAAAAAACTAGATATAACCCAAGAAAAGGTAACTAAATGTTGTTATTTCCCTTGATTGCAAGAATAAATGTAGAGGAAGTGGAGACAATTCATTGCATCTTGCGAATGACCAAATCCAAGATATGCACATAATCATATGGTGTTATTGGAAAATAGGAATAATTTTTATATGTTCATTTGGGTTCAACCATCAATGATGTTTGTTTTGATAGGAAGGTAGCAAATCCATCCATCAAAGGGTTTTAATTTTTATTTTTATGGAGTTTAATATATTAATATTGTAGAAAACATGAGCTCTCTATGGATATACTTGTATTTACATGATATAAAATTGGTAGTTTAGCAGGTTGTGGTGTGAAACATATGCAATTCTCATATTTTCTAAGCATTACACTAACTATTGGACTGACAAGATTTTACATTCTTTCTTACATTTATCTCTTGATTGAGTTTCCTTTTACGCATTTTTCCATCCCCATTACTATATTTTGTTGAGTCTTCCACTATCTAACACTACAAATTGATTAGTCACCCCTACAATCTCAATGGGATCATTATTGGCATTTTACTATTATTTTATTTAGCATCATGTTTGTTTATACTAAGATGCATTAGGGATCATGTTTGTTACAACTTGATAATATGATATAAATGGGGTATTAAAAATGAGCTGATAAAAATTGATACCTACAATAACTGGTGAAACTAGGGGTTTTCTTAATTGGAAAGGTATATTGGGAGGGGGGTTAAACAATACAATTTTAGGAGGATTTTTTCAAAATTTAGTGAAACTAGGGATATTGTTTAATATCCTATGAACGGTCGTGCTATGTAACAAGTTCAATGAGTGAACCCTTCGTTGTATGGACATGATTTTGATGGAATCCGATTTAGGATGACTTGGAGTTATGTGAAGCAAGGAATTATTGATGAGATATGACCTAAGAAGGGATATTTGACATATTATTGAGTAAATTATGATTATGAAAATAATGCCGACATTTGGGAAATTATGTATGCAATTATATTATGATTTTAATTGTGAATGAAAAATCATGTAAATTTATCAACAAAAATTAAAGTTGTGTAATGTTCTAACAAAAGTTATGTAGCATGTACTCTGATGGTCTGTCAAGTGTGACAAGAAAGGAAGGTACATGAAATGCAGGAAAGCATATATATGCAAAAGAATCTTGTTGAATCGGTGACTATGGAAGGTGATATCAGTTTTGTATATACCATGATTGAATTGTGATATGTTTGATGCACTAGCATGCATGGACTCTAGACGAGTCAGGAAACCTTGACAATTGAGGTCGATTGATGGTTTTGTTATAGTTAAAATATTATTTATGAAATTTGATGTACAAGTTGTTTTATGTACAAATGGTGGGATTATGATTTCCAATCGATCCACATCAGGTGATAGGGATGAAAAATTATACATGTAAGGATAGAAAATTGGATGGTGCGATGAAATTTGAATAGAGTGAGTAAATCTCCAGTTCATTAGATGCATGTGTCGTGAGGGTAGGTCACAATTCAGTCACTCACAAAGATTATTACAAGGGGGCGTGCAATAAGGATTCAACGTTATTCCCTATGAACCACCTAGCTCTTCCTAGGGTAGGAAAACCAAGGCAACATTGGGTCAGCTGTCATAACTAACTCCTCGCCTATGGTAATTATCAAAAGGGAAAGTTAGTAGCATAACACCTTGATAATTCTGGTCTCGATGATAATGCGGTGGTAATCAACATCTAATTTAATTAAAGGAAATAATAAATTGATCATAAAGAACTTTAAGTAAAATAATAATAATAATTATTATAAATGATAAATAAATAGATAAATAAATAAGGATAAATAAACTGAAATAAAGCTAAATTAATAAACCAACTAATAGAGTAAATTAAGGAACTTGAAATAAAGTGAAATCCTAATTAAATGGAAAAGAATCAGAGAACCAAAGTCAACTAAAAGGTGGGCTGGTATATAAAATAAATCAATTAATTAATTAAATTAAAATAAAGATGTAATTGAAAGTGGTACATGAGAAGCATGGGAATTCACAAAATGGTTGGTAAAAGGTAAAGAAAATGAAGGGAGGGTTTTTCTTTCATCTTCTTCTTCTTTTTCGGTCCTTCCATAGTTTTGAGCCTAAACACTTTGGGTGGATCTGAGGTGACTGTGGAAGAGTGCGGTTCACTATGAAATGAGTGAGGTTGGAAGCCTCCCAGTAGCATCATGGAATCGTGCTTCCATTGTTAGCAAGATATTTTCAGCCCCGTTGAGCTTGGGCGAGGGAAAGAGAGTAACCATCATGATATGGTATGGAGGAAATCGGTGGATTTAGTATGATTGGAAATCTGTCTAGAACATGCAGCAAAAATTTAAGGAGAAACCAGCAAAAAATTAAGGAGAAACCAATTCTAAGAGCACTAGCATGTCTTGGTGAGTTCGTAGGAGCTTGGGGTGAGGATTTCGACAACAAAAACAACCTTCAGTAGCACTAACAATTATCGTAATATTTTATAGCTCAGATCTATTATGTTATATTTTATTGTTGTTATTTAAAAGTAAATTATGTGGTTAATTAATCTAGATTTTTATATTCATGGATGTTAGAGTTAGAATTTTTTGGACCCTGTGGAGGGTCATTACACTTGGATGTAATCATGCTTGGCATGGTATGCAAGGTACCATTGGATTTAATGAGTCCTTGAGGAACTTGTCCTTTGATGTAATAATCCATGGAATGGTACCCCGTTTTTCCTTCAACGTAATCAGTCCTTATGTGTTCCCATGTTAGAGATGATGAGAGGTCACAAGGAACTTGGTGTGCACCTAGGGGATTCTCGCATAGTAGTAGATGCAGGTTGTCATTGAGACATAAAGAGTCCTAGTGTGCTCCTATGTTGGTAGAACATGGGATGACCATGGAGAGACATAATGCACTAGATGTGCTCCTATGAGATTCTCACATAGTGGTAGACATAAGTCATCGTTGAGATGTAATTAGTCATGGCATGCTCCTATGTTGGTAAAACACATGTGGTATGTGGTATGTATCTGGGATTTGATCTGTATGTGATGATGAAATGATCCAGATATGACATAATGAAAGTAGGAGATGTAGGTTATTGCAGTGGGAATGTAATGTATGGTCTTGGGTTGTACCTATGAAATGGATTGCTTGTGTATATGATGAAGACATAGATGAGGACTAGGCCTACACCTAGCATGAAATAGGGATGGCTCTATAGAAACTTCCTATGATGGATAGATCCAACATATGTCATTATTCAATGAATGATGAGATGAGGACTATAGTAGCAGCGACAATGATGACTCAGTGATGATGATGTGACCAGATGTGTTGATGATTGTTGTGAGATAATACCTTCCTAGTTAAGAGGGATTGTTGTTGTATTTGTAACTTCGAAAGATATTTTGATGTATATCATCATTGATTATTTTTGTTCCCCATAAAATATGTGTTTTCCTCCTTCTTGGTTGTCATTATTATATATGGTCATTGAGGTAAGACCTCTATTGTAATTCGGGGCAATAATCCCCAAGTTGAATATAATAAAATGTATTTTTGAGTCTCCCTAGGTGAATTCGTCCCTGTCACAGTAAGAGGTCGTCCCATTCAATTTATTAGGTCAGTAACTTGGTGTGTATAAATATGGAGGCACCCTTCCTCATTTAGACACACTCTTACTTACTTAAGTTTGCATGAGGAGAGAGAAAAGACAATGAGGAGAGAGATAGAGTTGTAGAAGACTTCTTATTCTTGGGTTTTTCCAACTTGTGATATTGTCTTAGTGATGAAACTATTCTTAGGAAATTTGCGGGGTTTTATCCTTTATGATTTCCTCGAGGAAGATATATGTGTCTTGTGTATCTTCTCTATATTATGAATCTTGTTGTACTTATTATTCTTTCAGATAAATATCCTAATCAATTTGAATTAGATTAGAAAAACTAACACAACTAATACTCCTTGGGATAAATATGTAAGCATCTCTTCATCTTCCATCATTTCACTCTCCACACTCTTCTCTTGGATGTGTGGATTTTGAGGTGAAGATTTGGGTGGAGAATCCATCAAGCTTCCTCCGAATGTCCACTCAACTTGTAGTAGTGTAAAAAGTTGTTGAACTTGGTTGGGTTGCTTGGCTCAGTTTCCTTCTCCATGTGATTTTGAGTTTGTTGATGGTTTGAATGATCCTTCTATATATCCTTCCTCTAAAAGCAATCTAGCTTATTGCACATGGATTAATTATTCCAAAATATTTGACATAATGTTGTTTATTTCCACAAAATAATGTTAAGCTGTAGAGTGAGAAAGCAATAGACACACAATGGTGGAACACACTTGATCCATTATCAACATTGATCTTACCGATGAGGGTATTTTATAGTACAATGATTATAGTCACCTAATTAATATCTAGATCTCATTGACAACTCATCTATGGATAGGTATGACAACTCATGAAGTAATAAGATAACAATTCGCATGAGAGTTGATCTAGGAATAATGGATTGCATAGGGAATCAGAGTCTAACAGCCCCCCCCCAATTACAAGTATGAATAGTTAGACTAGTAAAGTATAAAGAACTAATATCATCTTTAATATAAAACTTTTGAATTGAGATTCTATGGAAATATGGTTAAAAAATGCCATTTTGGATGATGATTTGAATGAGAACATAAATTTTGGAAGTGAACAACTTCCATTCTAAACTTTCCTAATTTGATTTTTAGATTAGATGCTAACCAATTGCATCATTGAATTTTTTATTGAAAGGATTTTGAATCTTAAAGTATGATTGTCATCATTGATGTTCCCCACTATCAAGTGTCATGTTAGATCGACAAATAGTACCTATGTACAAAATAAGAATGTACCTGAACCACATCGTAGATGTTGTACATATCTTGATGATTCAACCTGAGAGTCCCTCTTCTATATAATTTCATTACTTTTATTTGAGGTCGCCAACAATAGTGCCAAAAATGTTAATTCTTGACCTAGCAATCCTTTCAAAGAAGACGAAGTATGCCATGTGCTAGTGATTGTAGGTATATGACAAAGGCTAAATCCAATGTCACATTATCCTAACTCCTCAACTTATTTGGTTATATCCTAAGCCCAGGGGAGATTACATGATAAAGTAAGAACATTTACATACACAACACACCTACAAATACCCTTATTCAAGTATTATGATGAAAATAAGTTCCTTATATGGAGTCAACAATGGATAATAATGACACATAAATCACATAAGAGGATTTAATTTACTCTACCAATCAATATCAATAGATATCACTGATTTAATACACTTAATGAGTCCCAAGGAAGGTTTTCACACTTCCCAAGGAACTACCTAAGAAAGGTGTTCTTTGAAGGAGAGAAGGTCAAATGAACTAGGGTACACTTAATGATCCTACTAGAATTTCCTAAAGCCCTGCAGAAACCCTTATTTGGGAAAATTCATGTTTCCCAATGCACTAAGGAAAATGAGGATGTTGTTATCTAGTGAAATGTCACTTCTCCATCTGAGTAGTGACACTAAATGTGTTGGTACACAAAAGGACAAAGTGGATTGAAGTATCCGAAGCCCTATAGATGTGCATGTGCCTTTATACATTTTCATCTTTCCATCCTTGCTTATTTTTTATAAGGAGATTAAGGTGCATTCACAACTATTTCCATTGAAACATGTGTTCAATTCACGGGGATCCATATATACAACCTGTGAATACATGATCACACTTTGCATTCATGGGCTGCCTTTATAAAATTCATAAGTGATTCACGACTTGTTAGTATGAATAGTCATGAGTGCAATAATCCAAAAATTAAAAAATTAAAACAAATTTAGTCAAGGACAGTTGGGTTTGTAATCATAACGTTCCAAACTTCCTCAACCATCTCAACCTGCATAACTCCTGTCATTCATCAAGTATAAATAGAGGGTAAGGGTTGAGGCTAAGTATATATCAAAAGGAGAGCAAAGTTATTCTCATGGATTTCCTTCGGAGATCTTGGAGAAGCAAAACTCAATTACTTGGATAGCAGAGGAAGACTTGTATCAAATACTGACTGTAATATTTCGTTAATGCTTATCAATAAAGAGAGACTTTCTTCCAATTTGGTGCACTTGTATTCTTATGTGTTATGATTTTGGAATTATCTTATTGTCTCATTGCAAGCATAGTATTTCATTAATATCTTATATAGCATTTAAGATATTGTAGGAAGGTATATCTCTTTGTAGGTGTGAAGATCCATAGAAGTTGTTGGAGCATTTGGATTGAAGAAGAAATCTATGACCAACCTTCATAAACAAGTTACACTTACTTTTTTCCTTATTTCTCTTTCAAATTCTCAGGTAGCTGAATGTCTGCAAGTTTAAATGGTATGTTTGTGACCCCAGACCCTAGGTCATAAGGTAGGATTTTTCCCTAAACAATAGACACCCTCTAAGGTCTATGGATAAATACACCAGGGAAAATTCGATGGGTGCACCATAATTACAAACTCATGGTTACTTTTTGAGTTTTGAATTTATTTATATTTTTAAGGTTTTCTAGCAATATGGTATTTTTAGGGTTTTTCATTTTATAAAAATGCATGAAAAATAAAATACATGTAAATTGATGAAATATGGATATATTTGTTGTAAATATAGGAGATATTCTTGTATATATCCCTAAGTCATTGACAGATCAATACCAAAACACCTCTCTTAAAATGGCTTTCAAATATTGCAACTAGGGCATCAACTAGCAACCATAAGAGTTAGGTAGAAGAGCCTAAATAGGGTGGAAAAAGAATTATAATGCCCAGTAATAATGGATATATCCTATAAAATTAATGTCTTCTCATGCAATTTTAACAAAATAAAATAAAGAAACCCTAACACTTTAGGATAATGCACCATAAAAACACCATTAAAATAGGTTATAAGTATAACTTACCAACATTTAACAAAGATGAGAAAGATAATTCCTTAGGTCACATGTGTGCTTGAATTATTACAACCATTCTTTAGCATCAACCAATAAAATGTTTGAAACAATCCCTATAAATTCATGAAATCAACCTTCAAGAAAGAAACATCATCCAAAGTGAGGTGTGTGTAGCATTAAGAGCTCCAAAAAACCAAGAGAAATAGAAAATATATCATAATGAACCCATATCTTCTTGTGTTTTTACAATGAGAGAGAGGTGTTATTTATATAATTCCTCACCTAATTTTAAGTTATGATCGTACAAGATAATGTGAAAAAATATGACATTTGGTTGTCTCTCCCAAATCTTGGGGGCTAAACTACTCATAATAACAATAAAATATATCTAGAGGACATAAAAGTAGTAATTAACATGTAATTAGGATACACCAAGTGCTACATGTGCCAAAAGTAGGATGATATGCCCCAACTAACCCCAACATATGTGTTCCCTAAATGTCATCTTCATTATCTTTATAGGCCTTTTTAATAAGGAAGTAAAATTTGCGAGTAACACAACCCAAGGGAGGAGTAAAATTGGTCCAAATGACCAAATAAGGTGTGTTGGAGAGGGTACAAATATTTTTACAAAGTGTTCTCACCTTTTACGTGGAAAATAAAAGAGTGTGTTAATGCATCCAAGTGATTATCCCCCCAAGGGAATCGACCCTTACAAGGCAATCAACCTGTAGTGCTCTGCCTAACAGTTATAGCGCTGTGTCCAATTCTCTGTAATGTTCTCTATCAAAACATTTAGATTGTATTACACATTTATATCCAGGTCTGTTCTATAAATTTTATAGACATATGTAAATACAAGTATGAACTGTAAACATATTCAAGTGAAAATTTCGAGCTGTACATGTTGAGAACTTCATAAATTTTTCATAAATTAGACCATAATAGCATGCATGATTTTAGTATCTACAAACCTGAAATTCAAATACCTGGAATTCGTGGTAGATCCAACAGTTTGCTGTAAACCTGGTTCCTTCTTCTTCCAGCTTTCCGTCCGATCCTTAATCAACAAAATGATGTGCCACCCTGTCGACTAGCTCTCATCATGTGCTGGCCCTAGGAAACCCATGGGTTTCCTAGCCCCCGAGCCCACAAACCAATAATACCGAGAGTAGCTTCCTCTCCATTCTTTATCTTCTCAGTGTCAGTCATTTACAGATACTCTCATCCTTGAGTTGTCCCCCTCCTCAAGTATTTTTCTTCTTCGTTTTCCTCATGCAGAGTCCAATTCTCCCCAAAATAAATTCAACCTCTCCCCGGCCTCCCCGAAATCCCCAAAATCCCCCTCCTTATACCTCCTTCCACCGCCTCTTTCTTTATTATTTTATTTTATCATGGGTAGTTCCATTCCGATAGGTCTGACATGTGTAAATGTATCTATCTCGACTTGTACGTGTAAAAAAATGTCATACATTACCAATTTTAATGTTTTACGCAATTGTAAAGTCGGTAAAATAATTAGTTTTAATTTAATAAAAGTATTTACTAATAAACTTTAATCATTAATATAGTATAAGTTTAATTTAATAAATGTATTTACTAATAAACTTTAATTTAACATTAATATGGTATAAGTTTAGTTTAATAAAAGTATTTAGTAATAAACTTTAATTAACGTTAATATGGGGCATTACATACACCCACCCTTCAGGAAAATTCGTCCCGAAGTTATGGTAAAAATAGTGATACAAGGTACTTTTCAGGAAACTTTGTCCTGAAGTTATGGTCAAAATAGTGATACAAGGTACTTTTATAGGTTCAAAGCAATTCACAATTACTTAGTTAACCTATCCAACTATTTAAATATTTCATACTAGCGTGCATGTGTGAGGTGTGCATGCATGGCCGGTACATGCACAGGATGCACATGTACTATAACAAAAACCCCTAAATTCTAACTGATACAAATAATATTTCATGCAACATGACCCATATACAGATATAATAGGATTTCTTGTGACATTTATTTAACAATTATGTTCTTATAATTAGTCAATTAAGATTGGTACCTACCATCACTAGTCTGGTATCATAATTGTCCAACCTTCAACCATAATAACTAAAATGTCCACCCATCCTAACCTACGTCCGCATCCTCCCTATCCTTCCTCTGCTAGTATAAAGTGGATGTCGGCTTCACCGATCTGACCACATAAGAACCTGAGAGTGATAGCGTCGGCTGAATAGCGGACCTAACCTCTCCTAGCAGGCATCTGACCGTCGTCATCACAACAACATGGGGAGCGTGTCTCAGCACGACCCTCCCACGACCTCGGGTACTCGACCGTCGTCATCACAACAACATGGGGAGCGTGTCTCAGCACTGCCCTCCCACGACCTCAGGTATCATAAAAACATAGGGTGGAACACATCCATCCCTCTCAACATCCTGGGGGTCTATATACCCTATCAAAACATACTTTGCTGCTATTGATATTATTGGTCTGTGTCATCGTATCATCAATTTTGGTAATCAAGACTCTTCTCCAGAAATAGGTACTATACCACACTTCATATAAAGTATCCATTTATTACATAGCTTGTTTGTCCTGCAGATTAGTACTTTGAAAACATATATTCATAATAATATCTCCATTCAATCATCAGTTGGTTCATATTATCAACAACATTTCCTTTCATTGTATAACTCATTAAATTGATCACATCATGGGTCGATACCCATACATCATTTATATCTATTACATTTATCAATGATGAAAACATACACTGTTTTTATGAACAAAGGAATATCATGATAACTATAACATAGTAACTTCACAATCACAATCAATGTATCAACATAAGCATAGTAACATCTTAGACGTAGTAGCAACACCTATCATGTTATAAATATGGTTTACTCAATCGAACTGAGTCCAACGTTTTACTAAGAAAATAAAATGTAACATGTCGATATGTCTAGTCAGTTATGGGCATTACATACGATTATAAGAATGTATTATTATGCATAATATAGGTGTCTTACTACTAGAATTCATTAGTTATGGTAGTCCCACTTGGACCTTTACT
>LPNX010538271.1:47526-142530 GCA_001517045.1 Pseudotsuga menziesii
TGAGCTTACTATCTACATACCTGAAATTCAAATACCTGGAATTCGTGGTAGATCCAACAGTTTGCTGTAAACCTGGTTCCTTCTTCTTCCAGCTTTCCGTCCGAGCCTTAATCAACAAAATGATGTGCCACCCTGCTGACCAGCTCTCATCATGTGCTGGCCCTAGGAAACCCACGGGTTTCCTAGCCCTCGAGCCCATAGACCAATAATACCGAGAGCAGCTTCCTCTCCATTCTTTATCTTCTCAGTCTCAGTCATTTACAGATACTCTCATCCTTGAGTTGTCCCCCTCCTCAAGTATTTTTCTTCTTCATTTTCCTCATGCAGAGTCCAATTCTCCCCAAAATAAATCCAACCTCTCCCCGGCCTCCCCGAAATCCCCAAAATCCCCCTCCTTATACCTCCTTCCACCGCCTCTTTCTTTATTATTTTATTTTATCATGGGTAGTGCCATTCCGATAGGTCTGACATGTGTAAATGTATTTATCTTGACTTGTACGTGTAAAAAAATGTCATACATTACCAATTTTAATGTTTTACGCAATTGTAAAGTCGGTAAAATAATTAGTTTTAATTTAATAAAAGTATTTACTAATAAACTTTAATCATTAATATAGTATAAGTTTAATTTAATAAAACTATTTACTAATAAACTTTAATTTAACATTAATATGGTATAAGTTTAGTTTAATAAATGTATTTAGTAATAAACTTTAATTAACGTTAATATGGGGCATTACACAACCCTCGAGGTAGAAACCAAGTGGACCATCTGTTTGTGCTAAAAGTTGTCCTCTGACGACAAAGGGAAAAATTTCAGCACATCTTAATGCTCAAGGGAAATTGTTGAATGGTTGTTTTTGTAGGTATTGGAAAGGGGTCGAGAGGTTAATAATTTGAAAGAGGCACAAGAAAACTGAAAAAATCAAATCTGTAAATGGAATGAATAACTGGACTAAAGCTAATATCATATCAATGATAACCAATGCTTTAGGATTATGCTAATATGTGAAACAAATAGTTCACCCACATATTAATTTTAAAGCACTATGTTTCATAAAAACACCTTAAAACTAGGATCATGAACAAATAAATATAGTACGATCATTCATAATAAAGACATGATTATGAATGATTTCAAAACTATAATCAATTTTCATAACACTGTGTAGCATTCATATGGAAGACAATCGAAACTTGACTCAAAGCATATAAAACATCAGCTTCAAATTACATTTCTAAAAAATTATAATGAATAGAACGTGTCATAGACCTATAAAACATTCCCATCGACCTCTCATAATTCCTTCATCCTCTTGGATGGAACCCCCATTATATTTCCAATGATTATATATGCATACCTTACAACAAGTTAGCTACTGCAAGATGTTTTTGGAGTCGACTCTTTCACCCCCTCTCATTAGAGGAAATTTCAACTCAAAATGGGACTTTTAACTTTGATTCAAATTCCATGTCATCATGTGTTAGCCAATGGAATTTATTTAAATTTGAAATACCGTATAGGTATTAAACATTTTTTTAATATAAATTTGGGGATAGGTATCATAAAAAAAACTACTTTTTTTGTTTGTATTTTCGACATGTCTCCCCATATTTTTACTCAAATTTCGATCAGGAGAGCTCGTTGGATGCGGAATTAAATTTTGCATCCAACGAGTACCCACTCAGCATACTTTTGATGGACCCTGCTACCCAAAAAACAAGAAATACATGAAAAAATGTGATTATGACATATTTAATTCCGCATGCAACGAGCTCTCCTGATCGAAATTTGAGTAAAAACACGGGGAGATATGTCAAAAATACAAACAAAAAGTAGTTTTTTTCTTTTATTCCTCCAAAATTAATAAATATTATTTTATTATTTTAACTATTATTTTATTAATTCTTTTTAGGGGGTCCGTTTTGAGTTGAAATTTCCTCTAATGAAAAATAGATAAAATTATTACTCTATCTCATAAAATATGGAAATTATCCTTGAAGTTTTCATTTTGAATATGAAACTGGCCCTTGAAATCTTGTAATACTAAGTGCTTGATTCTTACTTGCTAAAGATATAGATCTATCCTTCTCAGTTTGGATGAGATTTTTTGGTTGTTAATTTAACTCCTAGAAGCTTTGGTTGTTATCCTTTGCAATATAAGAAAAATATTCAAAGCCTAAAATCCAAACCTAAGATATCGAAATCTTCCAAAAAATAAACATAGAAATTCTTTACAAAATAATAGGATCTAACAATGAATAAATAAGATTCGATTTGACTCATAGTTACCATTTTTCAGGATTTGGTTTAATTGTTTTAGATTCATTGTTCTATATTCCATGTGGAATGGTAATAGGCTATTCGACACCCTAAAAATCACCAACAACTCGAACTCAATTCACCTTGTTGTGTTGTTTTTCAAAATTAATGAGAATATCCACTTTTTTTCAAAATCTGCATATCATGTAGCACATGCTCTATTACTTTTCTCCTCTAGAGAACTTGTCCTCTCTCTCCTAATGCATAGTTTAGAGTGAGTGAGTGTGTATCCAAATAGGGAGAGAACCTCCCTATTTATATTCTCCAGTTGTGTGACTCACATAACTAATTACTAGGTCGACCATGTTATGTATTTGGGGATTACCTACATAGGAAGACTCAAAAATACATTTTACTTTATTTATCTTGGGAACTATTGCGTCAAATTAAAACAAAGGGTTTACCTCAATGACCAATCATAATAATGACATCTTGAATGGAGGAGAAACATCTACAATCGATGTACAACAAATTACAATAATATTATACGTCAAGACACATTTTGAAGTTAAATTTACAACAACCGGTGGGAGGATCAAGCTTATCAAAGGACAAATTTCAGAAGCCCCTCATAACAAAGAAGGTGAATATTGGATCTCCGGAAAATATGAAATTTTCCAATATTATGGACTATTTGGATGATGCGACAATAGGGTAACTTATAGAATTATTACATGAATTTTAGGATCTATTCCTTACTAAGTTTTCATATATGAAGGGGATTATTGGTGATCTACGAGAAATGAATATTCCCCTTAAGCCCGAGACAAAACCTGTCAAAAAGAGACCGTATAGACTCAATCCAATATATAAAGATAAGTTAAAGATAGAGTTAGACACAATGTTAGATATCATAATTCTAGAAAATTTCTAGGAATACTAATGGATTACCCTATGGTGGTTCAGGTCAAGAAAATGGGTGAAGTCTGCATTTGTGTCGACCTTCAAAAATTAAACGATGCTTACCTGCATGATCCCTTCTCGACCCCGTTCACGGATGAAGTATTGGAGAACGTCGGAGGACAACAAATTTTACTTGTCTACTGATGGAATATATGGCTACCATCAGAAAATGATTTCAAAGGAATACCGGTACAAGATGACCTTTGCGATAGAATGGGAATTCTTCCAATATACAGTAATTCCTTTTGGACTCAAGAATGCCCCTTCTATTTTTTCTAAAATAGTAATATTTCTTTTAAATATTTCATCCATAAATTTCTTGAGGTATACTTTGATGACTGGAAGGTATATGGGCTAGTTAAAAAACATATTGAGAATCTTAGAATGATGCTCGACCAGTGTAGACAGTTCCATATTACTCTTAACTCGAAGAAGTGTAATTTTTTTGCTCCTTTTGGCATCTTGTTGGGTCATGTGGTTTGTCCAAATGGAATATTGATGGAGCCTACCAAGATTGCAATTGTTGTCGACCTACCCCCACGCACGATAGTTAAAAATTTGATAACTACCTTAGGGCATACATGATATTACCAAAACTTTATCTATGGGTATGCCAAAGTTACAACTCCAACAAAAAAATTGTTGAAGAAAGATGTTAAATTTCAATGAAATGAGAAGTCTCAAGAGAATCTTGATTTTCTCAAATGCAAGATGATATTAGCTCCTATATTGGTATTTCCATACTGGAAAAAAGAATTTCATGTACATGTTAACACATTGTTTTTCGTGCATGACGTCGTACTTACATAGCCAGGTGAGGATGCTCTTGATTACCCCATTGTATTTGCTAGTAGAAAGATGTCGACAATAGAAAGGAACTATGCCACCCCTAAGAGGGAGGAGATTTATACTGTATATGCTCTCTAGAAACTTTGACATTATTTGTTGGGAGTTCATTTCAAGATGTAGATAGACCATTCTGCATTTAAATATTTGGTGAATAAGTGAGTGTTGGGAGGGAGATTTGTCGATGGATTATCCTATTCCAAGAGTTTTATTTTCAGATTATTGTTAAGCCGGGTCGGCTGAATTCATGACCTAACCATATGTAGAGGTTAGAAAGTGGAGAAGAGCATGTTAGTCTCAATGATAATCTTCCCAACACACAGTTTCTTGCGGTCAATATTATTAATGATCAGTACAAATATTTTGTACATCTCTTGACTACATGATATGAATTAGAAATATCCAGTACAACACAGAAGAATAAATTAGTTGTAAAAGCTGCATATTTCCATCTGCTTGTTGGGAAATTGTATAAGACGGGACCAGATGAAATACTCTTTTGTTGTGGTTTGGAACATGGGCGACCGATGCTGCTGAATGAAGAACATGTTGGTGTAGCAAGAGTCCACTATGAATGAAAAGAAACCATGCGCAATATTTTATAGGACAGATTATGGTGTCCTCCTCTGAATACAGAATCTAGAGACTATCGTCACAGATGTGATATTTGTCAAAGAATTGGAAAGTCATCACAACGAGATGAAATGTCGCTTGTACCACAAGTAACTTTGTAGAAATTTGATAAATGGGTTTTTGATTTTGTGGGTCCTATTAACCCACAAGGAAAATGTAAAGATGCATGCTATATAATCACTATGACATACTACTTAACCAAATGGCCAAAGTAGTTGCAGTAAGATATTGTATTGTTGCGACTGTTGCAATATTTTTTTTCGACCTTGTCATGACCCAATTTGGATGCCCAAAGATTTTTATAAGTGACCAATGTACACATTTTGTGAATCAGCTGATTGAAAAATTAACCGAGGAATTTTAGATTCATCACCAATATACGATGCCATATCACCTAAAAGAAAATGACAATCTCAAAGCGTTTAATAAGTTCTTAGAGAATTCAATAAGGAAGATCTGCAATGTTTAGAGGGATGATTGAGATCATAAGATAACCTATGGTATTATGTGCTTGTTGCACAACCTGAAAAGGTTGATAGGAAAAAATCCATTCAAATCGATTTGTGAACATGAGGTTGTCATTCCATTAGAATATATTCAAAACTAGTCTGAAAATTATTGTGATCACTGATATTACAGATGTTGGTGCAGTACAATAAATATTGTCAAATAGGTATAGTTGGAAGAATATCACTTCATCATTTTTTATCATCAACATGTCGAGAAGGAGCGACATAAGGCTTGGTAGGACCACCGTATGAAGTTCAAGTAATTTCAGGTTGGTGATTTTTTCTTCTAAATGACACTAGCTTTTCAAAGCATCCTAGCAAGCTTCAAATGTACTAGTTGGGGCAGTATGTTGTTATTCACATCACTGGTTAAGATGCAATTTCAGCTTGGTGATTTTTTTCTTCTAAATGACACCAGCTTTTCAAAGCATCCTAGCACGCTTCGAATGCACTAGTTGGGAATGTATGTTGTTATTCGCATCACTCGTTAAGGTGTGGTCTAGTTACATAAGCTAGATGGTACACCCCTTAACAAGTTGGTGAATTGAAATCGACTAAATCCTTATTAGCATAGGCACACTTCAATTGACTAAAAATATAGTGAATAAATAAATAAATATTTTTGAAGTCTTGTTTAAGGTTTTTGTTGCAAATTTATAATTTTTTCTCAAGTTTCAAGATGGGTTGCAAGTATAAAATTTTGTCCTACGCTATATGTATGTCGCAAGAAAAATGTTGTCACAAGATAACCAATCTGAATGGAGTTTTTCCTATCAACTTGAAATGGTTGATAGGAAAAATCCATTCATATTGGTTTGTGTACATGTGGTTGTCACGCGATTAGAATATAACAGTATCTAGCCTCAAAATTGTTGTGATCACTGAGATTACAGATGTTGGTGTAGTACAATAAATATTGTTACAATTGGTACAGTTGGAAGAATATTGCTTCATCTTCATTTATCATCAATGTGTTGAGAAGGAGAGACATAAGGCTTGGTAGGACCACCATATGAAGTTCAAGTAATTTCAGGTTGGTGATTTTTTTCTTCTAAATGACACTAGCTTTTCAAAGCATCCTAGAAAGCTTCGAACGCACTAGTTGGGATTATATGTTGTTATTTGCATCATTGTTTAAGGTGCGTTCTAGTTACATAAGCTATATGGTACACCCCTTAACAGGTTGGTGAATAAAATTCGACTAAATCCTTATCAGCATAGGTGCATTTCGATCGACTAAAAATATAGTGAATAAATAAATAAATATTTGTGAAGTCTTGTTTAAGGTTTTTGTTGCAAGTTTATAATTTTGTCTCAAGTTTCAAGATGTGTCGCAAGTATAAAATTTTGTCCTAGGCTATATGTATGTCGCAAGAGAAATGTTGTCACAAGATGAAATTTCGTCGCAAGTGATAGTTAGAGGGATGCTAATTTGAGGTAACGATAGATTTCTCCTAAATAATTTTTGGTCACATCTGCCATTAATGCATAATAACTACATGTTTTCATGATTATTGAAGTGATGGTTTGATTGGAGGTTTATTGGAATGATGAGAAAGATTGAACCATGTGATTATAGCCACCACCTTTTCCATTTATTGCAGACCCGTGTGAGTGAATGACTTCGTGCATGCATAAACCTATTTCACCTTCACACAGAAGTTTGTTTATTCATTTGTATACAAATGAGAAATTTCTTGACCCAAGTTATCTGTATGCAACCTCTTTGAATACAAATCATTTTGTGTAATGGAAATAACTGTGTCGAGCACTAGCACCATGAAGGATATGGAATGGAGGTTCCATGTTCCATTCCATTGTCGAAGAAGTTCAAGAAATTCTATCAAGACCGGTGTCGGTTAATTCCCCTAGAAAGAATCGAAATAGTCATGGAAGTGTTCCTCAACCAAGAGTTAGATCTACCCACAATTCCAAAGAATCAATATTTTGTTCAATGACCATGTTACCTGGATATATTCCCTAGAGGACAAATGATGTTCCTTGCATAAATATTAGCAAGAATGATAAGTACATGTTGGTCAATCTAGACGTCCTAAAAGGAATCCATGTGATAGCAATAATTATGTTGAACCTGAAGAAGATGGGATTCACAAACCATGATCTGCAAAAGTTTCCTGAACTAGCCATGTCCCGATACATGATCTCTCTAAGAAGGATTGAAGGAGTACCTACTCACCTCATTCTAATGGAGTGGACATGAGGACTAGATAAGTCAGGCATACTATCATTGATTCACATGCCCCATTTTTGCCACACATTGGAAGTTAATATGTGCTTCAAACAATTGTTGGTTTTATTCAATTGAGGCTGCATCTGGTTGGATCGATGAATTTCAGTGGGATTCAAATTGATAGCTTCAATCACTAGACTTCTTCTTGCAGGGGTTGACCCATCAGCATTCTTTATCAGGAGGGAGTAGGACCTGAGACTAGTTAGTTGAATGAAGGATAAATACAACCTAGAGAAAGATAAGAGGGGATTCTCTATTTCCTCTATCAATGACATTGTTGTTCTATTTGTAGGGAAAGTATTATCCAGCAAGATTCTTAGGAAGATGCGACCAAACTAGTGTACTTTCGGAACCGGTTTTTTAGCAAAGAAGTGTGTTGCAGGTGTCCAAATGAATTGGTGGACCTATGAGTTTAATCAGCTATTAGTAGATACCACATACTCTCAATATAAAGGTAATCCCTTTACCTATTTGTGGTTGTTAATCCCGATCTATTTTTTTGCATGGATTGAGCCACGGAATTGCCAGGGGGTGGATGTGCATGTGCCATGTTCGGGTGCGTTACCAGAGCCTCTGGTATGAGAAGGACAATCTGCGCTGATAGATGAAGAATAACATTGAGTTTTATTTCTAGGTTGATGCATTAAGGCATCAGATTGGGAACCAAGCACGAATTACTACAGATATTGTTTAGTAGTTCTCCAATATTATATGATTTTTTTCTGGGGCACACCAATATATGTGCAGTCAAAATAAGACCCCATGAACCAATGTTTAACCACTAAGTTTTGGTTAATTGATGAATATATTGAGATAATTATTTGGGACTAAACTGAGGAATGGAGACAACTTGTCGCAAATGACCAATTGTATGTTGATACTAAACCATGATAGGATGAAATGTGGAGAAATGAGGGAGGAGATAAACAAGGAAAATAAATCAAGTGCACCTCCCCTATGAAATAAAAGAATAATCCAACGTGAACCCAACAAATCCAAAACTAGATGATGAGCACAAAAGATCTGAAGAATCAAAGAATATTTGTAAGAAAAGGAATGCCAATAAAACATCTAGGTCTAGTGGCCTTACCGACAACTATTACAACCTCATTTTTTATCAAATGGAGGAAGTTTACAATGAGACATGTAATAATATTGATGAGAGGAATACTGACTTAGTCATAGGCATCATAGACTTACTGTAGACTCTCTATGTTGCAGTAAAAAAAGTTAGAGTAGCGATCGAGGACAAACCGTTCCAAACTGAATTGTAAGAATTCGGTCCTTCTGAGTATCAACTTGTTGATGTACCATTTCCATGAAAACATAGAGAGATTCAAGTGTCTCCTAAGGCACTTGATTTGAAAATGCCATAGCATAATTCCATGATCAAATACATTGGTAAGGTAAGTGTTGATTTTTCTGTAATTATGTTTCTATTGCATATTCAACATGATGCAATAGACAAGATGAAGGCATGAGAGCATGTGTTGTTTGAATAACTAAAACATTCAAATAATATTTTTTCATCACTCAAAACCAAAGTACAGGAGATGGTGCAGAAATCATAGAGATGGAAACACGACAAGCAAATATTGGAGCAAGTTGTCACCCTCATGTGCCATGATTTCTCCAAAGAGGGACTTGCTACTGAAATTATCCTAGAGGACTGCGTTATTTGACTTGGGTAGGTATTTGTAGAACTTCACCAAAAAATCACATAGTTAGAAGTGAATCTAGCTCCCAGTACACCCCCTCAGGTATTGGAAGTACGACATAAGACAGTAATTGAAAATGTGGAAAAGATTCAGGAGGTCAAGGTACTTTGTGCCAAAGAATATGCAAACGTTTCTTAGTCTTGGGAAGCCTTAATGGATTATGTAGGGTTGGAGCAAGTTACAGAGCATCTTCATACCACAGAGGAAAATTTGACCGATATAAGGAATAAATTGAAGAAATTATCATCGTTGAAGAATATGAGAAAGGTTGTCAACTTCAAGACATTACAACAATAGGTTTCCAAACTTCATACGCAACAACAATGCCTAACAGAATGTGTCTGAAAGCTCTAGGTCGAAGAAGGAAAGGTTAGAGGAACCATCCACCCAGTTCATGAGCGGGTGCAACAGGAACTAAGAGCAACAAGAGTTGAAACTTTAGAACATATCGGTTCTGACCTTGTCAAACAAATGCAAAAATTTAGAGAATATGTGTAGAGAGAATCAGAAGAGGTGATGAAGATCTCTCAAGAGTTTCAAAATGAACTCAAAGAGACAAAATTATCTTGATGAAGTGGCTCAAGATGAGCCACAAGTGATTTTTGGTGGCATGTTGGACCTAGGAAAGCGCATACCAGTTTTTGTTGGACATGTGAAGAATTTGGTCACAAGCAAAGCAAGGTCGCGACGAAAAATGAGAAGAGTAAGTCGAATCTATGAATTCAACATGTTTTGAGAAAACAATAAATGTGCTAGTGATTTAATATATAATAAGAGTCTATTTTTTTAATGGACATGATTGTAATTTGGTTTGTTAGCACCCTTATTAATGTAATGGGATTTCTTGGGTTAGTTAGAACAACCGGTCGACTACTAGTTGAGAACTAGTCAACATTTGGAACAAGAATTGTAAGAAGTATAAAGGGTCAATTCAAGTTGTGTTTAGAATATTCCTATGACTAATATATTACATTCATATCTTGAATCCTTAGAGGCTTGTATAGGCTCGATCCATGTTGTGTGCAGATGATCGCTATGACATTTCATGACCTTGAATAACTTCAAATATTGATATCTATACTAATTGTAATATGTGTGGTAGAGATCAACAGAAAAGGTTGATAGAGAGAAGGAACAAGAAATGAGAGCATGATAAAGACAATAAAAAATCATCCATTGTAAAGAAGATTCTGAGAGAAGTCTACAAGTTGTGTGCATAGACCAAAAGTGTTCCAAATATTACTCATGCTAGATGAAGAGTTCTTTTGTGGTTTTTCCCATATGGGTTTCCAGGTTAAATATATGCGTTTATGATTCTTTTGTATTATGTGTGATAATTTTTATGAGTTTGTCACACTTATATTGATAGAATATTGTAGAATTTCTTTGAGAATTATGGTAGACATGCTTTAATTATGTATATGGTATGTACTGTGAATGTGTCAACAAATTGACCTACTTTCTTGTTGTGTATGGGTCAACAGTAATTCATCCATCTGTTTCGGTTGAGTGGCTTATTAATTTTGAGAGGAAGAAATTCCCTTCCATAACTGCATAAACCTAGTTCTTTTAGTCTCCATAGATATATCGAGTCAGATGTCACTTATATCTCAAGTATTTTCGATGAAGTTACTCTATGTTGGGTCGATATGTTAGAATTTGTTGGATAGATGGGGAATCTGAACTTAGGTTAGTGGAATCAACTCCAAAAATCATGTGGATGTGTGATGAGCTTGCATATCCATATGATGGTGCTCTATTTCCCTCATGAATTCATTGCTACAATCTGACATCATTGTGTAACAGTATGGCAATTTGGCTAAGTGAGGAAATTTGACTGTGTTGGAAAATTAGTCTAGGAAAATGAACACCATCTCTCAGTGTTTAAATATAAAAATATATGAGGCTATAGGAATGTATATTGTTGGTTTTTCCATCTAACCATTATATTGGATTTTCCAAATAGTCTCTAACAGTGGAGTTATTGGCTTGCCAAAAGTTCCCTCTGGCATTATTTGCACAGTTCCAGTAAACTGCACACCGAGGATAGAGGATGAGGTTGTATAGGTTCAAACATCCCCCCCCCCCCNTTAGTATTTCAAATTTTGGTGAAAGTGAAAATTCACCTTGGTGGACCAAGGCTTTGGCATATTTGTCCAAGTGTTAAAACAAGGATTTAAATGGCCATTTTCAAATGCATGTTAGATTCTCTCTTTATGTCAATAAATTTATCCATTGGTATGAACATGTTCTCTGAAGGTTTTTCCATCTAGCCATGATTTCAGTTTTCCCTCTAGTGGTCACAGGTGCGAGAAACAAGACTAACATGTTAGTAAGTAGGATGTTGGCAAATGGAAGTATTATGTCCACCCTTGATGAAATATTGTAACGAACATAAAATAAACATAATAATTAAATCATTAATAGTAAACATAATTAATTATACTTAAGACGAAAGGACATGACCTTTCATTCACAATTCCCAATCCTTATTTAATAGGAAGGTCATCAACCATTGTAATCATCTTATCTATTATCTTATCCTACATTTTATCATATCATCAGTTTATATATTATTATCGTGTATTTGATTTACCAATTCTTTTGGTGAATATATTTGTATGAGCGAATAAATATTCGCTTCAGTGGTATCAGAGCCTCATTGGATAGATTCTGGCTTTTAGCCATTACGCATGGTTTCCTTGAATTTTTGGTCTTTGACCATAAAAATAAGAAAAAAAAATTCCCACATCACTGTTATTCCTCCATATTCCATCGCCTCCATGTTGAGCCTTCGCCATGCTCACCCATGCTCCAGCTCCACTGTTCGGCTCCTCTTCTTTTCCCTCCACATGCGCATCCTTATCCAACAAGCATTCTAGCTCCTTCACTTTTTTGATTTCACACCTCCCACACGCCCATACTTTCCGTCTCCTCCACGGGGCTTATCTCCTTGCATGCCCCATCTCCCAACACTCACTACACTTCACGTGTTTCCTTCCACCTCCACGTCGGCCACTACTCCACCTCACTGCACCTCACTGCCAAACCACGCACCTGCTCTCTTGCCAATCTCCACCTGCCCTCGTTCCTCCCATTACACACTCAGTCTCCACACACTCATCATTTTCTTCCACGTCCACCTCCATCCACCACTGTCAACTCCACCTCCTTCTCCCCCACTCTTCCCTCTGCGCCACCACCGCCGCCACCTCCTCCACCACAAACCAAAACAAAAAATTATATATATTTTTAAAATAATATAATATTATTATAGTAAAAATTTGTATTATATATAATAGTTACTATATTTTAATTATTGATATATATAATCATTTTTTTATAAAAAAGTCTTATTTTTAGAAAAAAAAAAGGAAAGTATAAAAAATTATTATTATTATTATTATGTTATTAGAATAATTATTATTTTATTAAAATAATTATTATTTTTGGAAAGAAAAAAAAAGTTATTTAACGTAATACAAAGAAAACAAAATCAAGAAAATCGAAGACCATCTATAGTCGAGACTACCATCTAGTGTCGAATAAAATCAGAGACCATGGAAACCAGCTTACGACTACAAATAGAGAAATTACAAGCCAAGCTAAAGCTTTATCGGAGAGACAATGAAGAGTTACAAGAAATAAAAAATGTTGATTAAATTACATAAGATGCAAAAAGAGTGCAAGGAACAAAAAATTTCCGACCAGAAAAATCATATAGAAAATTTGTCTGCCCAAATTGAGAAATTAAAAGAAAAAAGTGAGATCGATCAGAAACAAAAAAAGAAGATATAAAGAAAGAAATAAGTGATTACAAAGCATAAATAATACGCTTGAACCAAATTGTTAACAACAAAGATGAAGAACTGACGCACATACGATAGAAATTAGAAGATCAAGAATCAGTGGTCGACCAGTATCAACAACATGTAAAAGTTCTTCAACAACAAAATAATGACTCTAAAAAGGAACACAAGTTGGAGATTGCAAAGAGTAATAAAACAATATTCGACAATTCTAAAGAAATTTTCGGATTAAGAAATCATAACAAAGCCCTCATTACAAAAATCAAAAAATTGAAAAACAGTAGCAAGAGGGAACACTCCGGTGAAGACCTCAAAGGAAAAATACTGGAAAAGAAGGAAGAAAACCAGTGTCTAAATAATCATAATCAGGAGCTATAGAACCAAATCAAGGAGTTAGAAATCAAAAAAAAGTCACAAGATGAAATAATCGAAAAGATTCAGAATCATAACAATCTACAGGAGAATCAAGAAGCACAAATCCAGGAAAATGCATCCAAAAATCAAATCGAGGAAGTGAAGATAGTCCTAATCATAGTCCAAAAGAAAGAAGAACAAACAAATCCTACACCTTACAGACATCGTAATTATAATTGTCATTTTGACCAATGACAGGATCAAAATGAATATTCACACAAGACTTATGTGGACATGCAAAAATATCGACATACTAAGCAACAATTGAGATAGATCATCCCACAAAAAGATCTCAAAGATCTGATAAAAATAGAGCTGGGATGGACCACAACAGATACGATTCAACAATTCTCCTAGGGAATCCATAATTCCTATCGACTCATTTCCTCAAATCTCACAAATACAAAAAGGGAAGGAATCCCGAGATGATAGATTAAAATAAATTAGACGTTAAGATCAATACATCTTTGAGGACAAATATTCCCTTAATGGGAAGGCAATGTAACGAACATAAAATAAATATAATAAGTAAATAACTAATAGTAAACATAATTAATTATACTTAAGATGAAAGGACATGACCTTTCATTCAAAATTTCCAATCCTTATTTAATAGGCGGGTCATCAACCATTGTAATCATCTTATATGTTATCTTATCCTACATTTTATCCTATCATCAGTTTATAAATTATTATGGCGTATTTTATTTACCAAGTTTTTTGGTGAATATATTTGTATGAGCGAATAAATATTCACTTCAAAGATTCCCACCAATCCTTGCTACATAAAGTATTATTCCTACCTATTGATGAATTATGCTCTCCATGCATAGAGTTATGGATACCAAGTTAAAAATAAATTTGTATACCAAGGTAGGGAGATTCCCACCATAAACTCATGATACACAGACAATAGGATTTGAACTCAAAATTCGACGACATCCGATGTATAGTACGTTTTTGTCGATTTGCAATTATGAAAAGGTATTGTACCTTTCGATTTCTTTATGCATTGTCGAATTTTCAACGACCTTATCTTAGATTTTTCAACGATGTTTTGCAACACTATGTCGTCAGATATGCGACATTAGGCCATTGGATATGCAACGCTAGTGTGTTGAATTTATGATGACATTTGAACGATGAGTCGTCGGATTTGCGATGATAGGTGAAGGGTTTGGTGTCAAATTTTTTACGCCGTTCAGATACTTTTCCAAATAGTATAAGGACATATTTCAAATAGTATAAACACATATTTCCAATGGTAGGTAGGTTCATATCGTCGGAGATTCGACGACTGTCGAACTATAAATATAAACATTATTAAATATTCTGACATGTTTGCTATAGAAGCGACGGATGGTTTGCAGAAATTATTTACTCCTCGATGGACAGTTTGAGGAATTGTTTTATTCTTCAATGGGAAGTTGCGGTATTTTTTTTCTTCTATAGATGGTTTGTGGGAATTTTTTTATTCTTAGATAAACCTTCTTTTGAGAAAATTGTGACGTGTGGAACTTGATTTTTTAATATTGTCGATAGTATTCATTCAAGAAGTTTGTGACAAATTTTCAAATAGAAATATTCTTGATCCAAATGAACACAATCGACAATTGCTTGCTAGACTATGGGATGTAGTGAAATAAAAGGGTGATGGAAAATGTTATTGTCCATGTACTTAATGAGGGGGATTTAAGAGGAGAAGAATATTGATCTCAACAACCACAAAACATTGCAGGGAACATGGACAGGCTAAGAGGGGGAATCAATATCCTCCATTTGTAGGTTTAGCATTAAAAGGTTTTTATATTCTTTTCTTTAGTAAATGTATGTATTATTTTAATATTTCCTATATTAACTTATATCTATTGATCTTTTCATGTATTTATAAAGGAAATACACCCTACAACATATTATCCAGAGGAAGTGCTTTCAAAACAAGTTCCGGAGGATCATGGAGCGTTTATGTTTAATGGAGAACAAGTGAATGATAATACTAAACAAGATGATCATATTGATAACATAGTTGAAGATGATGGTACAAATACATTGTTCCATGATTCATTTAATGTTATAATGGATGATGACGATGACGATGATAATGAAAATAATGATGACTATGATGATCTTCACGATATACCTCTTCTCGATAAGGCATATGAACCCCTTTATGAAGGCTCCAAAACAAATCTTCTCTATGGTGTATTGTTCGTAATGAACTTTAAGGTTATGAATGGTCTTACAAACATATCAATCTCATGGATGATAAGGTATGTAAAATAATCCATCACATATATACGACCGTGATAAAGTTTATATGTATTCCTATAATAATTGTATTGTTAATTCATTATTGATCATCAATATATGGATGAAGTTTGTTTCGTTAAATTATTTATTTATTACATTAACTATATTTTTTTATGTAGCATGATAGCTGAATTTTTGTTACCACCATCAAATATTGTACCTCACACATATCGAGATTTATCTTCCATCATGAAATATATTGGAATGCATTATGAAGCAATTCATCCATGCCTTGATGACCATGTTATATATTATAACAACAGGAACTGCAATAGAATGTCTGGAATGTCATATAAGTAGATATCAAATAGATCAAGTAACAAAAAAGGAGCCTCACAAGGTTCTTTGTTATATTTCCATCATTCCACGTTTGCAACGATTGTTCAAGGAAAAAAACATAGCACAATGTATGGATTAACATGCCATGAATAGAAATCAGGATGATGTTATTCGAATGCCTACAGATGGTTCTTCTTTTAGAGATATGGAGGAAAAGTTGCCTCACTTTAAATAAGAGCCAGATAATATTAGGATTTATTTGGAAACAGATGGCGTTAATCCATTTTCACGGATGAAATCCATTCACACAGTGTGGCCTATTTTTGTTATCAACAATAACATTCCTCCATGGTTGTTAATAAAGATGGAGCACATAATGTTGTCAATGATTATTCTAGGTATTTTGTGTATACAACTTTCTTATTTCTAATGTAGGTGTGGCATCTCATTTGTCATATTATGTTTCCTAATTTTATATGTATATTTTTTATTTTACTCTTGTGGATGGTTTATATATCTTAATGGTTCTCATAATTATATATTTTATATGTACTTTAAATCAATCAGGTAAGTTCCAAGTCAGAGATATGAATGTATATATAGAACCTCTTATAGATGAACTACTAAAGTTATGGAATGGAATCCCTATGTATAACGGGTCTAGAGCAATATGAAAAAGGCAATTTCAATTCCATGCAATTATTGTATGGACAATACACGATGCCCCTGGGTTAACCCAATTTTGTGGTTTGTATTTTTAAGTTCCACTTTAATTGCATTTAATTATATGAAGTAGTTAATATAGTTTATATATAATTATAATTGACATAGATATACCATATCTATATATTGTAGGTCTTCAAACAAAGGGTAAATTTGCATGTCTAGTTTATGATCCTAAGATAAAATCTCATCATTTATACATCATAAAGCAAACCTTGCTGCCACACTTGGAAAAGGTAAAGACTTCTTCTGCGTCACATCATGTTCTTCATTTTATATTAGAAATTGATTTATTACTTCTCTAAGTAGAGAAACATGTTTCCACTTGTAGTGTGGATGTCTACTCATTAAGAGACAGTCCCTACCAAGAAATTACCTAATTCCCAATAAGCATGTACTTATGAAGTGGATCAACCTGCTTTTAGAGCTACTTCTATAACCAGTGTGCTAGGAAACTATCCCTTTTACCATTGTATCACACGTAGATCCACTTAAAACTAGGAATTATGGTTTTAAGGCACCCATAACTATCCATTTTCACACAAATTTCATTAGAGAGACATCTAGAACAATCCGTATGACTAGTATTAGGTAAAATTATGCCCAAAACCATAATTTTACTAATGTTTAGCCTTCATGTCTCCCAGAATTCATCTTAGGGTAACTGTCATGACTATTTAAAGCTAATTTAGCCCTAAAATATTCATGTGAATGAAGATTGAGGCTGTTTTCACGCCCATACTTGTGCAAAAGTGACCAAAACCTCTACAACAAGCTGGCTTCTTGTTATAACTATGCACAAAATGTTGGTTCATTATACAAAACTAACCCATAATTAGTCTTTCATGCCAAGGTCTGAATTTTGGTCCTTTCCTCATTGTTATGCTGCCAAAAATAAACAAAAATCACCTTTGAATGCTCATGGCCTAAAAATCGCCTCGAAATTTACCCCCAAGATACACATTCAAATAGCTTTTATTTTGATCTATACTTGGTTTTCATGTTTTAAAGTATTAGACAAGGGTTTGGAGAATTTTTGTGTTGCATGGCATATAAAGAAAACATAAAAATTGGACAACAAAAGGAAAAACAACACAAATTGATCCATAAACCAATGATGTTTGTGAAGCAAAATTTAGAAATCAGAAATCTAGGGATAAATAACCGGAAACATAGAATAAAGGTGGTGGCATGAGCACGAAAAAATAAAAATTCTTGGCATAATTGGGAAACAAAATTTTTACAACATAGACCTCCACAATGCTATGGTCAACCTTAGGGTTATGGATTTGGGGCGGTGCCAAGGACTTAGAATATGTTAGCTTCTTTTAGTCACTATCCTCTTTGATGTTGTTATGTGATACCCTTGAGAATATCCAATGTTTTAACACTTCATCCCTACATCCAAAAATTGGTTTCAGGAAAATTTTCTCCGCCTCCTTTCAGTAATCCATAAATTCCTCTTCCTCCATCCTAGTCTCCCAATATTATCACCTCATAAACCATCTTTCTAACCAAAACATGTATAAGAATATAAAATCGGGAGATTATTGTATTGACTATAGATTATTTTCAATATCAGGAAACAAGAAGAAATTTTTATGTGCAACTAAATGCTAAAAAGGGATTTCAAATGCCAATAAAGTTGGAAAGAATGCATTGATTCATGTCACACATTGGTTAATTTTAGAAGATAATGTTGCAATGCAAAGTTGTGATGATGGCCTAGTTGGTGATTGGTTGATGGATCCTCATGATATATTGGTGTATTTATCTTGCTATGCTCTCTTTTTGGTAATATTGTAATGCTTGACTATATTTCCTTAGAATTCATCTAACATTTTGTGCTTTCATGGAATGGGAACCAATCAACTTAGGGTTTCCCTAAGTTTCAAAGATTTAATAATTTCTCCTTGATGAAGTATTGCCTATGCAATGTTTGATAGTATGGTAATTGATGTGGTTATGTGAGTTTGATGCCTCCGATATAGAACACTAGGAGATGATGGTGAAATTCACTCATATGTCATTTGCTCATGACACATTGATCATCTTCTCATGGAGTGCCATAGAATTTATTATTTGATTTGGCATCTTGATGACATGGATTATCATTTTTTATGAAGCACTAGGCTTATTGCATGTTAATGATGGTATTTGGACTTTGGAGGAGTTTCTATTGGGGTTATCTAGTTCATTGGATGTGGTTCACACTTATGGATGACTTTGGTACTACATGCTAGTTGAGTGGGGTATACCTTAAAAAGAATGGAACCTTGGTACACAAGTTAATACTTTGTTGATCTTTGCCACTTATGCCCCATTGACTTTCCTCAATGTCTCCAACAAAATCCTAGAAAATTGGCCAAGAGGATTAAGTGGTTAGTTTCCTTTATTATAATCTTTTGTTTGTTTGTCTTAGTGCTATTTTTTTCATTCTTCTAACTAGAATCAATATAGAACACATTAATAATGTGTCCTAGATTGAAAAACTCTAATGGACAATTTGAATTGGATAATTATCAAACACTATGGATGGGAGAAGTGGAATAAGAATACAATTCTTCTATAATCCTTTTTGTTTTATCATTTGAGCATTTTCGTTGTGTTTTAATGGGGTTTTCTAATAATTGAGAGGTAGAAAAATGAAAAACGTATCTCTTCCCCAACCCCTTCTGTGTTCCTAATCAAATAAATGACTCTCAAAACAACAAAGGAAAGGGGAAACATGATTTGAATTGGAATGAAAGGTCACACCAGCCCATGGCCTAGCTTTGGAGGGCCACCATAGCCTACGACTAGCTTGGGGATGTCATCACAATCCATAACCAGTCCTAGATGGCTTATACAATCACCACCTAGCATTTAGAAAGATTACACAATAATTCCGAGCTTCTAAATGATATTTATAGTAATAACCCATCCTATGAGGATCATACACAGTCATGTCCCAGCTACAAATAGGTCACAAACGAGGTATAGGTACCCCCAAAATTTGTAAAATCCTTAAAATATGCCCTAAAAATCCCTAAAAATAAAACTTCCACCAACAGTCCAAGGGCTGCCTTTTCTTACCCTCTGCACCCTTTCTATGGAATTAAAACAGCCTCACCTACTCACATTGTCCCTCAACCCTCTTTGGTTCTAGGTTGTAACAACCTTATTCTAGTAGTCAATGAAGTGGGACCCGAATGGTGGGGGAAGGTGGTTTTCACCCAGCCCACCAGGGATCAAATCCCACCGAGACATGGCCCACTGTGATAAGGCTCAAAGGATAGGCGCCTCCTGGATAGGCTACCACCCCTTGTCGAGATAGGAGTTGGGACGTCTCGGTCCTTGCTGAGTCACAAGTTTCTAGTATATCCTGGCTTGTGGGCTGTCGGTTTATACCACAGAGGTTATAGTGGCAGCCGACGGATTTGATCCTGGGCCTAGCCCAGACAATTGCGACGAGTTACCGATTCCTCTATCTAAAAAAAAAAACAACCTTATTCTAGCAATATACAATTTGCAAATTCATTTTGTAGGTTGTCTCTAAACACTACCCTAAGCCTCCACATGCACACATAGAAAAAACACAGTTGGTTGAGGTTAAAACCAATGATAACATAGCACATTTTGGATGCACACTGTGTAGGGAACTTCCTACAGTACATTTCATACTTCATATGCAAACACATGTTGTTCTCTTTCCTTTATTGACATGAATGGAAATCCTTACAACTGACTAGTAATTGTATAATGAAATGAGGGATGTTACATCCATTTGACAGGACTGTCATAAGTGTTTGGTGTTGTGTTTGGATATATGATAACCATAAAGGATTTATCAATTTTCTAATTATAAGTATTGTACATGAATACTAGAACTAAAAACACTCTCGTAAGGGCTCAAGTCCCAACATATTATAGATCTAAAATTTACTTGTTAACGACAGAATTGTTGCAGCCACAAATCTACTCTCTTAGCTTCTATATACTTGTCCTATCACTCAAAAAAATTAGCTAGCTGTTTATGATAAACCAGCATACCAAACACCCCTGGAAACTACTCATTCACCATGAGAATATACTTTAAAAAACATCTCTTCAAGTACACAGTCTAGATAAAAATGTACACTTGACATATACATAAAAATCAAGTACAAGTACATACCAACAACTTATCACAATTTGGTACAAAATTGTCCTTCAAGCTTATCCACAAGCTAAGAGTCTCCAATGCCTACAAACCCTAGTAGATAGGGTGTATACCATCAATAGAAAACACTAATGAGCAATACAAATGCCTAGCAATGTATCCTACCAAGCTATCTAGACACACCAAAATCCTTAAAACAAGTTAGCACCAACACCAACAAGTCCATTCTTGATCTTTCACAGAGCTTGCATCACAAAAAGTCTCCAAGATAAATGCTCCAAGACTCCTCTATGGTTTCTCTGCCACAAACCCTAGGTCATTCTCATTTGGAATCAAACCCTAGCACTTCCAATATCATCATGGTTTTATCTTTCACAAACCCCAACCCTTCAAGTATCTTCTAGGTTTTGTCTTTTAGTAACCATAGCACCTTCCTTCCTTGCATAAAGACAAGTATAAAGATTCAAGGCAAGTTTTTATTCAAGAAACAACTGATCCAATCAACCCTCACTTGATTCTACATGAATAATACAACTAAAGACACTCTCCTCCCTGCATATATAATAGGTGAGGGAGTCCAACAATAGTAAAGTGGACTAAATACACAAGCAACCTAATCTATTGTCAAGATATGGTCTCCTCTTGAGGTGCTCTCTTTCTAAGGTCTACACATGTTGAGACAATGCTCCTCAGGGGCTGTTCTCTCCAAGCATGGGTTTCCTTTACATAATACTTTTGTAGAGACCACCAATATAGGGATTGCAAAACCATGGACTGGTGTGACCTTTCCTTTCCATGTTATGAATTGGAAAGGAATTATTTGAGTACAACAAAGTTTTGTCACTGATTTTCCCATCCATATTCACCATCTCAAATTTTTTAAATTTCATCTAGTTTTGTACACAGATATTTGTTTTTGCATTATGGAAATGTTGTTGAACAACAAGATAAACAAATCAGTTTCATTTTGATGTCATTGCAAAATAATTCCAGCCAAGAAAACCTATATTTTTAGATGCATGTGTCGGTAAAGGATCACCTCTTGAGGTGTTTTTTAGGATGGAAATGAGATAGTACAACAAAGTTTTGTCACTGATTTTCCCAGCCATCTTCACCATCTCAAATTTTGGGAATTTAATCTAGTTTTGCACACAGATATTTCTTTTTGCATTATGGAAATGTTGTTGAACAACAAGATAAACAAATTAGTCATTTCCAGCAATGTAACTTAAGGAAAATTTCCATTTCCTTGTTTAAACATTTTTCTTCATGTCAAGCTGAGAATATTGTGATGATGGAGGATCCTACATCTCTCTCTTGAAGATATTGTAGATACAATGTCTAAATATAAAAGGCGTCTGTGGGCCTCCCAACCTGGGTCTCACTTGTACAAGTTGTATATTAGCATAAAACCTTAGTTTGTTTTTAAACAAGTGTTCTTCCTTGAAGATCCACATATACCATATGAAGGATTTTCTCAACATTATTAAGTACCCTTATTTGGAAATTATTCTTCAATGAATGAAAATGATCATGCTTGATGAGAAAAAGAGGTATATTCCAAAGAGTAACATCTGAGACATGTGCATTGAGTTATTCGGTTCATTGGATACAGGGGTAAACACTAAAACCAGGAAGCGTAAAACCATCCATAAGTATGTGATCTTCATAGACACTTGTGTAAATATCAAGAAAATAGATAATGACAAAACGAATAGATAAGGATTGATTTATTTGGTTCATTGGATACAGGGGTTGAATCTATTATTAAACATTTGCTACAATTTTATAACATTTAGTTTAGGAGTTTGTTGTGATGAGTTGGAATTTTTTCTAAGTTATATGTAATCCTACGGGTGTAGAGTAAGGAGAGAGGAGTGGCCAAGAAAATCAATAACTGGGCCAATGTAGACTGGAGAACTGACCTAGAAGTTGTGTGATCAGGTCAGTGTAGTGATAGAAACTATCAGAATGTGAACTCATATATAGAGGTTGTAGAAAGCAATGCATTTCGTTGGATATCTGACATATATGCTATACCATCGACATATTGAATTCATTTACATGAATTTAGCCATGTCTACAGGGAGCACAATATGAGTGCAAACCATTTATCCAAGGAAACATTTAATATGAAGGCTGGCCTCCTCTCCTTCTCGTAACTAGAGAAATCATTAAAGAAGGAATGATACGGTTAATATAAGAGATTTTTTGTTTGTGTGGCATAGTATTTTTTTTGTCTTTCTACTATTGGATACATCAGCATCTTTCTTGTTTTAGTTGGGGATAAAGACTTTGTTTTCATCCCCTCAGGGGTGTGTTTTCTCCACCCTCGATGCCTCCTTGGATAAGCTGTTTGGGCTCCTTATGTTCTTCATGTGGTATTTCTACTTCAGTCATATTGGGATAGTGGGTTCCATCCCTCCCCTTGAGAAATTTTTTGATACTTATGATATCCACTCGTTAGTGGACTAACTTATTGTCAAAACTATCTAATAGTTACCTTTTATTCACTATTGAATATCAAGGAACACCTCTTTTTCTTCTGAAAAAAAGTTACATAATATTTGTAAATGATTTTATCACATATATTGAGATCCATAAACTGGGTCTTTTATATTTTTGGGTGAGGAAACAAACTAAATTAAAATAGGTACACCTAAGAATATTGTAAAAAACATAGTTTGTATTTAGAGATAAAAGGGTTGACTCATTTGCTATGGAACGACTTGTTATCTATATCGTGTTAAAGGACTATGTGCTGAACTGTTATACTAGGGAATTATTGATATTATTCAGGATAATGATATCACCATTCTATCATGTTTACAAGTCTTTCCAAGATTTTTGCTGGTATTTTCCTATTATTTGCCAAAAAAATTTCGACGATGGTGCAGGTAGAACCAAACAGGTATTTATCAGTGTTGTTGTTGTAATCTCATAGATCACATAGGGTTACCACTAATACATACTAAAACATACATACATAATAGAGACAAGAGACAAGAACAAGTAGGCAGAATAACAGATTATATTAACATGAGAGGGTTCATACAATATAGAGAACTAAACCAAGTTCTCATCTAGGTCAACAACATAATATATATGAATTACAAACAGTTACAATCAACTACCTGTCGTTTCACTCAATTGAGATGACCTTATGTGGCCGAACTAATCTCTAATTAGTCAGCTGATCGACTTTGTCGGGTACTCGACTAAGTCAGCTATCGTTCAAGTCGGCTTACCGACTTGCTCTTCCAACATCTCCCCCACGAACAAAATTTTTCTTCGTCCTAAACAAACAAGGAGGTACCAAAATTTATTTGCTTGTATAAGTAGTCATTCATGTGCTTGATCTTCATGGGAGGTGAATTCTGATGGTTGGTATTTGTTGTACGTAGACTTCGACAATTGCTTCAGCTGTCACTGCCAGCTGATGTTGGAAATTCATCCAATTCTACAATATTTTCTGTATGTCTATGTTTAGTGTAGTCAGACTGGATAAAATCAACATTTTCTCTTAAATGGAAAGTTCTGCTATTCTTTCCATGTCGGGACCCATAAACTGATCCTTTTCCTCTGCTTTCTCCAATAGTCATTTCATCTGCGGGCATATGATGCCTAATTTTTCTAGGTTTGGAATGGCTTGCTGCACCCACTGATGTGCTTGTTGCACGAGCTTCTGTAGTTTGGCTGTGTCAAGTACTATTTGATTTTCGATGGTGCTTCTGATTGCTTCGTTTGTGCTTTTCCTCTTCTCGAGCCCTTGGATCTCTTGTTGGGTCTGCCTAGTTTGCTAATAGACTTTCCCGTAGTAAGAAGGCTAGTCTCTCAAGACTTATTCTATAGTGACCGACTCCTCCATGTGATCTTCCAACACCTTGTACGCTTCTGAAAAGGCTGTGTGTTGCTGCATTAGTAGTCGAACCATTTCTTATTTTTGCTCCTCTTTTCTATCCTATATCTATTCCTGCAGTGCCGACACCACACTCTGAAACAGTTCTAGTGGTTTGTTGGTGTCGACCTCTGTCAGTCCTGGTATTACAAATTGAACAAGGTTTCTACATTTGTTAAGGAACTCGACTTGTTCTTTTTCATTGTTGTCGAGCTCCTTATGTCTGTGTTGGCTCCTTGTCTTTGCTTCAATTACTAGTGTTTGTAGGAGTTGTACTAGCTCTCCATCCCTCAACTTGGTTGCGTCTACTGCAGTGGTTGACCCAAGTTGACTGATATGGACCATTATTGTCTATCCATGATGGTCCTTCTTCTTTTTCTCCTTCTTCTTCTTGTGCTTCTATGGCTCTGCTTGTTTTCTAACCTGTGTACCTACAAGAGTCAAACTTGGATTGTTTGTTTGTTGGGAAGTAGTGGTTGATGTTATTTTTGGTTCGGTTGGTTGGATGACTGCTGCATCTGGTTGTGCCTCTGGTAGGTTGGATACAGAGGGTCTGAAATTTGATGTGGGTGGCTCTAATCATTGTGATGGAGGTGGTTTTGGTGCAGCTGGTTGAATTAGAGTTTCTAATTCAGGGGGTGGTGGTGATGGTGTTGGTGAATGGTCGGGTGTGATTGGGTTGGTGGAAGTATGGTCAATTAATGGGTCATGGATCTGAGAGGGTGAATACAGGTCAGAGAATAGGTGGTTGATTTCTCAAGTTATTTCCTCCATGTTTTCTTCTTCCTCATCTCCAGTTGGTTCAGAGGCTGGTGAGCAGGGTTTGTGGGCGACTGGGATGATATATGTTGTCTGACTTGCGACAATGGTAGCTTCTTTGTCAAGGTTCCTTTAGAACATCAAAATTATTACTGCCATAGTCTTCGTCCTTCAGAGTACTTGGCCAAGTTGGGGGACAAGTAGTCTGGATCCGTCGACATCAAACATAGGTGCTTTGGTAGAGATATTTTGCACCGTGGTGAATATCTTAGGCAATTTTTCAATGTATGCCTGGAAATCTCTATCACAGTTGAACTTTTCCTTCAATGTCTCTGACATAGAATTCTTGCATATGTCTAATGGGATTATAGAAGGCCGCTCTAGAATTATATCTTGTGTGATTTTGGTCAGAGATGGTGGTAGAGGTGTAGACACGAGATCCACAATATTTTCGGCCGTTTACGTGTTTGTGCTCTTCGCTTTCTTTGGTGGACCTTGTTGTGCCCCTGCCTCGACAAATTTCTAGAACTGGGTTTCGAATGGCACTTTGTTCGCTATGACATATTCTATAATGTCAAGGGCCATAACTGCCAATTCCTCGTCATCTTTTGAGGACTCTGGGATGATAAGCTTGCGCTTACCTTTCCCTTGCTCCTGTTCCTATGTTTTCTTCCTTTTTCTTGAGGCTACTATCTCTTTCAATAATTTGGTTAAGTTTTCTTTAGTAGAAGCATATTTTGGATCTTTAGTATCTATCTCTCCCCTTGGGTCTTGACTCAAGATGAGGTTTTCTTCAGCCGGATTCGTTACCTATTGTTCTATGTGTGTCTCTTCCCTTTGTGTTGTCGAGGGTTTGATTATAATTTACAGTTGACCAGTGTCTCCTCCGACACAAAGGTGTTGATGTACAAGTTGAGCTCATAATCCTCCTCCTTCTCGAGGTTCAGAAGTGGTTCTTCTATAGAAAGTTCAGTTTCTTTTGCTTTTGCTGGTATTGGTAATTTTGTACCCGCCTGTCGAGATAGATCCTGAAATATCTCTTAGATTGTCAGGTAGTATTCAAGGGTATTTGCATTTTCTTTGGCGCCCTACATGTACCATACCGCGGTATGGTCGAGCTCTAGCTGGATGTGGGACTTTTTGGGAAGACTTTGTCAGATGTTCTAAGGCACCCTCCATCTGGTCGTGCGGACTTTTAGCTGCTGGAACAAGTTTTCTAACAACACTCTTCCATTTGCAAGTTCCTTCATTGTTTCATTGTGGGAGAACAGTTTGAATCTCCACATGTGAAATCTTTTCGATTCTTCAAATTGTTTATCCCCGACAAGGCACAAAGAGTACACTACTATCCATAACATAAGCGATGGGAACCTGATAATTCCTCCCATCTTCTGGCATTTTTCACAGATGCCTTTAAGCATGTTGGTGACATACTCCACCTATCTGTAAATCTTTCTGGTATCGGTAATGGTATCCACTGCCTCCAACATATCCAGTTTGAGGTCTCTTCAACGACCTGTCGGTGTGAGTGTAGTGGCTATGATCTTGGCCACAATTTGTGGTGTTCGAGCTATTATTTGGCTAATCATTAGCCCTTTTACGTTTTTTCCTGATGCTGATCCTGTCAGTTCTTCGACCAGCCCTTATTTTATACCAACTGGTACTGGGTCTCCTTGGTTTGACAGACCTGTTAGTTTATAGATAGCTTCCCCAGAGATGTCGATTGCACAGTCAAAGTAAAATTGGTTGTTGTGGTACCAGCTTATGATAAATTTTACTGTTTTTTCTTTCATGCCTCCAAAACTTCCCATGAGTGGTGCGCTAACATAATTTACGATGGTGTTGTGTTGTATTTTCTCTGCAGCTCGGGTAGGATTTTTGTTGACGTAAGCCCATTCTTTTATCTCAGCCCATAGTTTGGCCCATGAGCCCTCCTGAACCTTAGCATTCTTAATGTTCTTTAGCCTCCTTACTAATGGTGTCTCTGTAGTCTGTAGTTCCTTGGCCTTGGCTGCAGCCCTAGTTTGGTTTGGTGCCATCTTGTCGGTCTGTTGGCCGATTTTACTTTGATATTCTTGGCTTTTAGTTGTCTGGTTTCTCTGTTTCTCTCTCTATTTTAATTATGGTGAATGATCCTTTGGCATTTCAGTGTTTATAGTTGATGCATTGGAGGTTTTTGTCAATGGGTGTATTAATGGCGGATGTGAAGGTCCAGCATGAACACTTGAGTGTGCGTTAATGGTGATTTGGTTTTGGTTCTCGAAGTCATGAATGCGTGATGGGACTGTCGAGGTCGTTGGTCGATGTCGATTATGAAAATAGTCAATGGTTTTATGTTGATGGGCATGATGTCAGTTGTCGAAGTGGTGATTCTCTGTCATACTTTTCTGTGTGCATCAGTACTATTTTGTTTTTTGAATTTTTAGATTTGTATAGGTTTTGTTTAACTGTTATGGTCATTATATATATATATATATATATTCATACTTGTTTCAGTTTCTATACCATTTTAGTCGGGCACCATTAACAAGTTTCCTAAATACTATTTCTTGTAACGTCCTTAGTCGGACTAATCCATTGGTATGTATCTCTTCGACAACATAGGGTCCCATCCATTCTATATGTAACTTTTTAGGTTTTCCTTTTACCTGAATATTGTATAATAAGGCAAGGTCTCCTACTGACAGATTTTTGTTTTTGTTGTTTCTATCATGCCATGCCTTTTGTTGATCCTTCTGTATTTATTGATGTTGTATCACGAGTAGTCGGTGTTCTTCAAGTTTACTTAGTTGCAACAGTCGGTCCTTTCTTCCTTGTTCGACATCGACATGTAAAATCTCTATGATAATAGGTGTCTGTTGTTGGAAGTGTAGTGGAACTACTGCTTCTTGCACATAAACTAGTCGAAAGGGGGTTTGGTTGGTTAAGCATTTGTATGTTGTTCTGTATTCCCATAGTACTGTAGATATCTTTTCATCCCAGTTGTCTTTTTTAGTATTACATATTTTTGTTAATCCTTTTGTTAATGTTTTTTTAAATGCTTCAATTGCTCCGTTCGGCTGAGGATGGTATGTTGTATTCCAACGGTGTTCGATTTGGAACTGGTATGTTAGTGTTTTAATAGTTTTTTTAATGTTGTGTTCCTTGGTCACTGATTAGGGTTAGTGGACATCTAAATCGGGTGATGATATTTTCATAGATAAATCTAGCGGCTATCTCACTGGAACATGTGTCGATTGGTTCTGACTCTTCCCATTTGATTACATACTCGACTGTGATTATTATGTACCTTGCACCTGTTATTTTTGCTAGTATGGGAAATGGTCCTATGAAGTCAATATCCCAAATTTCAAATGTCAAACTTGGGTTTACTGATATCAAGGGAATTTCTATACTAGGCAAGGGTCGACCCAGTCGTTGACATATGTCACATTGGCTTAAAAAAAATTTGCAGTCTTTGTGAAGTGTCGGCCACCACAACCCTGATTGTTGGATTTTCTTTGCAGTCGTGTCTACTTGGAAATGTCCTCCAGATGGTCCATAATGTGCTTCATGCATAATATTATTTCTTTCGTGTTTTAGTACACACCTTCTGAGGATGTCATCCAAACCCATTTTTCACAAGAATCCATTTATGATGCTATATGGTGCAGCTTTCATGGCTAAAATTTGTTTCTTATTTGTACTCATACCTTCTGGTTCCTGTCCATTCTCTAAGAAATGTGCTATTTCTTGTAATTCTGCTGGGACTGCTTCTATTCGAAATAGATGTGCATACGACTCTTGTCGGTTCCTCTCCTGTGTCGATCCAGGTTAAGTGGTCGGGACCAACATTTAACTTACCTGCTCTGACAACGAATTCGAATTCAAATTCTTGGAATAGAAGTAGCCATCGACAGATTATTCCAGGGTGTAGTGGCTTATTGACGAGGTATTTTAGTGCTTGGTGGTCAGTATAGAAGATAAATGGCTTAGCTAGGATGTAGTGTCGATATTTTTGTAGTGAGAAGACCATTCCTAATGCTTCTCTTTCTGTTGTTGAATAGTTTATTTCAACTTTGTTTAGTTTTTTGCTACTGTAGACTATAGGATAGTCCATTCCATCATCTCGTGGTTGAGTTAGGATTGCTCCTATTTCTAGACCTGATGCATCGATGTGTACATGGAATTTAGTCGACCAGTTTGGAAACCTTAGAATGGGTACTTCGACTAGTCTTCTTTTTAGTTTTTCAAATGATATGTGACATTCTTCTGTCCAATCGAACTCTTTATCTTCCCTTAATAGTTCTTCTAGTGCGTAGGTCATGTCTGAATAATATCTTATGAATTTTATGTAATATCATATATGACCAAGTAACACCTTGACTTGTTTTGAGTTCACTGGTGGTTTTAAGTCAAGGATAATTTTTATTTTTGCAAAGTCGACCTTAATACTTTCTTTACAGACAATGCGTCCTAATAATATCCCTATGGGGTCACAAATATGCACTTCCTGATGTTCAAAGTTAACTAGATTTTTCGACATCTTTCCAACATAATCCTTAGCCATTTGCAATGATCTTTTAACATGGAGTATATTTTCCAATCATCAAAGTATACTGCCATGGTTTTGTAAATATATTCTTGGAATGTATTGAACACAATTCTAGAGAATACTAGAGGTGCATTTTTTAATCCAAAAGGCATAACCCTGTAAGCAAATGAGCCAAATTCACATACAAATGTTGTCTTTTTTTTATCTTCTTTGGCTATTGGTACTTGGTTATAACCTGAGAATCCATCTGTAAATGAGTAGCATTCATGTCCTGCAACCTCATTTAATATTTCATCTACATAAGGATTTGGAAATGGGTCTGTTAATGTAACTTTATTTAGCTCACTGGAGTCAACACAAATTCTCAGTTTCGTTGGATCATGTTTCTTAGGTTGAACCACCATTGGAATTTCCCATTCTGATTGGTTAATATGGTAGATAATGCCTGTTGCAAGCATGTTATCAATCTCCTTTTTGACTATCTCTTTGTATTTATGAGCTAGCTTATATGGTCTTTTCATCACAGGTTGAACATCAGGTTTAGTGTCAATTTTCATTTCACCCATTTCATGGAATAAACCTTTGATATCTTTATAATATTTGGAAAATACATCTTGGAACTCTTTTAATAGGTTCACTATTTCTGTTGTTTGCTCTTCACTCCAGTAGTCTCCAATCTTTGCCATGTTTGGTCGGTCATCATTTGAGATGTCAAATTCTCTAGTTTTAACTTTAGCATCTATCTATTCCGATGCTTTGGCTTAATTGATTGGTCGAATTCCTTGCTTAAACTATGAGAATGTGGCAAGGAAATCTACTGCAGTCATTTGGTCGGTATCCTCCTTGTCGGTTGTTTCAATTTTTAACACTGTGCGAATAGGTTTGGTCGTTCCGACATGGTTTGATTTCCATCTAAAGCTTTTCCCTTTTGTATTTTCATTTTCTAGCTGTAGTCTTGTTGACTGTGGTATTGTACGATTTTGCATATTGTTACAGTTCATTGTCTTTCAGTTGTCTTTTAAGGGTTTGTTTTCTGTCTGCTGTATGAATTCTTTAATATGTTTTGTTGTTTCGACCAGATTCTCATTTTGTGGTATAAAGTTTAAATCTTTAATAAAATTTTCTCTGAGTTCATGCCATAGGAATGTTTCACCTCGAGCTTCTTCCATTTTATACCATTTGTTTGGTAAGTCGGAGAGGGTTGATGGAAACAGGTGTGGCCATGCACATTCATCTTTATACCCAAGTTTTTTCCATTCTTTTTCACATCTCCTTATATGGTCTTTTGGATTTTGTCCTTGAATGAATATAGGTATTTGGGCTTGATTGGTTAGTTTTTTCCCTTGAAATATTTCTATGAAGAAAGTTGAAGCTGTTGTCCATGGCTGTAGTTTTGATTGATGTGTATCCAACCATCTACTAGCTCGGGCTATAAAAGTTTCCACTAGGCTTTGTAGTCAGCCATGTTCACCAATGTTTTTGGATACTTCTTCTATATGGATGACTAGTGATTCTCTTTATTTGTACCTTGGTATTTGTGTACTATTTACATATGTTGGTTTTAAAGTAGGGTATTCCCTAATTTTCTTTTCAAATATTTTTGGGACAATGGAAACTATAAAGCACTGTTGGGTGGGTTTTTTTTGTACTTTTTGAATAGTCCAGCACCCTCTTGCTTGTGTTTCGTAGTTCTCTACTTCCCAATCATATAATTCTGTGTCTGAATTATATCCTACTGAGTCTTGATTTCCTAAGTGAAGTTCTCCATAGATATTAGGTTCTTTAATGTCTTCATTGTTTTATATTTGTTATAGTTATCGGATGTCAACTTCTTCATCGATAGGTTCTATCCAAGGTTCTCCTTGGGATAGATGAATAGGTACAATGAAATTTTGTCCATTTCCTTTTAATTTTATTCTCTTCTTTTCTAGGGATATCGATGGTTTCATCTTTATTCCCCAAGGTCGACCTACTAACGCTGGGAAGGAACTGGATCCTTCCTTAGGGTCAATAATTTCAAAGTCGACTTTGGTTGATATCCCTTTTATTGTTGTGTCAACATGTTTCCATACTCCGATAGGTTCAATTAGGCCTTGGTCAGCTAATTTCAGGTATATTTCTAATTCATATAGTTGAGGTCTTCCCAGTTGTTCCCAAGTGTCAGGAGTCATGATGTTTACCTGTGATCCAAAGTCGAGCACAATTTTTTGGATGTAGTACCCTTCAATTTCTAGGTTGACAAGTGGGTTGACATCCCTTTTAACTTTTTGATTTAGACTGCAGATATTATTTGTTTGTTTTTGGGTGTTATTGTTGTGTTTTATTTCATATAGTAAGTCGATGAATTGAGATACCGAGTTATTTTTTTGTACTAACTGTATTAACTCTTTTATTGTGTTATGTCAGTTGTCATTAGCCTCTTCCTGTCAGGTAAATTATTTAAATACATATGTTGCATCTTTATATATTTGTTTTTCTTTAACTGGATCAGGATAAACATTCTTTTATTTTATTTTGCTTATTTGTGGGTTATCACTCCCGATTTTTGTCCCTTGTCGGGTTACGATATGCAAATTCTTTGTATTTATTACATCATTTTTTTGCACACACGACAAGACATTAACATTTTTCTTTTTATTTATTTTTTCAAGCATGGTAGGGAAATCCTCTAATGAGTGATCCCCTACTCCACAACTAGTACATAATTTGAGGTCAGTTCTGTCCTTGTATGGACAGTCTACATATCAGTGTCCTTCCTTGTAACATGTGAAACATTGGATGGGCCGACATGGTTGGTTGTCTCGATTCCCAGAGAGTCAACCTCGACCTCCATATCTTGCACGTAAGTTATCGAACCGGTGCTCGTATCTACGACCTTCGTATCTTTGATTGTTCTGATCATTCAGTGCATTATTTTGCTCATTATTCTATGCAACTGCATTAGTTTGGTAGACTACGTGATAATTCTGTCGATTCTTTAGGTTTAGATGGAAGTCGACTGTGGCTTGATTCTTTATTTCGTAGATAGCACACTACGATAATTTGCCGTTCTTCATGTTGAATAGGAAATCTTTTGTTGTGTGATCCCCATGCTCTTGGAAAATATCACAAAAACACTTTGTTTGCATGAATCGAACGCCATGTTCGTTGATATCCTATAGACAGTTGTATTTTGAATGTTCGGTCGTCGAGCACTTCGTGCACTAGATATCCTGACTCTTGAGGTTTAATTCTTTTAATGATTTCTGCATGATCTCGAGCTATTCCTCCATTCTATGATCTGTGGGATATGCTAGAATATATTCATCCATTTCTACTCGGAGATCTTTTGTAAGCGCATCTTCATAAGTTTTGAACGTCTCTAGGCTTATGTGTCAACGAATGTTTTGTGATAGACCTGCAAGAAACCACTGGATTAATAGTTGTTCATCAATGACATAGTCCAATTGGCTAAGAAGGTCTTTCCAACGTTTGTCGTAGTCGCGGACAGTTTCTCCTGGCTTCTGTAATGTTGTCTCTAATTTCTTTGCTGCCAGATGTTTTGCATCTGGAGTTTTAAAGAATGATAGAAATTGCGTTTTGACATCAGCTTTAGTGTCTCAGGGGGTTCTTTTAGAAAATGTCATATACCAAGTTAATGCCTTTTTCCTCAAGGAACCAGTGAACTGTGCCATCTGTCTGTCTTCATCTGTAACTTGGTTTGCCTCCCAAGTCGACTCATAGATGAACCAATGTCGTATGGGGTCCTCATCACCCTCATATAGAGGGATGGTTGCTGACCCTTGACCCATGTCAGAATCATTGTCACTGTCTTCTTCATGTGGTGGTGGAGGTGGTTGGGGGGGTCTAGTGGGGTTATTTTCTTATTCCTCTCTGCAGAGCTATTGTCAATGGAACTCTTGTTCCCTTTGGTTGTTTTATTTGTTGTTTCCTCTTCGACCAGCAATCGGTTAGTGTCGACTTCTTCTGTAGATATCCAACTGCAATTATTTGTCTACAGATCTAAATTTTCTATGTTCTCCAAAGCTGTATTTGGTAGGGGGGGTGCTCCTTCATGTGTCAGGTAAAGAAAGTGGATACTTTGGTTGGATGGTATTGCTTGAAGTGTAACCCAATTTCCTTCTTCTGGTCGATGGATAAGTAGATGATTATCATCGTTTCTCTCATAATCTAGTCGACTCCATATACCAAAGTCACCAGCTCTTATTCTGAGGTCCTCTTTGACAATGGCTTGTATCTGGGTACTCGAATTCGTTAGAGATAGAGGTATTACCTCCTAGGGAACTTCTAATTGGAGAGCTTCTCACTTCTCTATCCAAAAATCTTATTCCGTAGGGGACGCCTCTTCTTCCACGCCTTCTTCTTGTTGGTCATGACCCAACTCTTGTGGATTTGTCTCCTTGTCTATCACCCTAGTACTCATTCCTCTCTGCAACACTATGGCTCTTTCTCTTCTGTCTTCCCTTCTTTGCAGCGTCTTCTCCCTTTTTATTTTTTGGAATTCTTTTGTACCTTTGTGTGACACTGTCCTTTCGATTTCCCTTTTAGGCTAACTTCTCATTGCTGGTGAATGGTATCTTCTTTAGTTGACTAGAATCCTCTCCACTTTACCTCGACATATGAAAAGCTACCCCCCCATAGCCTACCTAACGCTTTAGAAAGGCTGAATAGTTCTGTTTACTTGCTTAGGAGGTATTCCCACTCCCTTTTAGCAATGAATTTTTCCCACCTCTTTTGATTTTCCTCCATGTTAGGGTTTAATGGTGGTCCGCGAAGCAATGGAAGAGGTTCAACGATATGACCTGCTCCTTTCTCCATCAAGAACTTGAACCACAAGGTCGGTAAGGAACACAAGAATTGCTTAGTGAGGCCTGTGTAGAATTTCTTCTTGATGGTTTCCATTGAAGTTATTTCTTCTACGGCTTTCTCCTCACAGAATTCGTCATTGATCTTTTTGATCCACTCCGACAGGTTTGTCCTTCCCCCTCGAATCAGTTTTTATAGAAAATGTTGATCTTTAGTCACTTCTGACTTTTTCATCCAGGAGTTCCTTCAAAAGCTAGGGCACTAATTTTACAAACTTCTCATGAGTCTATGTAAAGAATCTTTCCTTTTCTTGAGTGGTCATCAATCTGTTTCTCCATGCGTAATTCTGAAAATAGTTTGCTGTTTTATGTTCCCACCAGTTCTTAATATCCTAGTCTAATATCATCTGCTTGCATACATCTCAAACATGTACTACCGGCAACGAAACCAATGTTGTAATCTCACAGATCACATAGGGTTACCAATAATACATACTAAAACATACATACATAACAAAAAAAAGAGACACAAACAAGTAGATGGAATAACAGATTATATTAACATGAGAGAGTTCATACAATACAGAGAACTGAACTGAGTTCTCATCTGGCTCAACAGCCTAATATTTATGAATTACAAACAGTTACAATTAACTACCTATCAGTTCACTCAACCGACATGACCTTATGTGGCCAACCTAATCTCTAATTAGTCGGTTGATCGACTTAGTCAGCTACTCGACTAAGTCAGCTGTCGTTCAATTTGGATTATCAACTTGCTCCTCCAACAGTTGTCTTCCTCCAGTGAGGGGAGTTTGGGAAGGCTAGAGAAAAATGAGACATCAAGTAGGTCTACAAGGGCTAAATCAACTATATGTCATAAGATAAAAAGAAAATTCAATAAATGCATGGAATTTTTCTTAGAGGAGGGGGGTCATGTTCCTATGATGATGAGACAGTAGGAGACATTGAGGTGCCCTTAAGGTACAAACACCTAGTGAAACAATGGGTATTTAGGGTTCTTCCTCAAGTAAATACTGATTTTTGTGTGAATGAGAGGATATATAGAATTGCACCGTCGTCATTAGATGGATTGGGGTTGTTTTGTATGCATGGAATAAAGGTTGGATACGACAGATGTACATAATTCATGGAGTATGTTGGACCCTCTTACAACTATAGTGATTGGATGTGCCTTGTCCAATATACATGAAGTATACATAGATATGGGTTGTCAACAAATTATTTACAACTGAATTTATTAATATGCTACTGTTTTGTATAGATAATTGCAGATGACGAACATTAATTCTAAATCTCCACAATTTAATTGCAGAGCATGTAGATGCAGATAACATTGAACAGGTTGAGCTTGTACAGGATCATCATGAACATGCTGATGTGCCCATGCTAGGTAAAAAAATACCTTTGTAATGTTTTTTTAAATGAATTACTTGTATTTATAAAAATAAAAATAAATTAATGAAGCATTTTGACTTTATTGCAGAAATTCATAACCCTCTCTGCAAGTTCAACCTTGCGAGCAGTATAGTAGGGAGACCGATGAACAGATTCCAGAAGATGTGCTTCTGGTAAAATATGTAAAGAGAAGAAAAGTAAAAAGGAAGTGAATAAAGAAATTTTGAGTAATTATTGTTGATAATAAAAAAAAATTACATGGTTTTTTCCTCTATTTCATGAATGAATGGTTAAATGAATGCTTTAATGAATGGTGTACTAAATTTTTTTATCGGCTATTGAATAAATGAATGGTTTAATGAATGTTTTTTTCAACTATTGAATGATTTAATAGTTTATTGAATGACTTAATGAATGGTTTAATGAAATCTTCTTTCAGCTACTGAGTGAAATAATTTGCAATAAATAGTTATTTGCAAGTAGATGCATTGGGTTTGGGGAATTGAGAGTGATGCGAACGAGGGGAGGGGCCATAAGAGCTTCCACTTTCACGTGGTTGGTCCTGTTTAGTAAAGAATATTAAATTATTCTGAAAACAGAGAGGATCTCAATGAATGGTAAGGAAGAATACATTAAAAACCATTATTTCTATAATTGTAGTGTTTAAATTTTACTATTGATATTTGACTCCTCCATGGGAATTTGTTACAGATAGAGTTGAGAAACATTTTCATAGTTAAGAGGCAAGAAATGGAGTTTTGATGTGATTGATGGCCTTATATACATAGTGTTTTTGGTTCTCCATGTTTTATCAAGTGATCTATTATTAACAATTAATTTACTTGAATAGTTGAATAGTATTGTAATTTACATAGTAATAGTATTGTATTTATTTATATTGGTTTTTTTATTTTCATAAACAAACAAATATTTATTTGATGGGTCCTAACATGAAATTAACGCAACAAGAAAAAATTTGAAGTATTTTGAGAGATGTTTTGAAAGGTAAAGCAGAAGAAGACAGTGTGAAGCTCCATAAATCAAGGTATAATTATGTTTTGTTTTATTTAATTGAACTGTGTATTGGGTATTCATGCATGTGCACACATGCACATTTAGTTGATGATGGTGATTACCATAAATTCAAGATAACTTTTTTCTATCTGATCTATAAGCTTACCTTAATTATTTTTATTTATCAAGTTTTTTCTATGTTTGAATAACTTGGAAAAGAAACTTCTGGTTTTTATGAGTTAGTAAGTTGAAGAATCTAGTCATTTCACAAATATTATTAAAAATAGATCTATTGTATTTGTAGGCCAAGAATTACAAGAGACTACCTTTATAATGTATATATATATATTCTTTCCTTTATGTCATTCCAGTAGTAGCATTAGAGTATGGTACTGGTGAGCTATTAACAAACCCTATTCTTTGCTTGAGTGTATGAGGGTGGGGCCAAGTTTCTTTTTTTGTTTACCATCCATAAAAGGATGAAACTCTTCTTGCTAGTGCAACATCTCTAGGCTAGTTCCTTGCTAATTTAGTTGAGAAATTATACTCCTAAAATGCTTCGAATATTAGGTGAGAAGGACTTGCTGCCACTCCCCTCCCCAATTATTCATTATCCACCCTAGCCAAGAATTCAGCTAGTGATCCCATCCATCCTATCCATCCAGCCATCCATCCCAAAAAGACTAGAAACACCATCCATACCAGTGACCCCATCCAGCCTATATAGAAATATAAACAACCACTGAAGTGTTATCTTCCCAACTTACCTCACAATGTTATTTTGTTGGTTATCTTCTTCCCAAGATAGGATTGTTGATGATGGGATTACTCACCTACAAGGTGTCCTCCATCATCGTATTTCCCATTTAAAAAAATGTATATACTATATATACATTATATTCCCCAGCCTCCTATACAAGTCAGGGTAGAATGTCTGCAAGTACTGTAAATTTGGCCACCTCGGCACCAAACTAGAACTCACCATATCATTACTCTTCATTGGATTCAAAGATTTTGAGTTTGATAGGTTAGTAAATGCTACAAATAATGGAAGTAGAGCAAGATTGTGTGATTCTGATGATGCCTCAACTAAATATATATGCTTGATAGGTTCAAGGTTTACTAGCTTTGGGAATGATACTTTTGACATGAATTCTATCACTGCCACAATAAATAGTAAAATCTTGTTAGGTGGTAAAAGTGCTATTGCCTTGTTGTCTAATAGTGTAGCATACAAAATGTATTTAGATGGTCAGGAATCAATCGTTCTCCCAGTGCATGGACAAGAAATGGTATCTATTTGTACATATGTTGTTTCTCAGTCCCCTCAACAGCCCTCTGATTCTTTTTCTTCCATTCCTTACAAAATGATTCATTATATGACACATGAGGTAGTTCCTCAGCAAAATCAGCATATATCTTCTCTTGTTCTTTCAAAAGGCCACAAAATGTGTCAGCAAGTGAGTGGATCATCACAACTGGTAAGGAAACAACATTTTGACAACCTTATGGTTCCTGGAACTTGGAAAACAAAGGGAACAGGCTCCAAACTCCCAAAAGTAGTTCCTGTGCAGCTAGAAGCAATGGTCATTTTAATTTTGCATGTTAAAAACAAACACCAAATACATATGCTTAAAATTCATGATTTTTTTTATTTGGCCACATGCCAAGAGGAATGATTTATGTAACATTTTTCATGAGTTTCTTTTTGTAAGATAAATTAATTAAGAACTATTTAACTACATGAGCACCATCAGTTCTTTGGGAACATTGGGTTCTGATAGTGTCCATCCTTGTCTAAATTCCTTAGGAAACAAAATTGTGTTCCCAAAATAGCAGGCTCAGGAGGCTAGTATTGATCAATTTAATATCAAGGAACATCATCCCATGGTGAATTCGTCTATCTCCCAAGTCCATCTTTCACCAAGTGGAAGCTGTGTTCAAAATTCTATCTAAATGTATGGGTTCTAATAATGTATGTTCGTCTCCAGCATCTTTAGAAAAAAAAAATTGTGATCCCAAAGCACCATGCTAAGGGAGCCAGTAATGATCAAGTTAGTATTGAGGAGCAGCATCCAAAGGTGGATTCATCTATATCCCAAGTACATCTATCATCACATGGAAAATGTGGTCAAAATTCTTCATCTACAAATTAAATGTATGGGTTTTGCTAGTGTCCGTCACATGCCATCTTCTTCAGGAAAATAATTTGTTTGCTTACACATAGAGGAAGTTAGTATTAATCAAATTAATATTAAATAGAAGAATCCAATGGTGGATTCATCTCTCTCTCAAGTGCATCAGTCATCAAACGGAAACCTTTCAAACTTCTAACTCTTCAAGTAAGATTAAGATAAGATCAAATAAGACTCAGATAAGACATACCATTCTCAAACCAACAATACAAAAGGTTGGAGGTTGTGGATAAAGAAAAAACATCTAATGTCATTAAGAAGCTTTTAGAACTTGCACCAACAACTACTTTGTTGTTAATCACATATTTAGGTTCTCTCTCTCTCTCTCTCTCTCTCTCTCTCTCTCTCTCTCTCTCTCTCTCTCTCATTCTAATAATGTTGATATGTTAAGTGCATGAAACATTGATTACTTGGATACCCTAATATTAAAAGGTGTTGAATTTTGAGTCTCTGAATGTTAATATATTTTTATTCATCACCTCAATTTTCTTATTGTTTTATTTATTTCTTAAGTTATCTTTCAGGACCATTTTTTATGGTATGCATTTTCTTGTCTTTTCTATTGAATATTTTAGTGAGATCTTTTCTAGTTGTGAGCTAACATAGCTCAAATTTATCGCAAAGGATGGAAAATTTCTTAAAGGAAAAATATTAGACTATCCTATTTATATTGTTAGTCATAAATAACTATATTTGAATTCATATATGTGATACATGTTTTTTTTTGTATGGCAGATGGAAATCATGAGGGAGAAAAATAAATTGATGCATATGCTCAAAGTATACCCAGGTTCAAAGGTCCCAGTTGATGGAATAGTAGTATGGGATTCCAACCATGTCAATCAGAGTATGATTACTAGTGGGTCAACACCAATGTCAAAGGAGGTTGGGGGGACAATCATAGGAGACACTATGAACCTAAAAGGGGATCTTCACATTCAAGTGACAACAAGTAGGTTCATATGTTTCTTTATCTCAAATTGTTCATTTAGTTGAGACAACTCAAATCGCTAAAGCCCCAATCCATAAGTTTGTTGATTATGTAAGCTCTTGTCAAACATATCTTTGTTAAATATCATAAATTATATTTAACACAAGCCATAGTGTTTCTAAATTGGCCTCATGTTTTACAAACATTTGCAGAGAATACTAAGAAGTCCTTTGGAAATAGGAAATAAAATTTCATAAGATTAAGTAGTCTTTTCATTAAACATGTTGTGTTGTACTTGCATATTGCCAGTGTTTTTGTTCTTGTTGTTGTTGCATTGGATTTTGTGACATGGTTGGGGTAGTAATATTTTTCAGATCCCTTCCTAACATAATTTTACTTCAGAGCATACGTTCTTATAATTTTATTTTGTTTGTATGTTTTATTTTTTATGTAAAAGAACAATTGAACAAGTTGATTACTTTAGTACCTGCTTTCTGTAGGTATCTTGATGGATTACTTTATTCCTATCTGAAATAACGGCTACCACCCGCTGGTAATCACTTTGTTCTTGCACTTATGTTTGTTATCTCAGTTCTGATTAGGGTAGGAAGTTGATGCTTATGAGGATGATGGGTGTGGTCATGAAGGTCCTTAACAATCACAAGTATATAATATACTTCTTGTATACAAAATAAGAGATGATATTTAATCATGCCAAAATACGCCCCCATCTTGAATTCATAGATAAAAAATGAGTTGAAGATTCCAAGGTATGCACATTACTTCTCTTCCTTCACTTCATGGGAATTGGTAGTGTTTTTTTAATGAATGATGGGAATTTCCCCCTTGTCTTAGTTCTCAAATGGATAAAGTGCTTTTAAGTTTGTTGTTTTCCCATTATTTTTTGATTTTTTCTGTAGGTTTATTTCTTATTTCTTCTACTGTCCATGATACCCTATTCTAGGATGGCATACTTTTTGGTTTGTCTGTGGACTTCTAAGTGGATTTTACTGTGTTGGGACCTCTTTACAAAAATAGGCTGAGATTCAGATGTTTTCCTTTATAACGACTATCATTGGTAATCTAACCAGTGTTATAGATAGCATATTGTTCCTGAGTTGTGAATATTAGATAGGGAAGTAGCCAAGGAGAGGGTTAATTCTAATTTTAATAATTGTCACAATGATTTATTTGTCATATTAAATTCCCCAGAGATCTTTCAAGTATTTTAGCAATTTCATGCTTCAAGTGAACTTAGTGAATAAAAAATAGATCTAGTCAAGAACATGCTTTGGATAGTAGCATTATTAGGACCCATAAATACAATAACCATTTGAGCTGAAGAGGATAACCAAAGTATGAGGGCACCCATGATGACTTGTAAATAAGATTAATATGCATAACTCGGATTTATATTGGTTTCTAGTGATCTTTAGTGTTATCAATTTATATATCCATGTTTATAATGTGTACATATACATCTACAAGAAAGTGTAAAGCAAATTGTATTTGCTATAATGAATTTGCATAAGTTTGTAGTTAGTCGACAATGACAGGTATATGAATATGCTTCCTCTCTTTATCTATGGAAATATTAAAGAGCTTATTTTATTTTATTTAAATATGTTTAATTTTAGATATCTAGTTTTTGAGTTTAGCAGTGTTCAAGGTAGTAATTTTTTAGTTTATCAGTGTTCAAGGTAGTTATGTAATGTTTCAGTAAGTTTTAAATTTTTTAGGGTTTTTTTAAATATTTTAGATTTTATGGAGTAAGTATTATACTAAAGAGTTGGATTTTCATTAAGCTTACTAAATATTATGGATTTGATGGGATTACTATAAATGTGAATAATAGGATTTCTTGATATGCATTTGACTTGTGTGTTCAAAATTGATTTTAATTTTATTTAGGGATAAATATTGATAATTTTGTAGGTCAATTGGGTGTAGTTTGAGTAGTTGAGAGAAAATTTGTTATCCTCCCTCACTTGGGTTCAAATCTTATTTTCAAACTTGCTTTCTCTCTCCTTGAGCCAATTGTTGAGTGTTGACATGGCCTTTAGCATTCACGATATGGTATACCCTAGGTACCATCATCAGAGTGAGGGGAAGTACCCAATGGGATTCGTTGGGAAATAGATTATGCCAAAACAAATTCCTAATAATTTTAATGTTAAAGGTATGTAATTAGGGGTAAACTATATATTAGTACTTGGTCCTCCAATACCATTCATATTAATATTGTGTAACCAAACACCTTGAGTTCACACTTCCCTATCTAATTGTCAAGTGTTTGTTCTATTGTGTGTCGGATTAGATTTAATTGTGTGTTTTGTTAGGTCTATTGGAAAGGCTTTAATTATTGTCTGCCATATTGTTGATTCAATTTTATCAATAGTTTATTAACTTTCCTTCTCAATTTTTTCTTGGTGCCAAAAACAAGTTGTGGCATAGATGGAGATGGTGAGAAATTGGCAGAGGCAAAAAATGGGGCATCTGAGCATTGATGTATTCATACCTTTTTACTTAACCCCTTTTACCTAAGATCAAATTATGTATAAATTGGAAATAATAATTTATAATGATGAATTTAAAAATATAGTTCAGCTGAACATGAAAGAATTAGCGATTCAAGGTGTGATTAAGCCAAAAAGAGAGAGGAAAGCATTGAGCCATGGTACATGAGATTATTGTTTTTGTAAATTTTAGGGATGGTAAAGAGTATGAAGGTATAAGGCCTTCATTGGGGCATTGATTTCCACAACATCGATGCAAAGGATATATTTCCAATCCCTTATTTAGGGATTGAGAGTACCTAAGACATTATAAAAAAGATGTTGCATCTAGAGAATGGAACAATAAATGATTGGAACATGTTTACAACTAAGAAGGACAAGCTCCCACAGACATTGCTTATGTTTCCATGTACCTTTTCAATTGATATTATTTTTGACCTATGGAAAATATGATGCACCTAGGAATCTTCCATGAGAAAACCCTAGACATGATGAGAGAATATCCAAGTTGGAGGGTTAGGCCTTCTGATATAAGGTATAGTTATTTTTGCTTGTTAGGATACCAAAAAACATTTACAGAAGGCCGTAAATATCCTGAAAGGTACACCTCCTTCAGCCAACTCCAAAAAAAATCCATCTAATGGCTTCTCCATATCCCCTCTTGCCCCTACCATGCCACTCTATGTTCCCTCACATTGACATCCACATAAACCCTCTATCACTATTATATTTCCCAATGCTCAATCCGGAAAGCTTCAAAAACCTTCTCTTTGTTTCATTGGAAACCCCTTCCCACTTTCCTACACCTTTACCTCGACTACAACATATTTGCATGACACCTCTCCTTCCCTCATTATCATCCTATCAGTGTCTCTCTATTATTACCACTCTCAACAACCATGGAGTAGCAATGCAGTCCAAAACTAGATCATGCACCTCTGGTCACTAGAACATGATCTTCAACCCATCATCCTATTACATCTCTCCATATAGTCTACAATAAGGAACACAAAACAACAAGAATTCCATCATATTCATAGCATAAATCTCACTTTTCATTAGCAACGCTTTTATCTCGTCTCTTCCACACTTCCCAGATGTCCCTCATATATAAAAAATATCTTCCATAGTTGCAGTTATAGCTCTAGCATTAGACACCATTCTATTAGTATAGGATAGTTCCTAATATTTTATACCCTCCATAGTGTCATTCCTAAACCAGGAATAAAACATTACACAACATTATCACATGTTTTTTTTCATCAAGTAACCAATTCACAATATAGACTTCATTCAGAAAGACATACCACTTTGGGAATGGGACACGTCTCTATGCACTACCTCAACATCACAATAGCTCTCAGTCACACACCATGGTTTACTTCACCTAGATATTCCATAAATTAGAACCCTCCCCACTGCTCATTTGAAATTGGGAAGAAAGTGGGGATGCTTTCTATCTAAATTGGGAGGAACTAGTAAGAAACATGAGGCCATGCCTCCCAAGAATGGTGGCTCACTTCCCAAGAATAATGATTAGTTATTAGTATATTAATAATTCTGCACTGGACTGCATGTGAGTAGTTAGATAGTTAGAATTATATGTTGACTCTATTCTTTTGTAAATCTATAAGAAGGCCTCTTGGCTAGATGAATAAGAAAGCAATATGTTATATGTTTCTTCTTGTTGTCTTATTTTTCTCTATGGTTGTACATATTTCTGCATTTGTTCTTGGCTTCTCGGATAATGCTTCCTTATTTATGGGGTGGTTCATGTCTTCTTCAATAAGGCTCATTGAGTCTTATCACTTTAAGTGCATTAATTTTTTAAAGAATTTGGAATCTGTCTTGTGACTATTGTTATCAAAAAGATGTCCTTAAAATGTATGAGGAAAACATATTTCCTAATGTGAATTAGGAACTCTAGGTTTAAAAGGGATAGTTTTGAGTTAAAATATCTAGATATATAGTTAATTATGCTTCGATTCCATTCCCAATTATACCAAGATAAAAATGAAATATGCAATGAATCTTTTTTGTTTTATTTCTACAAGTCACTATATTTGGGAGAGCCTTGTAACCCTTATATAGGACTTTATATTTACAATGATGTTACAAGACAAAACAAATGCTCATTGAGCACAATTTCTCTCTAGAAACTATTTTGTTACCAGTTTAGAGAATTTACTTTGATTTAATGGTACTCATTATGAGGTGTTGGATATTTTAACTCGAAAATATCCCTTTTAAATTTCCCCAAATACATAGTTTTTTCCATATTGCTAGTGCGTAGTCCTGGGATCAGGATTGGATGATCCAAGTCTTTCGATGTATCCCTATTTTTTATGATCAGTGGGCCTCTTTTCTATTTGGCCATGTATGATGGCTTCTGAGCAAGTACCATGACCAAAATTGTCTTCATGAATTTTGTACAAGACATATCATTAAGCTAAGACTTCTATAATTTGTTTTGCCCCAGCTTTTATGATAAGAGGGCTTCTTTTCTATGTATCCATACAGATTTCAGTCCAACATATTTGGATATATCTAGCTCTGAAGATATCACTAGGCATCTATCGAGCTTGAAAAAACAAAATTGATTGTTATATATTTATGTTATAGGGTAAAAGACTTCATATTGGTATGCAAACTGTCTGCTCCATTTGTCATATTAAATGAAGGCTTTTAAAATGTTCTTTCCCTATTTGCATTTACATAATGAAATACACTTATGTTGAAAATGTTTAACCTTTTCCAACTTGTTCAAATGATCTAAGACTATCATGTATCTGTTTTGCATGTTATATGTTTTAGATATCGAAAGTTTATCTTTATGTCCAAACTCCCCGATCTCTATTAGTCTAGTTTGTTATCACAATGCCTTTTTTTTATTCAAATATAGTTGGCCCTAATGCGCTCTCTCTATCTATCCAAGAGTTTCTTTGAGATGTGTGATTTTAGTTGTGTCAAAGCCCATAATTTGAACCTAGAATAAAAAAATTTCTAACATGGGTGTACTTTGTCCATGATAATATAGGAAATTCTAGTGGGAATGGGACTTGTGGGAGAGCTACATTATCCATCTTATCCTTAGAGTAATGGCACATGGAAATTCTCAGGGATTAGATCATTTTAGTGCTATGATAAGGTACATATATTTTTTGGGGTAAATTTTTCTTTAGTTAGTGTAGCTCCATCTTACCTTTTTGTATCTCCCTCTCTATAGCTAGTATATATGTTTTTTAATCCATTCAAGTGAATGCCATTATGTGAGTGACATCACCACCACATCCTAATGGTGTAGAACTTTTAGGTTCTTTAAATACATAGAATACTGTCAGTTATCTGATGGCATGTGACCCTTGTCCGACAAATTTTGCATATCTCCAAAAATGGTGATCCGATGAGCATGTCATCACAACTCCTACAAGTCATTGTCAGTTATCCACCAGTGGGTAGTCGCAAATTTGACTAAGACAAGTTGGAAATATGAGAATGATTCCTCTCAAAATCGACGGCATTTACACAGGAAGTGGCATAAATTCAACAAGGATATGTCATACATCCGAAAACCAATAGTCGCAAATTCGACAATTATATGTCAGAAAATTGACAACCCTTCGTCTCAAAATCAATGGCATAAACCCAAATTTTTACAAAGGAAGTGCCCCACCTTCGACAAGGAGCGGTCAGATGTTTGACCACGTAGGAGTCAGAAATTTGATGACTTAGTAATGAAATGCATTGGCATATTACGTTCACATGCTGTCAAAAATTCGACAGGGTTTGGCATGTCGTCGAATATCCAACGATATTCCATCAACGACAAAAAAAAATGATGTTGTCGAATTATTGATAGGTATATGTCAAATTTTTGAGAGAGCTACATTATCCATCTTATCCTTAGAGTAATGGCACATGGAAATTCTCGGGGATTGGATCATTTTAGTGCTATGATAAGGTACATACATTTTTTAGGGTAAATTTTTCTTTAGTTAGTGTAGCTCCATCTTACCTTTTTGTATCTCCCTCTCTATAGATAGTATATACGTTTTTTAATCCATTCAAGTGAATGCCATTATGTGAGTGACATCACCACCACATCCTAATGGTGCATAACTTTTAGGTTTTTTAAATACATAGAATACTGTCAGTTATCTGATGGCATGTGACCCTTGTCCGACAAATTTTGCATATCTCCAAAAATGGTGATCCGATGAGCATGTCATCACAACTCCTACAAGTCATTGTCAGTTATCCACCAGTGGGTAGTCGCAAATTCGACTAAGACAAGTCAGAAATATGAGAATGATTCCTCTTAAAATCGACGGCATTTACACAGGAAGTGGCATAAATTCAACAAGGATATTTCATACATCCGAAAACCAGTAGTCGCAAATTCGACAATTATATGTCAGAAAACTAACAACCCTTCGTCTCAAAATCAATGGCATAAACCCAAATTTTTACAAAGGAAGTGCCCCACCTTCGACAAGGAGCGGTCGGATGTTTGACCACATAGGAGTCAGAAATTCGATGACTTAGTAATGAAATACATTGGCATATTACGTTCACACGCTGTCAAAAATTTGACAGGGTTTGGCATGTCGTCGAATATCCAACGATATTCCATCAACGACAAAAAAAAATGATGTTGTCGAATTATTGATAGGTATATGTCGAATTTTTGAGATGAAATCTGTCAGATTTTGGGCTCAAATTCTATTGTGACACCAAGATTATGGAATATATCTGCGAGTTGAAGAGGATTCCGCCAATTGAGGTTTTATGTCCACCATGCTTACAAAGGATAAAATACCCGCAACAGTGGAAAACGCATGTACGCACCTAATGGTTGTTGGATAAAGATGTGAATGAGTTGGTTGAAGTCAGCTAAGTTTATAAGCATGCATTTGGTTTTATGAGTGTGGGGCATGTAGCCCATTTGTATAAATTTGTCAAATTGGTCAAAGTGTGTTGAAGGTTGGGTAGTTTACATTTCTATTAGTTCTATTGGGAAGTTAAGGGTGGTCTAGGGTCTTAGGAAATTTGGGATATTTACTATTAAAATATATATGTATTTGTTATGACAAGAAAGTGTATTCCTAAAAATCAGGTCGGCCTCAAAAAATAAGATTAAATTATTGTTAAGATTGTTTTGTTCGTTGGGAAATTTTTTTGTGAAAATAAGGCATCGTAGAGGTTATTTGGAAGGTATTAAAAATGGGTATTTTCGGTTATGTAGTCTAATCCAACAGTCCTAAACTGTGGATAAAAATGGTAGATCCAAACTATGAAAGAAGGGATTGGAAATGCATTTTGATGTGGATCTCTAAGGTGTAAATTGAGGAAATGGACTCAAACTATGGATGAAGAACAGGAGTAGCAGATCCAAAGTATGATGGTAGCAAAAGTACATGATTAAACCATGGAAACAAAAGTACATGATTGAATAGTTGTAGTAGAAACAATGAAATCATGTATGTTTGAATTTAATGTACCAAGGATAGTCTATGAAAGTCCAAGGACTATGTGAAGAAGGTTCAAGTGCCAGATTGTAACAACAATAAAATATCATATTTATATTTGTATTTAAGAATTGTAGGGTGGAGAAAGGGAGGACAAATTTGTCCTTGATAGGTTGCATCCTGTCTTTAGGGTGTTGTAGCAACCTTTTTGTTGTAGCATAAAAAAATTGATGGTAGTAGCCTCCTTTAGTCATAGTTGGATCATTTCATGGTGTTGGATCACCTTCATTGAATGCGCACTGATATATATATATATATATATATATATATATATATATAAGCACATCATTTTTTTTTATCCCATTTGGGTTTCCACGCTAGCATTGTTGTTCATGTACTTGGATTATTTTATGTTTATTTTACTAAGAATTTATGGTTAATATAAGTTGAAATGGTTTTAAGGTTGAATTTATTATGTTGGTTGGTAATTAAAAGAGAAAATAAATTTTGAAGTCTAGAACATTGATTCACACCCGCGCCCCCCCCCCCCTCAATGTTCATGGTGTATTTAACTATTGGTATCAGAGGAGGTCCTTCACTCAAATTTAACCAACTTAAAGGAGATCATTGGATACACACCATGGATGGTCAAGAAAGTTTTTCCTTAAATGGAGAACCATTGTTTGATGGGACTAATTATGAACTATGGAGTATAAGAAAGAATGTTTACTTTATGTAGTGGGATATGACATTTGGAATTAATTTGTAATCGGATATTCTACACCAAAGAAAGTAAATACTACAACTCAAAAGGAGGAAAAGAAGAGTAATTCCGTGGCTATAGATGTTATACTTGATGGACAAACATATTCCATGAAAACAAAATTAGGATAGTGCATCTTATCCAAAGAAATTTGGGGAAATTTACAAACTATATATTCAATTGAAGAGTATGATGAAGTCTCCAAATCCTTACAAAGAACCAATGTTCAAGAAAGTGACTATAATGAATGTTGCAACATTGATGTTGAAAAGGCTCAAGATCATCCTGTGAACAAAGGTATGTTACTAAATATTTCCAAGTGTTCTAGCAAGAAAATCAATAGTATCAATGAATGTGTAATAGTCTATAGTTCATCTCAAAAAGGATAGTGAGTGTACCTATGAGAATGAAAAAAATGAAGAAGGAATTGTGGACCTTGAGGATAAACCGAAAGCAACATTATAAGATATTGATGACCCAAGACAAACCAACGAAAATAAATCTGAATAAATCAATGAACAAAAGGATCAGTTATCATAAATAGAAGATGAAATCGGTAACTTAAGAAAAGTGGTAAGCAAGAAAGCCAAAGAGACTGAAGTTTTCAAAACTAAGTTTATGGAATCACATCATGTGGAATAGAACCTACTCAAAAGGTTAAAATAAGAGGAAGAATAACGTCATGAAAAGAATAACAAGAAATACCAAGTCAAAATGGTAATGGAAATATCCATGGAAACCCTGAAAAGTAAAGAGGAAGAGGGAAAGAAAGTGGTAGTGTACTTGAACAATCAATTGTGAGAAAAAGATGAATTATATCAAACTAAGGAATTATAAGTTATATCATTAAGAGTGAACTAGAAAGGTCATATATATAAAATCAAAAGAAATATAAGGAAGTTATAGAGCTCAATGATCATCTAAGTGAAAAAACAGAGATTAAAAAATTAAAAGAATAAATTTATTTATTGAAGGATTAGCTGCAAAAGTCCCAATAAAAGAGTGATGATGCCCGAAAGGTAATTAATGTACAACAATATCAACTTCAACAAGACAAGGTTGAGCTTGATGAATTGAAGGATGAAATGTCTGATGTGAAAGAAGACTATAAATCCTTGAAGGATCATAGAGATACTTTTGATGAATAAGGGACTCAGTTACTGAAGAAAGCAGAAGAGGATGAAAGTATAATTGTTTGTTTGAGAAGCCAAGTTGATGAGATCAAGAATATAGAAGAATACTTAAGGAACCAAATCCTTGCGAGAGGTGACATTTTCCAAAGACAAGAACTTGAGATCATCACTCTAATAGAATAATTGGACAATTCAAGTGTAGAGTTGAAGACATTATCAAAATTTGATAAATGCACCATGATCCTAGATGCCATTCTCAGCAGGAAGAGATCTCCCTATAACAAATATGTCCTTGGTTACAACAATAAGGTTGATAGTAAAGAAGCACCATTTTTAACGAAGGAAAATATTAATGCAAGCAGTTAGAGTAATTATATTTCCAAATGAAGCAACTTCAAAAGGACATGTCTAGAGGATGCTCAAAAGATAAAAAATTTAGTCTAGGAAAAGTAAGAAAGATGCACCATCTAGAAGGAATATAGCACTTATGAATCTCACTTCAATGGTTATTTTTTTTCATGTAATGGGTATGGGCATAAAGAAATATATTGTAGGGCATATACCAAGAATGTTTATACTGGCCCTTATCATACCTCTAGAGGCAAGTTTGTAGGAAGAAAAGATAGAATCCATAATGGCTATGACAACAAAATGATAACTTATTTGAATCCTATATATGTCATAGAATGTAATTGCATAAGTAATATTAAGTTGGTTCCTATGGAAATGAAGGAAGAAATTTCATCTAAAAGGAATAAAGGAAAGCACACTAATGTTTGGAGAAGAAAACAAGAAATTGAACAAGTCAATAATACTTTAAGTAAGAAGGACGATTGTTTACTTGAAGTTGGTATACTCAATGAAAAAAGAAAAGAACATGAACATGTTCGAGATGAAGAAACACTCCTAGTACAGAATCATTTCCTAAAATCAAGGTGAACAGAAAGTCTGATAAGACTCAAGAAGAGGTCTAATGCATAAATTGAATAACACAATATTATCACACCATCTATTGTTGAAACAAAATGACTGATAAGATTAGGTCCAAATGATTTCAAGAAGGAAGAAATGAAATAAGTTTTTCTCTCTGTTTTTTTTGTGAATGAAATACAGGTCCCTACTTTGTTTATGTTTTTCAATCTACAAAAGAAAATCCCATGGAACAAAATGCATACAAATATTTGGGCAACAGTAGTAGTTGTTTGGTGTGTAAACCTTGTTTGAATGGAAGGATGGAGTAAATGTTATCTTCAACAAATGAGACAAGTCATAGCATCTTTTAAAAGGTACTATAATAATCCATACCACTACTTATGATAGCAACAAAAAGGAATAGAAAATTCCTGAAGCGAAAACCTTATTGCAGAACAAAGGTAAATGCAAACAGTTTGACGATAAAGGCTATGATAGAGAAACATAACCAGCTCAGGGGGAGAAGAGCCAAGAGAAGGAAGAAGAAGTTAAGAATAAGTACAACAAGTTCTCAAGGGGGAGGAAAGAACACGAGAGAAGAATATTTTAGTACAATAATGTACTAAGGGGAAGCAACAAAAGACCAAGAGAAAATATGAGTGGCCCTTTGTCATTAATGTCAAAGGGGGAGAAATCCAAAGAGGTGTTTCCATCAATGACAAAGGGGGATATTTTTTTAGCATGATTCTCATTGATGTCAAGGGATTTAATTAATGAAAAATGAGTGAAAAAGGGAATGATGGAAAAGAAAGCTTAGTGAATGACAAAAGAGTAACAAAGGACATGTTGATATTGAAAGTTTGGTGCAAGGAAATGACAACATGGAAATATGAGTATGACATGGCATGTATGATGATACGACATGTGTGATGAGGTTGAAAATTCATATGATGGTGTTCTAGTTCCCTCATGAATTCAATGTTACAATATGACATCATTGTGTAAGAGTATTTCAATTTGGCTAAGTGCAGGAATTTGAGGAATCTGACTAAGTGTTGGAAAATTAGTCAAAGTGTCTCTAGGAAAATGCACTCCACCTCGCAGGGTTTAATGGTAAAAATCATATGAAAATATAGGCATGTATACTATTGGTTTTTCCATCTAACCATATGATTTTATCGTCCAACTAGTCTCTGAGGGTGGAGTTATTTATATGCAAAAACTACCCTTTGTCACTATTTGGGCCATTTTAGTAAAATACATGCTAAGGATAGAGGATGAGGCTGCAGAGGATGAACTTGACATGTATGGAATCATCATGTTGACCCCCATACTATGGAATCTCAGTATTTCCAAGTTTGGTGAAAGTGAAAATTCACCTTAGTGGACCAAGACTTTGGTAGATTTGTCTAAGTGTTAAAAACGAGATTTAAACGGACCTTTTCAAATGCACATAGGGTGCTATCTTTATATCAATAAATTTATCCAATGGTATGAATCTTTTCTCTAGAGGTTTTCCCATCTAGCCATGATATTAGTTTCCCTATGGTGGTCACATGTGGAAGAAATGAACTTGACAAGTTAGTGAGTAGGACGTCTACCAATGGAAGTATTATGTCCACCCTTGATGAAAGATTCCAACCAATGCTTGCTGCATAAAGGATTATATCTACCTATTAATGATTTCTACTCTCCATGCATAGAGTTATGTCTGCCAAGTTAAAAATAACTATGTATGCCAAGGTAGTGAGATGCTTTCCATGAACGCAAAATACACACCAAGCTTATAGAAGATTCCCTCCAGTTGAAGAGTATGCTCGCCAATCGAGGTTTTATGTCCATCGTGCCTACAATGGATAAATTTCCCACAACAATGGACAAGATATGCATGCACTTGATGGTTGTTGGCTAAATATGTGAATGAGTTGCTTTAAGTCAGCTAAGTTTACAAGCAACCCTTTGATTGCATAAGTGTGGTACATGTTGCGCATTTGTATAAGTTTGTGAAATTGGTTAAAGTATATTGAAGGTTGGGTGGTTAACATTTCATTTTTTTATGTTGGGGAGTTAAAGGTTGTCCAAGGTTTTAGGAGAGTTGGGGTATTTACTATTAAACAAGTATATATATGTTAAATGACAAGAAATCATATTCCTAAAAATCAAGTCGGCCTCAAATTAAATTATTGTTAAGATGGTTGTGACCATTGGGAAAAGTTTTGGTATAAATAAGGCATCGTTGAGGTTATTTGGAAGGTACTAAAAATGGGGATTTCCAGTGGTGTAGTATGGTGCAACAGTCCTGAGATGTGGAAAAAAATGGCATATCCAAACTATGAAAGAAGGGTTTGAAAATACATTTCGATGTGGATATCTAAGGTGTAAATTGAGACAACTGACTCAAAATATGGATAAATAATAAGAGCGTCATATCCAAAGTATGATGGAAGCATAATTACATGATTAAATAGTGGAAACATAAGTACATGATTAAATAGTGACAATGGAAACAGTGACAACATGTATGTTTGAATTTACTATTTTGAGTCTAGCCTGTGATAGTACAAGGATTGTGTGAAGAAGGTTAAAGTGAAAAATTGTAACAACAGTAAAATATCGTACCTATATTTGTGTTTACAATGGTAGGGTTGAGAATGGGAGGAAATATTTGTCCTTGACAAGTTGCAGTATGTCCTTAGGGTGTTTTAGCATCCTTTCTATTGTAGCTAAAACTTGAGGGTAGTAGCCTCCTTCCAGCTGTAGATGGATCATTTCATGGTGTTGGAGAACCTTCATTGAATGCACACTTACATATATAAGCACAATATTTTGTGTTTTTTCCCCATGTGGGTTTCCACATTAACATTGGAGTTCACATGTTTCGATTATTTTATGTTTATTGCACTAAGCATTTATGATTATTATAAATTGAAATGTTTTTAAATTCGAAGTGCTTATATTGGTAATTAAAATAAAGAATAATTCAAAACTTAGGAACACAGATTCACCCCCCACCGTCTCAGTGTTCTTGGTGCATTTAACTCTACCTTCTTTCCAACTATCCATTTTAATGACCTTCTCTCCTAGTTGTATAGGTTGAATGTTGTGTTTGTCCCATTATGTCATGACCATAATGAGGGATTCTTGGAATTCATAAAATATGTTTTTTAGAAAAGGAAACAACCTTGTCGAGGTCTCTGGGTCTTCTCCATCTCTATTAATTAGTGGTCATACATATAAAACTTCTTCTTTAAGTTCTTGTTCTCTTATTGAAGCTATGCATTGATGGACTACAATACTTCCAACATTTGTTGGTTTCATTCACCCATGCTAAGTCTGCAAAGTCTTGGAAGCTAGATCTTGATTAAGGATTGATGACTTTGATACCATATGATCACAACCTGCTAAACTCACCAACATAGATCCAATGTAGAAAATTATTCTTAGTCTCAATTCTAAGTCTTATACAAAGATTTTGGTTCTAATCTTGAGATTGCAAGGCCTTGACTCTTGGTGTAGTCTACACATAATGAGAAACTACCATAGAACTAAAAATCAATAATCAAATATGGCGTCTCTATGTCTCATGCTAGGAAGGATCTCAAGAATTTGGTGATTGAGCTAACACAAACCAAGGATCTACACTTTCTCTATCACCAAGTACTTTGTCCTGAAAGATTGGTACCAAAACCTTGTTCTCTATGTAGTAATGAGTAGAAGCTACAATGCTCAAGATGGAATATCTAGATCCTCCTCTTTAACCTACACACAAGAAACCACCAACTATTAATGCAAGTAGATAATCAAGGATTTGCAATCACTTTGCCATTGAGAACTATGTATTCAATGTAATTCTTGCACATTGATATCCAACTAAACTAAATCACTCAAAATGCTCAATGCTAAGACATCATCATGGTTTGGTATATGTATGTGGTTAGTTTTGATTGTAGTGATCTAATTATGGGCTAATGCAAATCCAAGAAAGATAAATTATAAGTGGTGCTTGAACCCAATACTCAAGCTTCTCACCAACCAATTAGAAGAATAATTATGGATATCATCCCCTTATTAGGATGACTCTACTCCTACAAGGAATCTAAAATGGAAATGAAACTCTCTTCTTAGTAGATATGTTGCCCAACAATGATTTTTTTTTTTCAAATCCCCATCATTAATAAAGAATAGAAAATTTTAATGATGCTTATGGAAACCACATTACCCAACAATGATGTATAGGTCTTCACAAACTTACCAATAATAGAATAGAAAACATTGATAATGGAACCAAGAACTATATTACAAGTGTAATTGAATAACCTCCTTCACAATGAGATTGTTTTTCCAAGACTGGATCTTCTTCAAATTATGTTAAGCTTGGGCATTGATCACTTAAACATGTCAAAAATAAGAATCCTTCTAGAACATATGGGATATGGTAAATTCATCCCAATCCATAACTAATCAACCATTGATAATTGACTTCAAATAACAAAGGTGGTGAATGAAACCAATTTCATCCAGGCTAAGCACATAACAAATTGATATATCCAGTGAAAAGGGGGCTCACAAACTTTTCATATTAAACTTTAGCAATGTTTTGAATTATTTTTCTCAACTAATAGATGGAATACTTGGCTCTCGTAGTTAGTTTTCCAACAAGATGCATCCCACTCCCAACAACTAGTTGGTAGTAGTTGATTCATCCAATTGATTGCTTACCCACCCAATGAACATTTGCACACAAGGATGGATATATATTATACCTTTAATAAAGTGTACGACATGTCCAAAGGATGTACAACACACGAGATGATCTAGGAAATGAGAGAACAACCCAACAAGGTATAAAAACTCATAGGCATTCATAAGAGTACCCTAGGAAATTTCCCGAAGCAATGGAAATTCACCCTAGGCAATGTATGTTTCCCTAGGCAATGATATAAATACCCAAGCAAGAGAGAAATTTCCCCAACCAAAGAGAAAATTCCCCAGGGAAGAATTAACTCTTAAAAAACTCATTTTAGAAACTCCCTATACGATTGCAACAATCCATTAATGATAGCCATTGATATTGAGACTCGAAAATGCATTGGAGGGTGGACATAAGAGCATTGTTGGGTTCTTCATTTGTTTGAGAGAATGAAACTAAGAATATAAACACATAACTATTTTTTATGGGGGTTCCCACACCATTGATATAGGATTGTACAATAATTAAATGTAGTTCATCTTTCATTAAAAACACGAGACCATCAATATGAATATGAGAAACATACCACACATATATGAGAGAGACATTGTAACCAAAACCAATAACATGATGAACACAATGAATTTACCCTGGAAACCCAAAAGGGAAAACCAACATTTAATGGTAGTTCAACGCTCCAAATTGTTAATCATTGGTTACAGTGCAATGGACTATCAACCATTATCCTCTCTTGGCTAGTAGACAATCCAAATCCCTTTCAAAATAAAAATTATAACCGAGAAATATAAGAGACTAGGAGGTAGTGAGAAGACGAAGGAATTGATCTTTTAATTTCGATTCCCGAAATTAAAACTCTCTCCAAAATAAACTTGAAAACACCATAAATAAGAAAATATTTCTCTTTCTATCTTATTTTTTATTAAAAATCTATTGAAAACAATCTTTTTTTTCATAATTGAAAAAGTTATACTTATATTAAAAGCATATGTATATATAGCATTTACAACACTCCAATATGGTCCAATATCTGGAAACACCATATAGCCCCAAAACACCATCCAATGGTGCATAGATAAAACATGTCACGTCCCCTCCCGTCCACCATAGAGAGAACACGACCATAGTGCTGCTAATCTAGAAAATCTAGCACCATGAACGCAAAATAAAAATGCATCGAAATCAAACATACACAGATGCATAAAAATTGCAATTATACAATGGAAGCAATTCATCCATTCAACGCATTAGACATGTTCATCATTTTTCATTAAGCAACAAATACAATTGCATAGATAAAATAGACAAGAATACTTATCTTGAAAGAAGCTTGTCTCGCAACCAGCTACATCGCTGCAACGTTCCACCCAGCCATAGGCTAGTGTGCTCATCAATCTCTCAGCAACACTACCACCCCCGAGCTAGGCATGATTCCAACAAGGAATAACAAAACACTACCAGGCTCACACATAGCCAAAGGTATATCAAAATTCAGCCAAGCCAAATAGAATTGGGTTTTTCAAGATGTTAGGAAGGTGGAAGGATAAATTGCTAAGCTAGTGAGCCCAATCACAGAGCTATGGACACCTACACTAGATCTATATTGACTTCTAAACATCTACACACCCAACAAAAGGAAGCATCCCCTTCTTTGCTACACAGTTCCTTAGGCTATGCCTTCCATTCCAGTGCTTTTCAGGATGTGCAAAGATGAAAACCAACCCCTCTAGATCTATCTGTGAGGTTCCTTCATACACTAGGTTTATCAATCTCGTTCAAACCCAATTCCACTCCCAACAAGTTCATATCAAAGAAAAATTTGCACACATAGCAGGATACAAAATTATGGGTTGAGGAAAAGTGATTTTGGAAACAAAATGAATTACCAATATGGGTAAAAGAAACCCTTAGCAAAGATGTTTATGGCCCTAACGTGGAAAAAATGGACTCAACAACACTAAAAAATCGCGGGTCTCTTCTCCCACTCGTTGGCATTACCAAAAACCGATTTCCAGCTTGGAAAACAATGGGAAAATACAACAAAATCGTGGGAGAGGAAACCTAGCCACTGATAATTACCAAAATGATTTCCCAGCCTGAGGGAAATGAGGTAAACAACTGAAAACATGAATGAATACACACACAGGAAGTTCTAGCTGCCTCCAAGAGCCCAACATGAAGGAAAATGGAGAGGAAAACATGAAAACTTGAAAGCATGTTGGAATGGGCAGATGTTTTTGGGTTCTTACTTGCCAAAGGAGTCAAAATGCATTTCCGAAAAACTGATGGCTTCTCCAATTCAAATTTGGGTTGCCATACCTTGCCCATCCCATGCAATAACCAACTCAACCAATTTCTGGCAGTAATAAATGATTGGGTGAATAAGACAAGAAAGGTAGTAGAGAGTTTTGATGGGTTCTCCCTTTGACATTTGGATTTTCCCCATTGACCCAAAGGTTTGAATATCCCCCCCTATCCTTGAAAAATCGTGCCCTTGTCTCATTATTTGTTGCATTGACATAGCTGGTTGTGGGTTTTTTAATTAAATTGCATATTTACATGATGTCGAAAATTATAATGTGTGAACTAACACAAAATACCATCGGCAATGATTTTTAATCGCCGAAACATAAAATGCTAAATTGATTGTGGGTCTTTTGCCTTTAGCTCCACACCATGATTAATTACAATATTTACATCATATACATTTAATGCAAATGGGGTCAAAACCGGGGTGTCACAAAACACATATAGTCCTTATGAAACACCATAGACTGTGATCAACCAAATATACCTCAAAATAAAGAAATAAAATTCCAAATTGTATGAAACACTATCTAACATACCCACATAACCTATCAAGTATACTAATAAACTACTACAACCATATGATCTATGTCTATACTCGAGGATCTGGATCAATTAGATATTGAAAACCAAATCTCCACCCTATATCAACCTGTCACAAAAAATATAAGTTATCCTAAAGATCATGAAGCAATCATGTATCAAAAAACATGTCAGTGGCAAAAAGGATTCGAGCAAATCTAGAAGAACAAAATCTGCTACCACCAAAATTGTGCATTGTATGTGATAGACATCAAGGGGGAGACAATAGGATGGATCTTGTCTCCATTCCGATCAAAACATTTTATGCCTTCCATGGAATATTGACCTATTATTTTTAAAAAGATTGTATATAATTATACCTTCCTGCATGCCAAGAGCCTCATTTGACAAAGAATCAATATGATAAGAGTTGATTCTATCAAAGCAATCAACAAGCCTTCTTATCATCCTTAACCAACTATTTAGAATAAGAACCTATAATCTGCCATCCTCATTTATCTAGTCTATTACAACCTTAAAGAGTTTTTGAGGACCCTTAGTTCTTTTAATCCCAATTGCTTTGCACAATGCAAAAATGCAAAAACCTCAAATCTTGTATTGGTACATGGTCCACAATTTAATGTTATCTTGTATACCTCGACATCATTTAGCCAAATTACCAAACTTTCTCCACCACAAGAATTCTCTAACTAGGACACGCCATCAAAGTATGCTCTCTAGCAATCATGCAGAAACACCGAAGACCTAGGTTCGGATGTCCCACAAAATAATGCCATAATTTGTCTACAGATCTCCATCTCATATGGTAGTATGTCCTCAAAGATCATAAATCTCCAAGATCATAAATCTCCAATAAATAGATATATCATATTCCTGTTAGGTTTTCTCCACCCATCCATACATTCGATGAATGATTCACCAAGCTAATTATCTTTAAAACATACCATGGTCTGTATTTTCAAACCATATTAACAATCAACAAAAATATATACAATGAATTCTAACTCATACATACAAAAAAAAAAAAAAACCCCTTTGGACTTTTTCCTAGATCCGGTGGGCGAGCGTAGACTTAAGTGTGACCGTCTGTCTGGGGCTAAAGATAGTTTTGGGTCTTACGTCCGCGACTCCAATAAAAAGTAAAAAAATATATATATATACTGAAAAATCTTATTTTAAAACTCCATTATATTCAAATGGCTTTAAGAAAGTTGTATGACTGAAAAAAAAGTCCATAAACCCCTCTCCTCAATATACTGTCCAATGTATTATAAATCAACAAAAAAATACCGTAAATTCTAACTCATGCATACACACCCAAAAATAACAAAAAAAAAAAAAAACCAGACCCCNCTGCTCAATATGTAGTCCATGTATTATAAATCTAATTGACAAGACCATAAATCTAATTTTCAATAAAAGATTCGCTCTCGTTACTAAGATCCTATATTTTATTGTATAGTAAATATAAAATTTCAAAAGTTTTAAATTAAAACTCCACAACCAGACAAAACCATGAAATCTCAGTCTCAACATGACGGAAAGAAGAATCCGTGTTTTACTTTAACCTTTTGCTTTTCCATTGAAAATATAAAATTGAATCACATCACCTGTAGGTTGATTTATTTTTCGAGAGAGCTATAGCATATTACCTGCTTTACCAGATTGCCAATAATCAGACTGATACTTGTAAAGCCCTTACAGATTGGCTCACCACAATTTGTGTTTTCTTCAACTGCGTTTTCTGCACTTTCGTGAGTACAAGTAACCTTGTTTGCAGGAGATTTGGCAATAATTCCCGTAGAAATTTTGCTGCAGACTTGAGTTTTGTCAAACAACTAGTTGAAACACAGGAGGATCATTAGTGGGTAACGATTGGGATGGATCATAAGTGATTGCAGACATGAAAGCAACTCTCGAATCATAACCAGAAGCATTAATGTTGGTTGGCATGAATCATAAGTAGTGGCTTTGGATTTATGTCTGCAATCACTAATTATCTTCCCAATCAATACCCATTCATTGAAATCTAAATGTTTCGGTTTGCGAGTGGACAGTATCATCTACAATCGGCGCACACAGACAATGGTTTCGCTGAGTGTGATGAGCATGGGATTAAAAGGTACGATCTCTTCTCTTCTTGGCAATCTCTTGTTTCTTACTGTGATCGTAGAGAAAGAAACAGCGGAGGCGATTAGGAAAAGGGGAAAAGATTTGGGGTTTTTGTTTGGTTTCTGTGTCAACAGGTTTGAAGGAAGAAGGTATGTGTGTCTGTACATACACTATTTTTTATGGATTTGAATTTATGACTTCTTAAAATACATATTTTTAATTATTAAGCTTACCTATGATAAAATAGGTATATTTACTGAATCCTTAGGCAAATTTTACTGTATCACGGGGCAGATCGGTACAACTCCAGGGTCCTGGCTTTTTGAGGATGTATGTAAAGGGTATCTCTGTTTTTGTTTGAATGTTGGTATCAGTGGCCTCTGAGTCAGGATAGAGATCGTAGATAAATAAGAGGCCTGCGTGCTCAGTTGAAGAATGTATTCCAGTATGCAATATTAATATAATTACTTTGCCTGGCTGTTTGTAACCTCTCGTCGTTATATTTTTCTCTGTTAGACCTGTTACTCTGTTTTTCAGTGTTCAGAAGTTAATTGCATCAGAGTGTCGGCATCACAAAATTAGGGAAACCCAAAAGGTTAGGGCTCCTAGATCTCCGGAGAAATAATCAAAGGGGAAGGATCCCTGAATCTCTTGACTGGCTCCAGGAGCTAAGGTATCCAGATCTAAGTCATCAAAACCAGTTATCAGGTAATATATCAGTAAATATTGGGAAATGTGTGAACTTCGCTCAGGTAGACCTATCATACAAGAGACTTTGGAAGTGAGCAAGATAAAGTAGCAGGTCGTGCAAATTTAGCTTTGCATCTTAACCTTTCGAACAATTTATCTAGCTTTGCTTTTTAAGCTTTGGAAGTGAGCAAGATCAAAATTTGCATCTTAACCTTTGAAAAATTTATCTAGATTTGCTTTTTAAGCTTTGGAAGTGAGCAAGCAAGATCAAGTTCTTAGATATTTCTCCAAATCAGTTCAGAGGTAACATTCCAAAAGGCGGTTAACAGTTAACATTCCAAGGGCACTTGAAAGTTGCAAAGCACTAGAATACCAGAATCTTTTCAGAAGGTTAGAATACCTTAATCTTTTCAGAAGGTTTGATTTTGGAACTGAGCAAGATCACTGTGGTTTAAGTTATACCGCAGCACACCTAGGTTTGATTTTGGTTTCTGAAGTGAGCAAGATTACTTTCATTCAAGTTATAGATATTTCTGCAAATCTGTTAACAAGTAACATTTTAACATTTTATAAGCTTACCTGAAAGCTGCAAAGCATTAGAATACCTGAATCTTTTCAGCATCATACTTGAAAGCTGCAAAGCACCAAAATACTTCACACTTGAAAGCTGCAAAGCAATAGAATACCTGAATCTTTTCCACATCACACTTGAAAGCTGCAAAACACTAGAATACCTGAATCTTACGCATCATACCTGAATCTTCCGCATCATACTTGAAGGTTTAAAAGCACTAGAATACCTGAATCTTTTCAGCATCATACTAGAAAGCTGCAAAGCACCAAAATACTTCACACTTGAAAGCTGCAAAGCAATAGAATACCTGAATCTTTTTCACATCACACTGGAAAGCTGTAAAACACTAGAATACCTGAATCTTCCGCATCATACTTGAAGGTTTAATTGAGATTCACTTGGGAAACTTCAAAGTCTTCCGGAGATAGACTTCTCCTACAACAATTTGTCAAGGAGAATATCCATGTCATTAAAAATCTCAAAATGCTTAGCCACCACATCACAAAATGGTTAGCCACTGCATCACGCTTGAAGATTTGATTTCAGATTCACTTGGTGAACTTTAAACTTCAAAGTCTTGACCGCATCACAAAATGGTTATCGACCGCATCACGGTTGAAGGTTTGATTTTAGATTCACTAGGTAAACTTCAAAATCTTCAGGCAGATAGATTTCTCTTACTTGACAATTTGTCAAGTAGAATATCCATGTAACTGGAAATCTCAAAATGGTTAGCCACTTGAACTTGTCTTTCAACACGTTATTGGGAAAAACCCCTGAAGTCGGAGTTTCGAAAACCTTGGTGCCACGGCTTTGAGTTTTCAAAACCCTTGGTATACCTGGCACAGGATCGGGTATGTTGTGGAGAAATAATTACAGGCTACCTGCCACAGAATCGGGGGCACCGAAGGGTTTCACATCGAAAGATGGATTTAGTGAGGTTAACTTGTTAGGAGTCGGTAGTTTTGAGAAAATGAGAAAATATATATAGGAATGGATTTGGCTGGTCTTTTTCATTTTAGCAGAATTAATAATGGGATAAAAGACAATTAAAACGTTGGGTGTATTTGGTGGATTTTCTATACTAAAACGCTGAGTTTTTTTGGTGGATTTTTAATAAAAACCAGTTAAACTTTTACTGGTCAATTGTTATTTTCGAAATTTTGTAATTTCAACAATTATATTTTATTAGCTATTTACTTACACTTTATACTTCAGATCAAGGTACTTACAGTGGCCCTTTACTTACAGTTTGTACTTCATGTCGAGGTAGCAAAGAGTTAGCAAAGAGTTGTTACATAAAGATTAGAATTGATCACAAATAGCAATTGCATCATAGGCAGAAGCATTAATGTTGGTTGGGATGAACCGTACCTTTCGCATCATAAGCAGAAGCATTAGTGTTGGTTGGGATGAACCATAAGTAGTGCCTTTGGATTATGTCTGCAATCACTAATGATCTATCCCAATCATCACCCACTGATTGAAATCCAAATGTTTCAGTCTGCTAGTGGTTTCGCTCAGTGTGATGAGCACGAGATTAAAAGGTGCGACTTCTCTTCTTGGCAATCTCTTGTTTCTTACAATAGTCAACTTTAACAATTAGCAATAACAGTCTTCATAGTCACGTTCCTATCAGTTGGTAGGTCTCTTTCGCTTAAAGATGTTTTTCCTGTATCTGAATCAACTATTCCGCCCATTCTGGGATCCAACAATTTACCAGTAAAGATTCGACAGAAATCAAGCAACTTAAAAAGGTTAGGGCTTCTAGATCTCGGGGGAAACATTTTACAGGGAAGAATTCCTCATTCTCTTGCCTGCCTCCAGGAGCTAAGGTATCCAGATTGTTATCAGCAAATCTAGTGAAATTTGTGAACCTCGTACAGCTAAACCTATCATATTATAGCCTCACTAGATTTATATCTCCATGGGTTGCAGGTTTTACAAATTTAGTTTTGCATTTCAACCTATCGTGCAATTTATTATAAGGTCCATGCCTTTGGAACTGAATAAAATGACCCTGGTTTAAGTTGTAAATATTTCTTCAAATCAGTTAACATGTAACATTCCAAGCTAAATACCTGTCCTTTCCCGCAACAAATTTCAGATTCACTTGGTGAACTTAAAAATCTTCCTAACATAGATTTCTCTAATAACAATTTGTCTGGTGGAATATCCATGTCATTAGAAAATTAGAAAATCTCAGGTGGAATATCCATATCATTAGAAAATATCAAAATAATTAGCCACTTGAATTTTTCTTTCTAACAAGTTATCAAAAAGAGCTGAAGTGCTGAGTTTTCAAAAACCTGGGTGCCAAAAGATTTATGGGAAATGTTGGTGTGGAAGTGGGTAAATTTGGTAAATTTGCCACAGTCCTCCGATAGCAAATGATTATGCATCATAGTCGTTTGCTTCAGGAAAGAATTATGCACCTGTTGTTGCAGTTACGGCGATTGTTGCGTAGTTTTTGTTTCTGGGTATCTTGTGGAGACATAATTGCAGGATACCTACCACATGATCGTGGGAAGTGGGGCACTGAAGAGGTTCACTTGGAGAGCTTATGACTGTAACTTATAGAGATAATGAGGACAACTCATTAGGAATTCGTAGTTTTGGGAAAGTGTATATAGCTGTTTAGATGATGGAACAATCATCACTACGAGACTTTTTAATTAGGAAAATGAAGGACAAACAAGAGTTTTGAGAAAGATTGTAATGCTTTGAGTAGAGTTTGGGACCTGAATCTAATTCCAATCATAACCTTTTATTCAGCCTGAACTTCAAACCTTTGATATTCCTGTTAAATACCAAATGAAAACTTAGAAAAGTAATTATATCTATATAGAAAAGAAAAAAAAGGAAGTCGAGTTTAATTTAAAGACAGAATATAGCAATAAACATTGTTAGAAAAGTAATTATATCTATATAGAAAAGAAAAAAAAGTAAGTCGCCTTTAATTTAAAGGCAGAATATAGCAATAAACATTGTGTAAGGCATGGTCTATCACCATTATTTTGTGCAAACGATTTATTACTACGTAAAATCCGACAAACTGCTTCTTGATGAAAACATGATAGCTAATCTAATGGAATTAAATCCGACAAACTGCTTCTTATGAAAGCATGATAGCTAATCTAATGGACTTTGGTTATTAATTTATTATTATATGTTTTGGAAACTCTATTCACTTTCACACAACAATCCAGATATTCATTATTCACTTTCACACAGCAATCCAGAGGCCACATTCCTCCATATATCAATACATTATTTCACACAACAATCCGGATATTCATCATTCACTTTCACACAACAAACACACAACCATCCAGATATTCATCATTCACTTTCACACAACAATCCAGAGGCTACATTCCTCCATGTATTAATACATTATTTATTATTATTCATCATTCACTTTCACACAACAATCCAGATATTCATCGTTCACTTTCACACAACAATCCAGAGGCTACATTCCTCCCCGTATTAATACATTATTTATTATTGGTTAGTTATTTGTTAGAAAGGACATAAGCAATGCTGACTATTTCCTATCCTTATTAAAAATTGTGAATCCGAAATCTCAATCCGAAGATATCTGAAGGTAGACTAGGTGGGTATGTTCCAATAAAAGGTGATGTTATAGCTACGGAGTACTGTTAGTGGAGATGCCAATTAGAAACTTAACAACAACATAATTGTTCAAAAAATAAGTAAATATTAAAATATTAGTCCTAGGAAATGAGGAATATGAGTCTATTAAAAAAGACTAGTAGTAATTATCTAACAATTACCGAAAAAGATAAGGAGCTCAACTCTCAACCCTGCTAAATATTTCAAGTACTACTCGCAAAATCCAAAGTTCTTCGACATCTATGCTGTGAGGGAACAGTGGCTGTATAACTAAACATTGCTGTGAGTGAACAGTGGCTGCATAACTAAACATGAGGTTCTCATTAAGCTACATCTGGTTGGTTTCAGTCCAATATATTATTCAATATTATTGTTCAATATCTGTCTACATTTAGAATAAAATGTTCCGAATTTGATATGTTTTATTTCTGTTGTTTTAGCCATGTAAATATAACAAGATCTTAATATTTGTTTTAACGGATAAATGAATAGAAATAAATTTAAGGTTTTAGAAATTAAGGAAGAGAGGATCTGAATGAATCTAACGGCTTCTGTCTGATTTTGTAAGAAAATTTGTAACCATTTAAATCACATCCTTCTAGATATTCCCAGTTTTATGGCGAAAGATTCGCAACCCAAGTCCGCCAACCCTTAACTTCTTGAATCTGCAAATTGAAAATGGCCAATGAAAGCACCCATGAACAAGATGTGAATCAATTAAATAATTGGATAAAAAATGGGAGGAAGTGTTCATACCAATATAGTGTACAAGGAAATTTTTCAATGACTTATCCAATGAAAAATTGGATGTTTAGGTGAAGATTCTTGTCTCTTACTCTGATTACTCCAATACTTTCCTGTGCAATCTAAAAATAGCTACATTTATTCAATAGCAGACCAATCAGCACAGAGATAGCTGCACTGGCTAAAACATCTTTCCCTCTTTTTTTCCTATCATTTTTCCCTTTTCTTTCTCTTTTTCCAAACGAACAGAGAGTTCGGTTGCAGACACAGTTCTTCAATCTCATGAATAATTGGATAAGATAGATGCCTTCCTTGTCCAAGCAAGTGCCAATATGAAGAATGCCCATTTTTTTTCCTGAGAAGCCAGGATGGAGGATACTCTTAAATCCAGATCAACCTCCAGCACTTTGAACAAATGTTCTGTTTGATTTCTTTTATGTTAAGTTGAAAGGTGTTTTTAATATATCTCCAACAGAAGCCTTTAGATGAGATAAACATTTTCTTGACGTCATTCCTGGCTAGAAATGTACTGGTGATATTTTGGATATAAATATTTGAGCAACAAACCTCGAGAGAAAGTTAAATTTGTGAAGCCTATTGATCAAGCTGAAAATGTCCAGTACAGTTAGATTAAAGGATCAGGTGCACTGTCCAGGATGAGCCCATTGAATACAAAATGAAAACGACAGAATATAAATGATGCATTCTTCATTTTAGGATTGAAAAAGAGTTTATTGTATCTTGAGCCAAACTACCAATATGAATTATGAGAGGTTTGAGTTTCATGTAAACCAACGTCTTGATCCAAGAGAAAAGCATATTGGTATCATCATTCATTTTGTGACATAAGGTGGTCTTATTGCTTCTGTGCAATATGCATTATATCATGCCATGGCGGTAGAAACTGATGGAATTGGACAGCTTTGGTGTTGGCAGTGATTAATTACAAGATCGATTCATAGCCAATGGTCCATTAAATATTAATGACCGACTTAGCCAAAATTTTATATATGTATCTTGTAAATCATATTCACTAAGCTGAAGATGCACAGCAGAGAGTAATAAAAACAGAGTTGAAACCATGAACTTTACTGTGTTATTTTTTGTGTTTACTCTGTTTTTTAACTCAGTTTTTATACTCGCCCGCCTTCGCTTCATTTGGCACATATGAAGTAAGTTTTTGCATTTTTCTTTTAAATGTTTAGATTTTTATTTCAATTAAAGTAATTACAAAGATTAGCTTCTGTGCAATATGCATTATATCATGCCATGGCTGTATAAAGTGATGGAGTTGGAACGCTTTGGCACATATAAAGCAAGTTTTTGGTTGTTTTTGTTAACTGTTTAGATTTAATTTTAATCAAAGTTATTATAAACATTTTTCTTATCTATATATTTAAAAAAACACATATTTTGTTGAAATTAATTACGTTCATAGACGTATACAACAAGGATGAGACAATTGTACTGTACAGATAGATTTTATGGCACTCATTCAAAATTCAAAATAAACAAGTTTCAAATAAACAATTATTAAAAAATGAATATAAAAAACAACTGGTAGCTAGATGATGAATGGATAACACATCGTTGATTAATGGATAACCAACTGTTCATGCAAGATAACTAGAAGAATGTGAGATAAAAAGAAAAAGAATATAAAAAATAAACGATAGTTGATAAATGGATAACATGTAGAACCCCGGTGATAACAAGTAGCTATGCATGGATAACTCACACTTGAACGAGTTTAACTAGAAGAATATTAGGAATAAAACAGATATTCCATTCCATAACTATCTCTTAACCATTTGGTCTCTATCAACCTTATCCAACCACAAATTATGTAGATGTGCTAGTGTTACAATAGGATCAGAATACAATGAAGCTAAAATGCTTTGACATCTTTCACAAACAAAAATATTTGAACTAAAACTTGGGCATATAATTCATTTAAATACATTTTTTGGGTTGGAGAGACAAAACAATTAAAACCATCAAAAACAGATTTACAACGCAATTTCTATATCTATAAAAAAGAAAGAAAAAACATACCTTCAACCTGAATGCAATGCCAAAGTCCAACAGAGGAAAGGATTTGTGAATTACCAATAAATGTTGCTCTCCAATAAATGCCTCCTTGAAGCGTGTATAAAAACTTTTTTTTGAATAATATTATCACATTGGCAAGTAAATTGGTAGTGCCATAAATTATGCTTAATTTTCTTTGGTTTGTAACATTGAGGACATTTGTTATCACTGAAACCACTTTTTCCTTCTTGAACTTAAGATGGCAACCCTTGAAACCAGCAATGCGAAAACTCCAACTTTATAAGATATTCAAAACGATCGTATTTTACTGAGTGTTGTGATTCATGTTAACATTGGAAGGACTCCTGAGTGTTAAGGGTAAGAGCTAGAATGAATTTTTTTTCATAAACCTAGTTACTTATTTGAGCAGAATGCTTAATATTTCTATTTTTAGAGTTTGTATTTAGTAGCTATTTTTACCCATTTTATGAAGAGGTGTTTTATACTCACCCTTTCTAATGTTATTTTTTGCTACAATTTTGTTTAATTGTTTTTAAATGTTATTTTTTTTAATTTATTTTAATGTTGTGTTCTTTTCTTCCCATATTTATGTAATTTCAAGCATGGATGGAGTGGGAGTACCCCATCCCTTTTGGTGCAAATCTATTGGTTTTTAGGGTTAGAATTCTCATTTGATATCAATGTTCTAGTCAAGTTGGTAACTACATTTTTAATTTTTTTTTTTTGCTATTGTAATCAAACATGAGCTTGTCATATGGCTATCTTCAATCTCTCCATATAGGACCATGAATAACATTATTTAATTTGGATAGATCTTCAACTAGAGTAGTTTTTTAGAATGCTTTAGGACTCTTCAAGATTGTTTTTGTTTGAAGCTAACACACAAGTCCTATGGGTGAGGGTTCTCCAATCTAGTCATTATCTGTTTTCTTCAACTCACAAATCAATCCAGCAATATAAAAATTTCATGCCTAGTCATCTTCCATGGAATTCAACAACACATTTACTTCCAATATTTTAACAGAAAATTGATATAAAGGGCATGCACCATCCTCTTTGTTGCCTCTTAAATTTAATGAGAGAAAGGGAGCTATGTGCTTCCAAGTATTCTATAAGTGTTTTATAATGAAGAACTCTTATTTCTAAACATGTGAGGATCACAAAAAATATCACAAATGTCAAAATGTCTTGGCAGCTTGTCATTGAGGTTAGCCTTAGAAATCTCATGGATAAATAATGACTTTAAATGAGCATTATTGCCAATGCAAAGAATGATTCACTTGATTGTTATGATTTTACCCTTGGTGGAAATATCCATAATTCCTAATCGTCCATTTTACCAACCACGCACCTCAATGAGGTTCACTACTTATGCTCTCTAAGTTGAGTGGGGTTTGTCCTCATGTATTCATCATATACATAAAGTAATTTCTCATTTACATTGAGCGTAGGGGGCTTTGGCAGTATGACATGTATTGATTCCATTAAGAGGAAATATGACAAGATCGGGGTCCTAAAGCAAGTAATCTTGTCTGCTTTCAAGAGACAGTTGGGAGGAACGGTTTTCTTTGGATGTTTGTCCACTTCGAAATTTAACAGGTTCTATATTGCTCAGGTTTATTATCTTTATTCATTTTTTGTTTATTTCTAAAGGATTTTATAATGATGAAAGTTTTTATAAAATTATTCTTGTTTTCGAAGTAATGTAGGAAAGTTTTATCTTCTGTTAAATTACAAGTTATGTACACGAAAAATGGATTTTTATGCTTAAAGATATCTTTCATAGTAGGAATTGTAAACTATATTAATTTAGTACTTAGAAACAGAATCTGTTTATTATAGATATATTCACATAACATCAAGTATTATACATAAATAATTAATGGTTATAATTATTTTAGTTATCTCTTAAACTCATGCAGAACAACTAAGAATGTCAATAGAGGTATCATTGGAAAATTTATCCTATCTTTTGGTTTTAAACCAAACATGAATTTCTTTTACAAATAATGCTTTCTCTTAGTTAAACACAGTAAATCCCTCAACCAAAGAATCTCTATGCCAAAACATTATTTCTTAGTGATGCAACAGCCGAGGGTTTGAGACCCATAGAAACAATATATATATATATATGAATTGTTCAGCTTGAATATCATACAACCCAAAGGCTTATGGTTTTAAAATACCCATTATTAATTTCTTATAGCCGAAAGGTTTAAATTGCTTAGTATCATTCTCCTTACATGCTTAGGTTTTTTCAAAATGAGTTAGGGTTAACATTTTTCGAAATAATGAAGTGGTAGATTCAATCAAATTGCAAAGGAAAATAAACTCTATATAAATTATATTAGGGTTTGTACAGATTTAAGGAAAAGAAGAAACTCAACACGTTAATGTAAGACTTTCAAAGGGATGTATTCCCTATCTAAGAACTTTATTATAGGTCAAGGTTTCGAGGCTTGTAAGGCTAAACTACCAAGTAAATTTATAATAAAAGAAACCTACAGAAAAAAACACCCTAACTCCCAACAATAAAGAAACTTCATCATCCTTTTAAAACTAGCATGAAGTTTGTGTAACAAAAGCATGGATGCAGTAGTTCTTTCCAATAATAATAAACATTATATAAATTGGGCATATTAGTACTGGAGCTAAACAAAGGTTCAAACAAAATTAAAACTGCAGTGTCTATTTTGCATATAAACCTTGAAATTTTTTATAGTAAGAGGTTCAAATGATTGTGATACAAATTCCCATATAGACTCCACAGTCCGTAAACATAGGGGATTTTAAACCCTAACATAGCCCGATGGAACAAAAAAGAAAAATAACCAATTATCTCTTCCTTTAATGATGTAGACAAGAGCGTTACCATCAAACAGAAAGGGGGATGTGCAAAGCCTTGAACCTCCCACACAAAGCTAAACCAAAAAATGAACTTTGTTCCATATTTTCACACCACATACTGTTAAGGACCATAGGGTTTGAGGCTCATAGATGTCAGATACCTCAACCCAATCTCTGCACACCAAGCTTCATTGTTTAGCAACCAACGAGAATCCTTGCTAGTCAAACCTCAAAATGAAGGATTAAACATTGGGTTTCGAATTTATAAAATAAAATTTCAGAACTATAAAACAAACACAGTGAAGGAAAAACTTACCCTCGGTATCTAAGTGCCTCCTTGTTTTAATACCAGAAGAGTCGAGAATGTGACAGGTTGAGAGAATCCATTGTTTTAATGTTGGAAGGACAGAGAGTATAACAGGTAGAGTGTTTTTTTTGCCTCAACACTGGATGAGTTGAGAGTGTGATAGGTCGAGTGATTCCTTCTGGAAGGGTCGGGAGCTGAGGGATCTCCTAAATGGTTCAACATCATAACTAAAACCCAAACTTGTCCTTTTTTGCGCTAGGATTTACCTTTATACAACATGGATGGAACCACCTTCACATGGGCACTTTTACTTTTACCTCCACGTGGTTTACTTTACATACCCACTCTCTATAGTTTGAGAGCGATCATGTTGTTACCCTTAATCACCTTATCATCACCATATTGCTTGTTACTATGGCCATTTAGTTTTCTTGGGAGCGCTTAGTGTATAGGGGTTTAACCATATGTTTCATTGGGAAACTTCGATTGACACTTGATTTAAGCAAATATTAAGGGGGCCAATCCTTCATTGGAGAAACTTGTAATAATACAAAGTTAACCATGCCTTATCTATCATAAGCTAAGTAAGACATGTAACCTTGTAGCCCTAGTTTTCAAAATAGGGTTTGTAAGTGGAGGGTTTTAAACTTACGTTAAAGCTTGACAACTCCATCTTTATGGTAAAACAAAATAAGCACACAAGCTATAATTATGATAAAACGGGCATGATACTTCAACATTTGAAACACATAATTCACCATAAGACTTGAAAAATGTATACCGGTATAATTTTTCTTGATTCATAAATGCAGTTGTCTTATTCAAGTTGATAAGTTTTAGTTTTACATAATTTTTAGTATAAGCAAAGTCCTAGGTTGAAACTACAAGGTAGTGTTTTTAATAATTCTTAAAATCCATGTAAAACTAGATTCGGTCTTAAACTGCTCTAAACACTTAGTAGCATAATTTTTTTTATTTATGGAATTTTGGAGCTGTTACATGTGGTATCAGAGAACAGTTTGAAACAATGGGCATGAATTTTGGCTCAACTCGCATGCTCAATACAAAAACATGAAAACAAAATATTGACTTATGTTTAAAAATTGTTTCTATACAAAAATATAATTTTTTATTTGCAGGAAATGGAAGGAGTAGAGGCATCTGTCGAGGATGGATGACATCATAATAATCCATATAATTTATATGTGGAACTAAATAATCAACCATCCAAATTACTTCAAATTGTAAAAGACTTAAAAGCTTAATTATAGAATGTTAAGGAAGATAGTGAAAGAATCCTAAGAGCACAGGAAGAATTAAAACAAATATTGTTAGATAAATTACATAATGAAGAAAAGGATAAAAGAAAAGAACATGAATATGAATCTAGAACTATATCCTACAAGCGTAAATGTAAAATGTTAACATTCTCTGATAATGAAAGTAATTCCTCCTCAAGAATTAATGTTAGGTCACACAGAGAGAAACATAAATATTCTAGTGAAAGTAGTGATAGCGACAACAGTCCTAAAAAGAGAAAATATAAACCTTACAAAGAAATTTGAATATACTTTAAGAAGATAAAATTCCCAATGTTTAATGGCAAGGTGGAAAAAGGAGAAGAAGCCGAGGCATGGCTGTCTGGGATGAAAAAAATAATTTCAAATTTATAATTACTCAAACAGGCTGAAGGCTAGAATGACTATTTATAACTTAACTGGAAAAGATGATATATGGTGGTAGGATATAAAAAGAGTGAAAAACATTAGAGAAAAGTATGTAACTTGGAGGACTTTTAATAAATACTTTAAAAGAAAATTTTTGTTGGACCAATATTATGAAGAAAGCGCTAAGGAATTTTACGATCTTAAGCTAGGATCAATGTCTATGAAGGAACTAAGTAGTAAATTCTTAAGTCTATTACGATATATACTTTATATCATCGATGGAAAACCTAAGATACAGAGGTTTCTGATTTATTTACCTTTCCGATTTAAGGACGGAATTGAATATGACAATCCAAAAACCCTTGAGGAAGCAATGAGGAAGACTAATTTGTGTTATGAACAAAGCAGAAACAAAAGAGAAGGCGTACCTAACTGAAAGGGAAAAAGAACAAATAATTTTGAACAAATACGGAAAGGCTTTAAGTCCAACATAAATTTTAGAAATAATTACCAAAACTATCCTAAGAATACTTATGAGGGGACAGACTTTAAAAGTAATACACAACAGAATTTTATAGCATCAAAGAACATAGACATACCTAAAAATCATGTCAAAAATAATGAACAAATAGAACCTATAAAATGTTTGGAATGTTAGGGACCTCGTTATGTGAAGCATTGTCCAAATAGAAAGAGGAATTTCAGCAATGTGCATACAATACAGGACTAAGCAATTGTTGGTGACGTAGTGAACGAGATGCCCAGAATTAATGCATCCTTGAAGAATCGATGGGATGATCTCCAAACATCTATGGCTGCAATGGAAGGTATGATACATAACAAAACCATTTCTATTTTGATAGACCCAGGTTCTAGTTTAAGCTATGTGTCACCTAGTATAGAAGAAAGTTATAAATTGCATTTGAAATTTTTTGAAAAATATTGGCTGGTTCTGTTAGCTACAGGAACCAAAAGAAAGGTAGTTAGCTATGTTGAATATTGTGAAGTGTTTATGAGTCGATTAAAAACTCAAGTGAAATTAAATGTTTTACCTCTAGGGTCGTATGATGTTTTAATAGGTATGGACTCGTTGGAAAAGCATAGAGTATTTTTAAATTTCTTTGAGAAAACATTTACATGTTTATATGAAAAAGGAGAAAAAGTTATAGTAAAAGGAATGCCTAGAAAAATTTATGTTAGACATATTTGATCTTTACAAATGAAGAAGTTTGTATAAAAGGATGCAAAGTTTTTGTTGTAAATGTAATGAATGATGAACACATGAATAAAGAAGATAAATTAAAATTTGATAATATACAAATTTTAAAAGAATTTTTAAATGTATTCCCATAAGAGATTCCAAGATTACATCCGAAAAGCGAATTGGATTTTACTATTGAATTAGTACATGGAGCTGCACCCAATTCAAAGGCTCCTTATGAGATGATGTCACGTCCCCATCCCTCTGACCGGAAAAGAGGACGCAACCATGGCATTAACCATTCGGGAAACCAGCCCCATGAACATGTGAAATTCATGAAAATGCTGAAAACAGAATGCATTGAAGTAGAACATACACAGATGCAAATGTTTATAATACACAGTGGAAGCAACCTTCATTCATACAAGCATTCATTCGACATGTTCATCACATTCATTAACAGAAATTAAGATTGCAAGATTACTTATCTTATGAAGAAGTCAATCCGCAACCAGCTACGTCGCTCCAATGTTCCACCCAACCATAGGCCAGCGTGCTCCTTAATCTCTTAGCAATGCTGCCACCCCCAAGCTAGGCATGATTTCCCAAGGAATAAGGAACAAGCATGCTTACACATAGCCAAGGATACACAAAACACAGCCAAACCAACACAGTTGGGTTTATCAGGCCATCAACAAGACAGCCAAGCCAACATGGTCAGGTTTATCAGGCCATCAAGGAGTTGGGAAAGGCTAATGCTAAGTTGGTGAGCTCATTACAGAGCTAGGAACACCTACACCAGAACTAGCCTGGCTTCTAAGACACCCACGCACACCCAACACAAGGAATCAGTCCCTTCTCTGCTACACAGTCCCCAAACATTCCCTTCCAGTGCTATTCAGGGGTTGTGGAGAAGAAAGCCAACCCTCTAGCTCTGTTTGTGTGGTTTCCAGCCACCAGTTTTATCAAGAAAACCAGGCCCCCATCCCTGCTCCCAACACAGTCCGAAGACCAACCATTGCACTCATGCAATCAATTAGTTGTCACAGCTTAAAGAGGGGAAAACGAAGCCCAATAAAATTACACAGCCCCAAACATATTAGTGAACATGGGGAAAACAACCGTCCCAAAAGATAGTCAGTGAGCACAACTCACAACATGACGAAAATGTATCCAACAATCTGTGCATGAGGGAAACTTGCACCAGTGCCCCAAATGTAAATAAGACCACAACAATCACAAAGTAAGGGAGATCACAGCAACACAACCAATCTTGAGGAGAACGGTGACAACCATAACTCACGGGAAGAGCAACGGTCCAAATCTCAACATTGAAATGATGGGAAGATTACACAACCATACCAGTCTGCGAGGAATTCATATAGCCAAAAATGTGAATGGCCCTTCATAGCAAACCGTGGATGAAAGAGCACGGCTCTCAGCTCGCTGCGTTAGTCGAAAATCCAAGAGAAATCCTGTGCATGAGGATAATGAACAAGACTTCCACCCTACGTGAGGATGAACAGCTCCTCCTATGCACACGGATGAACAGACAATGGATAGTCACGAGTGGGGAGTGTGTGAGCGTTTTTGCACTATCGTGGGGAGAGTGGTATGTTTGTAGGAGTGATGGCGGTGTTTTTTCCTTTGCCATTGTGAAGTCAACCATAGGTGGAGTGTGCGTGTGGGAAAGGACTGATAGTCCTGCCACACTCCCCTCTCAGCCATAACTGCTCTAGCTAACAGCAGCAGTTATTAATTATGGTGGTTGGATAAAACAAGGGAAGGTGACACATGGCTTTCCCCCCCATTGGCCAAGGTTTGACATTTCTCCCACCGTTATCCTTGTGAAAATCATGCCCCCTTCTCAATTTAGTTGCCGCGAACGTATCTGGTCGGGTTCATTTTAATTAAATATGCATATGTACATGATGACAAAACTTAATATCTATGCTGCATGCCCCGATATACCATCGATGGCAATTTCAACCCGAAACATAGCATAACCAATCAATGGTGGGGCCTTGGCCTTTAGCGCCACACCATGATCATTTACAATATATACATCATATACATCTAATGCAATGGGGTCAAAACCGAGGTGTTACATTCCCCTCACCCTTCAATAGCACTGTCGTCAGTGCTTTACAAAATTGAACAAAATGCTACACTGGTATCACCTCAGTGTTCCGCAGAATTGAACAAAAATGGATGTGCCAATCACATGGCATCCTCCAGCTCCCATGTAGCCTCTTCAGGTCCATAGTGCTCCCATTGCACCTTTACCTGACCTATTGCATTGTTCCGGAGCATTGTGACCTTCCTGTCGAGGATGCGTATTGGCTCGATTCGAAACTCTCCCTCGGGTTCCACCTGAATCACATCCCAATTTATCACATGGTTAGGATCATGTACATATCTCTTAAGCAAAAAAACATGAAAAACATTATGAGCTCTAGTGCTAGCAGGAAATGCAAGTCTATATGCAACTGGCCCTATTCTTTCAAGCACTTCAAACGGCCCACAGTATCTTGGTGACAACTTGGCACAACTTCTAAGCTTCAAGGAACTCTTCCTTGCCCTCACTCTGAGGTAAACATGATCCCCATCACTGAACTCCCTGTTCACCCTATGCTTATTTGCATAGCTTTTCTATCTGTCCTATGCTACTTTCAGATTTTGCTTGATCTTTATAATTTCTTGCTCCATGTCCCTGAGCAATTCTGGTCCAAGCACAATCCTGTTCACTGGATTATCCCAAGTCACTGGTGTCCTACACCTTCTCCCATACAAAGCTTCATATGGACTCATCCCCAAGGATTCCTGTTGTCCATTGTTATAAGCAAACTCTACCAAGTGCGAGTAATCTTCCCACTTGGTTGGTTTGTCCATTATGTACATGCGAAGCATGTCTTCAAGCACTTGATTAACTCTCTCTGTCTCAACATCTGTCTGAGGATGGTATGCAGTGCTGAAGTTTAGCTTTGTACCCAAATATGCAAACAACCCCTTCCAAAATTTGGAAGTGAACTTGACATCTGTGTCAGAGACTATTTCCCTTGGCAATCCATGCCATTTGAATATCTCCTTCATGAATATCTTTGCAATGCCATCTGTCTTATGTGTAGAATTAACCGGTATAAAATGTGCTGCCTTAGTCAACTTGTCTACCACAACCATGATGGAATCATGTTGTCTCCAAGTCATCGGCAATCCTATAATAAAATCCATGGAAATAACTTCCCATTTCCATTCTGGAACTGGAAAACGCTGCAACAAACCTGTAGGGTGTTGATGCTCAACCTTCACCTGTTGACATTTCATACATATTTAAATGTACTCAGCCATATCCTTTTTCATTCCTGGCCAAAAGTACTGCTTTCTAGCTATAGCAATCATCTTTTGATATCCTGGGTGACCAGAATACAGAGCTTGATGGATTTCATCCATAACAACTCTCCTCAATCCTGCTACATTTGGAATATAAATTCTACCTTTATAAGTGAGAATTCCATCTTCTTCCAATTTATATCCCTCATACCTCTTCTCAAGACTTTGCTGTTGCAATTTGTCTTTTACCTGCTCATACAATTCATCTCCAGCAGCATGACTAACAATCTGCTGCCTCAAATCCGATTGGCAAATACTAAGAGATGCCATATGCATTTCCTGCACCTTCCTGCTGAGTGCATTAGCTACCTTGTTCTCTTTCCCTTTTATGTGGTTGATTTCAAAATCAAACTCACATAGAAATTCCAACCATCTTGCTTGCATAGCATTCAGAGTAGGCTAATCAAATAGATACTTCAAACCACAATGGTCTGTTTTGAGCTCGAATCTTCTACCCATCAAGTAATGCCTCCACACCTTGAGAGCATGTACTATGGATACAAGCTCTAGATCATGAGTGGCGTAGTTCTTCTCATGTTCCTTCATCTTTCTCGATTCATAACATATCATGTGGTTGTCTTGCATAAGGACTCCTCCAAGCCCTTGTCCACATGCATCGGTACACACCACAAAATCTTTCTCTGGATCTGCAACCTTCAATACGGGTGCACTAGTGAGAGGATTCTTCAATCGCTGGAAGCTTTCTTCACACCTCAATGTCCATTTGAACTTCATCCCCTTCTTTTGCAAAGAAGTGATGGCGTGTGCAACTCTGAAGAATCCCTCAATGAATCTCCTGTAGTATTCTGTAAGTCCCATAAAAGATCTTACATCCGTCACATTTCTTGGAGTAGGCCAATTCATAATGGCTTCAATCTTTTCAGGGTCCACAGATATACCCTCCTCTGAGATAATGTGACCCAAATACTGAATTCTATCTCTATAGAAGTCACACTTGCTTAGTTTTGCATACAAATGATGCTCCCTAAGCAATTTCAATGTCAATCTCAAATGCTCTTTGTGTTCTTCCTCATTCTTAGAATAAACAAGAATTTCATCAAGGAAAACAAGAACAAACTTGTCCAAATACCTACTGAAGACACTATTCATAAGGCACATAAATGTAGCTGGTGCATTTGTGAGACCAAATGGTACTACTACAAACTCATAATGCCCATACCTTGTCCTGAAGGTTGTCTTATGAATGTCTTCATCCTTGATTCTCACCTGATGGTAACCAGACCTCAAGTCAATATTGGAAAATACCTTCGCTCCTCTCATTTGATCAAAGAGGTCATCAATCCTAGGCAAAGGATATTTATTCTTCACAGTAACCTTGTTCAACTGTCTGTAGTCAATACATAACTTGAGTGTACCATCTTTCTTCTTTACAAATAGAACTGGTGCTCCCTAAGGGGACACACTCGGTCGGATATACTTCTTTTACAACAACTCTTACAGTTGCATCTTCAACTCTAGCATCTCTGGTGTACTCATCCTGTAGGGTGCCCTGGACACTGGTGCTGCTCCTGGCACAAGTTCAATTGTGAATTCAATGTCCCTCTTTGGAGGAAACCCTGGAATCTCATCAGGAAACACATCCCTGAATTCTTGTAACACTTGATAGTCGTCCAACCTCAGAGTTTAATCTTCTAATGTATCCAAAACATGAGCTGCATACAACTGGAAACCCTTCCTATAGAACTTCTTCAACTGCGTTGCCGAAACCTGCCTTACTGAAATCACCTTTGGAATACCTTTCACAACTACTGGGTTTCCTTCTTCATTCATGCATTCAAAAGTATTATTGTAACAATCAAGCTTCACTCTGTGAGCTTCTAACCAATCCATTCCAATGAGAACATCATAGGACCAAGCGGTAGAACATTCAGGTCTACACAAGTGACCAATCCATTCATGACCAATGGACATTTCTCTACCACTTCACTGACCTTTCTTTTAGTTCCAGTGGCTACCTGAACTAACCAAGACTTCCTATGCTTTACTTTCTTAAAAGCACAAATCTCCACTACTCTAGGAGTAATGTAACTTTGTGTAGAGCCAGGGTCAATCAAAATAGAAACAAATTGCTCAACAATCTTAACTGTTACTTCAACCACAGTTGACTGGTGATCTTCCTGGCGGTCCTCTAGTGCTGCATAAATCCTAGGGACTACGCTTGCTACTTGACCCACTATTTCTGCTTCTTGAATGTTATAAGCTGGCCTTGCACTCTCATTCTTGAGTGGACAATTCCTGCGCATGTGGGGCCCTCCACATTTCCAACATTGAAGTGGTCCTCTTTTCTATTGTGGAACCTTAGGATTTTCTCCTATCAGTCCAACTGGTTTATTCGCAGCTTGGGATGGCTGCTTTTGCTGATTCATTAAATTAGAAGGTTTAAAACCTTTCTTTCTTTGGTCAAACTTCTCATTCTTCTTGTCCTTCCATGCCTTATGGTAATCCAGCTTACCTTTGCTTTGCTCATAGCAATACTTATCCTTCCTTACTACTTCTTGAAGAGTTATGGGTTCATAAAACTTGATTCTATCTTTGTAAGACTGAGGCAATCCACTCAGAAAATGCCGGATCTTCACTTTTTCATCTCTGATATACCTGACATACCTTAACAGCTCCAAAAACTTGTTTGCATACTCTTCCATGGTTTGCTGTCCCAATATTATCTCATGGAACTCCTTAATCTTGTCATCATAATACCTATCAGAGAGGTATTTCTGCTTAAAATACTTCTTGAACAGTTTCCACTTAAGTCTCCTTTCCATGATCCTCTTTACTTGCTTGAAGTGTTCCCACCAAATGGATGCTCTTCCATTCAGATTGAATATGGAAAATATTGCCTTCATGTTTCCTGAATAATCATGCACTTGAAAGTACTTCTTTATCCCAAAAAGCCAAGCTTCAGCCTCTTGTCCATTCTTTACCTCACCATCAAATGTAGGAGGTTTAGCTTTCTTAAATTCATCCCGAGAGCGATCCCTATGGTGTCTCTTTCTTTTTATTTTATGAGAAGAAGAACTTGAATCCCCGTTGGATTCTTCAGAATTAGATGATCCACTAGAAGCCCTTCTCCTTCTCCTAGTATTGCTCTTACTGCCTTCTGGTCTTGCTGTACCTCGTCCAGATTCTATCTTTCTTTGCAAGTCTGTCAAACTCTGCAACATTGTAGCATTCAACTAATGCTACTCTTCTTGGGCTTTAATCAAGCTTCTCATGGTAGCTGCAACATCTGATGGTGTCTCTTGGAGTCTCCTTCCATTAGACTCTATGTCATCATTTCTATTACAGACATTTTCTCCCATGGCATCTCGCGCATGCTCATAAGAATCCCGAGCATCATATCCGTCATGGATTCTCATAACTGAGCCACCACTTACTTACCAAACTGCACTACCTGGAATACTGCCCTTGAAGGTGACTATGATTCTGCAAACGTGTTAGTAACACAACTGTTAGATGGATAATATTGATATAAATCAGAATCACTTACCTTCTCTTGGAATAACCATAAAATAACAATTTGTCCAAACACAAGATTTTCTTCATCAAAGAATGTCTATTTCAGGGGGACGACAGGGGTCAAGAAGGTAGTGCCCTCTTTTTTTTTTTTTGTAAATCATTGGTTTTCATGTAATCTGGCGCATAAGATCGCTACCACTTTTCTCATTTTTAGCCTTGAAAATCCACTGAAAAATAGCTCAAAATCCCACTGAAAAATAGTCGAAATTCGTTAAGAAATCCCACTTGAAAAACACAAAATTTCCTTGTACAGGATCGGGTCCCATTCCAACTATCAATCCGATGTTTCAGCAGTAAAAAAAACTAACTTCCTCCACTGTTCATCGGTGGTCGGGTGCACTGTTCATCGGGAGGATAGTCGACTAAACATCTGTAACGGTGGGTAGTGATCCCACTGCGGTTTTCGCGGGTCATAAAATTATCGGCTATTGGAAGCTCTATCCACTAACCATCACCGATGGCCGATGATTCTTGGACTTAGAGAAATTTTCAAAATTTTCCCCTTTTGTATTCCTTTTCGCCGCATGATCTTCTTTTCGTCGGCAAAATAGTTCCATCAGCAGCCGCAACGGTGACCCAACATCCTTGATCTTCTTCCGATTGGTGAACTGATTTTGACTGGCATCGACAATCTCTTCTCGTCGGAAGACTTAGTGCTCTAGACTTCCACAACGACGGGAGAACGAACCACTATCTTCTTTCGATGGCCAATGTTTTTGTTACTTAGAATTTTTTTGAACTTTCTTTACGGCATCAGTAGTAGGAGGCCTTACCCGTCGGATGCGTAGTTGTCTATCCATCCGCAACGGCGGGTGCTCGATCAACTATTTTCATACGTTGAACACTTAGAAAATTTTTCGCAATTTTTCGTCCCGCTGTTCTTCGTCGGGTATGCTTCCGCCTAGCTCTTCTACTACATCGGAAGTCCGTTCCACTAAGTGATCCGATGAACCAATAGTTCAAACACTTAGACAAATTTGTGGAAGTTCGCTGTCATCAAATTCTGATCTCTGTTGGGAAGAAACAAATCCTGCTTCTGTCACTGCATCTTCGTGGTCCATTCAGGCCCATGCTGCAACATGAGATCTGATACCACGCTGTCACGTCCCCGTCCCTTCGACCGGCGAAGAGGACGTGACCATGGCGTTAACCATCTAGGAAACCAACCCCATGAACATGTGAAATTCATGAAAATGGTGAAAACAGAATGCATTGAAGTAGAACATACGTAGATGCAAATGTTTATCATACACAGCGGAAGCAACCTTCATTCATACAAGCATTCATTCGACATGTTCACCACATTCATTAACAAAAATTAATATTGCAGAAGTAAAATAGGCAAGATTACTTATCTTATGAAGAATTCATTCCACAACTAGCTACGTCACTGCAACGTTCCACCCAACCATAGGCCAGCATGCTCCTTAATCTCTCAACAACGCTGCCACCCCCGAGCTGGGAATGATTCTCCAAGGAATAAGGAACAAGCATGCTTACACATAGACAAGGATACACAAAACACAACCAAACCAACACAGTTGGGTTTATCAGGCCATCAACAAGACAGCCAAGACAACATGGTCAGGTTTATCAGGCCATCAAGGAGTTGGGAAAGGCTAATGCTAAGCTGGTGAGCTCATTACAGAGCTAGGAACACCTACACCAGAACTAGCCTAGTTTCTAAGACACCCACACACACCCAACAAAAGGAATCAGTCCCTTCTCTGCTACACAGTCCCTCAGGCCCTGCATTCCCTTCTAGTGCTATTCAGAGGTTGTGGAGAAGAAAACCATCCCTCTAGCTCTGTCTGTGTGGTTTCCATCCTCCAGGTTTATCAATCAAACCAAGCCCCCATCCCTGCTCCCAACATAGTCCGACGACCAACCATTGCACTCATGCAATCAATCAGCTGTCATAGCTTAAATAGGGGAAAAGGAATCCCAAGCGAATTACACAGCCCCAAACGTATTAGTGAACATGGGGAAAACAACCGTCCCAAAACATAGTCAATGAGCACAACTCACAACATGAGGAAAATGACTCCAACAGTCTGTGCGTGAGGGAAACTTGCACTATCCCCCCAAACGTAAAGAAGACCACACCAATCACAACGTAAGGGAGATCACAACAACACAACCAATCTTGAGGAGAACAGCGACAACTGTAACTCACGGGAAGAGTAACGGGCCAAATCTCAACATTGAAATGATGGGAATATTACTCGACCATATCAGTCTGCGAGGAGGTCATATAGCCGAAAACGTGAATGGCCCTTCACAGCAAACCGTGGATGAAAGAGCACGGCTCTTAGCTCTCTGCATTAGTCAAAAAACTAGGAGAAATCCTGTGTGTGAGGATAATGAAGAAGACTTCTGCCCTACGTGAGGATGAACAACTCCTCCTATGCGCGCGGATGAACAGACAATGGATAGTCGTGAGTGGGGAGTGAATGAGCATTTTTGCACTGTCATGGGGAGAGTGGTATGTTTGTGGGAGTGATGGTGGTGGTTTTTCCTTTTCCATTGTGAAGTCAACCACGGGTGGAGTGTGTGTGTGGGAAAGGACTGACAGTCCTGCCACACTCCCCTCTCAGCCATAACTGCTCTAGCTAACAGCAGCAGTTATTAATTTTGGTGGTTGGATAAAACAAGGGAAGGTGACACATGGCTTTCTCCCCCATTGGCCAAGGTTTGACATTTCCCCCACCCTTATCCTTGTGAAAATAATGCCCCCTTCTCAATTTAGTTGCCGCGAATGCAGCTGGTCGGATTCATTTTAATTAAAGATGCATATGTACATGATGACAAAACTTAATATTTATGCTGCATGTCCCGATATACCATCGGTGGCAATTTCAACCCGAAACATAGCATAACCAATCAATGGTGGGGCCTTGGCCTTTAGCTCTGCACCATGATCATTTACAATATATACATCATATACATCTAATGCAATGGGGTCAAAACTGGGGCGTTACAGATGAATATCCTAGAACTTAATGAATTAAAACTACAACTACAGGAGTTAATAGATAAAAAGTAAATAAGACCAAGTGTGTCCCCTTGGGGAGAACCTATCTTATTTTTTAAAAGAAAGATTATACCTTGTATTTATGTATAGATTATCACTAGTTAAATAAGATGACAATTAAAAACGGATATCCATTGTCCCACATAGAGGATCCGTTTGATCAAATACACAGAGAAACGATATTCTTGAAAATAGGCTTGAGATCTGGATATCATTAAGTCAGAAGAAAAGATGAAGATATACTTAAAATTGCATTCAAAACTCATTACGAGCATTATGATTTTGTAGTTATGCCATTTGGGCTAACAAATGCTTCAACATTTTTTATGTGTTTAATGAACAGTGTCTTAAGTAAGTATTTGGATAAATTAGTAGTTGTATGTATCGATGACATACTAATTTACTCAAAAACAAAATAAGAACATGGTGAACAGCTATAGATAACATTGCAAGTTTTGATAGAACACAAATTGTACGCTAAATTCAGTAAATGGAAATTCTTTAAAGATAAAATACAATGTTTAGGCCATGTGATATCCAAGAAAGTGATATCATTGGATCATGATAAGATAAGAGAAATAATGGAATGGCATGTTCCTAAAGATGTATCAAATGTACGATCGTTCATGGGGATTACAAGTTATTATCAAAAATTTATAGAAGGATTCTCAAGGATCGTGAATCCCATAACTCCTTACAGAAAAAAGAGAAAAATATTTGTATGTGATTTAAAATGTGAAAAAAGATTTAAAAAGTTAAAATAATTATTAACCATTGCACCTATCTTAAAAATAGCATATCCAAATAAGCACCTTATTGTATGCACTGATGCATGCAATGAAGGCATAGGGGGGAGTGTTAATGCAATAACATCATGTAATAAAATATGAGTCAAGAAAGTTAAAAATACATGAAAATAATTATGCTACGTACGATTTAGAGTTAGCTTCGATATTATATGCCTTGAAAATGTGGCCCCATCATCTAAATGGTATAATATGTTTATTAATGTTTGACAACATAAGTTTAAAATACTTGTTTGATCAACAAAATCTGAATGCAAGAAAACCAATATGGTTAGATTTCCTTATCTAATATGATTTCGATATCAAACATATAAAAGGAAAATAGAATAAGGTGGTCGATGACTTAAGCAAAAATGTAAATCTGAAATTTACAGCCGTTGTAGTAGCTATATAATAGAATTGGACGATAAGTTTGAAGACAAAGTAAAAATGAATAAAAAATATCAAAATTTAAGAGAAAAAGTTATAGAAACAAATCTAAAAATATAAAAACAGATTTCAGATTGAATGAAAAAGGTTTAATGTTGTATAAAAATAGATTATATGTACCCAATGTACCATAAATTAAATTGTTGAGCTTAAATGAAGTGCATAAGAGTCCTTACTCATGACACCCTGGTTACTAGAAAATGATAACAATGCTAAGAAAAGATTATTTTTGGCCCAATAGGAAAAATGAAGTGGCTTAATATATAGCTAGGTGTATAGAATGCCAGCAGTTTAAAGCTGAGCATCGAAACCCAGCAGGTATTTTGCAACCATTACCAATCCTAGATTGGAAATGGGAAATTATCAGCCTTGATTTTATAATAAGACTACCTAAAAATCAATAGCAAAATGATTATGTGATGGTCATGGTAGAAAAACTTAGCAAAGGAGTTCATTTTATACATGTTAAAACTACCTATAAGGTTTTTAATATGGTTGATATTCTTATGAAGGAATTTTTTTCGTTTGCATGGAATTCCTAAGATAATAATTTCTGATAAGGATCCTAAGTTTACTAGTAATTTCTGGAATTCATTCTTTAAAAGATTGGATTCTAAATTAAAATTTAGTACCGCTTATCATTTACAAACAAATGGACAAATAGAAAGAGTAAATCAAGTTTTATAAGATATGTTAATGATGTATGTTAGGGATCATCCAAATAAGTGGGAAGAACATCGACACTTAGTCGAGTTTTCTTATATCAATCACTAACAAGCTTCATCTAAACTTATTCCTTTTGAAATACTGTATGGTAGAAAATGTAATACTTCCATTTCATGGAGTAATCCGGTTGGCAGATTAATGTTAGGACTTGAATTGTTAAAATAAATGGAACTAATAGTGAAACAGGTACAAACCAATCTGAAAATTGCACATGACAGACAAAATAGTCATGCAGACCTTAAAAGAACTCAGAAAGAATTCCAAGTAGCTCAGAATGTTTTTTTCAAGGTAAAACCCAGAAAAATATCCTTTAAGTTGGGGAGTTGTGCTAAATTACCACCCAGGTATTGTGGACCATTTGAGATATTCTCAAGAGTTGGACTAGTGGCTTATCAGTTAGCTTGTCCACCTAATCTCAAAATACATAACGTATTTCATATTTCTATATTGAACAATTATGTACATGATGCTACTCATGTAATAGATTGGAATGTTATCTAGATAGAACCAGAAGGAGATTTTCAGGTGGAACTCGATTGTATCCTCAACAAGAGAGAAATTTTTCTCCGTAATCATGCCATTAGACAAGTAAATTTGCAATGGAAAAACCTTAGTCCAGATGAAGAAACTTGGAAATTCGAGAGTCATATGCGGAAATCATATCCAATTTTGTTCCAAGAAGAATTAGATGATATTGAAACAACATCGAGGATGATGTTGAACTTAAGAGGGGGTGTTTGTAACCCACCTAGAACTAAAAACATTTTATGTTGTGAAAAGACATTACTTTAAAAGTCATTGTAAAGTTTTATGTTGTTGACCAGGGATGGTTAAAAGATGACTGTAATTGAATATTTTATTATTTAATAATTAAAAGAAGAGACACCTATCCAAAGAGGACTGTTGAAGAGTGTTCTCTGACCCACTAGGAGGAATGGCATGTTGTAGAAGGAAAAAATGACAAATGGCAGCAACAACATTCACTTTTTGACGTAGGAAGAAACTTCCTAATAATTGTGGTCATGTTCCCCAAAAGGGAGGAACTAAGCAGGTGTCTCATTTAATTTCAAAACTAACCCAAAGACCTAGGAAAGCACATATATACCCATTGAATGAGCAGGAGGCTCACTGCATTCTAGAGATTAGAATCTTGTGGATTGCTGGAAACTAAAAAGTTAGGCACACAAGAGGAATTTCATGAGGGGAAAGCTAAAGTGAATTACTAGAGTATTGAATGCAAGTGTGACTTCTAAGTTACAGAGAAGAATGAACATGTCTCTACATAGTATCTTCATCTTGGTGGTTTAATGAAGAGGCTCAGGGGTTTTAAAGCAAGTAATCTTAGCTGCTTTCAAGAGACAGTTGGGAGTAATGGTATTCTTTGGATGTTTGTCCAATTTGAAATTTAACACATTCTATATTCCTTAGGTTTATTATCTTTATTCTTTTTTTGTTTATTTCTAAAGGATTTTATAATGATGAAATTTTCCAGAAATTTATTATTGTTTTCAAAATAAAGAAGGAAAGTTTTATCTTTTGTAAAATTACAAGTTATGTACAAGAGAAATGGATTTTACTTCTTAAACAATTTTTTCATAGTAGGAATTGTAAACTATATTCATTTGGTACTTAGAAACAAAATAAGTTCATTATAGATATCTTCACCTAACATCAAGTATTATACATAAATAAAAAATGGTTAGAATTCTTTTAGTTCTATGTTAAACTCATGAAAAAACAACCAAGACTGTAAATCGAGCTATCATTACTAGAGATTTCCTGTCTTTTAGTTTTAAACCGAACATGAAATTATTTTACGCATAGGGCTTGCTCTTAGTTAAACGCATTAAAGCCCTCAATCAAACAAACTCTATGCCAAAAATTTATTTTTTATTGATGCAACAGCTTCCAGCCGAGGGTTAGAGACCCATAGAAATAATATATATGAATTATTCAATATTGATATCATACAGTCAAAATGATTATGGTTTTAAAATACCCATTATCAATTTCTTATAGCCGAAAGGATTAAATTACTTAGTATCATTCTCCTTACATGATTATCATTTTTCAAAATGAGTTAGGGTTAACATTTGTCGAAATAATGAAGTAGTAGATTCTATCAAATCGCAAAAGCAAATAAACTCTATATAAATTATATTAGAGTTTGTACAGATTTAGGGAAAAGAACAAAATCATCGCATTAATGTAAGAATTTCAAAGGGATGTATTCCCTTTATAAGAACTTTATTACAGGTCGAGGTTTTGAGGCCTATAAGGCTAAATTACCAAGTAAATTTATAATAAACGAAACCTACAGAAAAAGCACCCTAACTCCCAACATTTTAAAACTAGCATGACATTTTTGTAACAAAAATCATGGATGCAGTAGTTCTTTCACATAATAATAAACATTATATAAATTGTACAAAGTAGTACCGGAGTTAAACAAAGATTCAAACAAAATTAAAACCGTAGTGTCTGTATTGCATATAAAACTTGACAAATATTACAGTAAGAGGTTCAAATGACCGTGATACAACTTCCCATATAGACTCCATGGTGTTATAGCTCAAAATGACACATATGACCACTTTCCCATGTTTCTGTTGCATGTCGACACTTCCATGATGACACTTCGTGAAAGTCACTGAAAAAACACCTAACTTGGAGGACCCATATATAGAGTTCTGTAACTATGGTTTACCTCTTTTCTACACTGTTTGCAAGGTATCTGAGTTAGCTAAAACATTTTAGAATACACCAAAGTATAAAAATTCCCAGATGTACCCTAAAAATGAGAGTTTTTATGCATACACAAGTTTCCTTAAGGAAACCCACGTATTGCACGTGACTTGTATATATAATACTCGCATATACCCTGAAAACGTGACTATTTGAATTGTAACCTACATTTCATATGCAATTATTTGCATTGCAACCCATCTATGCCATTTGCATATGTGACTGATGTCTCTGCAACCCACGTATTGATGTCGAAAATATGTTTTTCAAAGTTTGGGTAGTTTGGGTGGTTATGCAACTAATTCCTTTAGTTGTAACTAATTTGTCTTCGACCATATCTCTTCAGAAGCATATAAATAGAGGTAGGGAGGTCCATGAGATGAGACTTGAATCTTTGCATTGTTATGTTAGAGGAATTGGAGTCTCTTTCCCCCACCTTTTTCCTACTGATCATCCCCTTGTGTTGCAGAGCTTGGAGGCTAAGTTCTTTGGAGAAGAGAAGTAGCAGAACTAGATCAAGGTTTCTTCAGGTGTCCAACTCGAAGAGAAGATATGCTTGCACTTGTTTTCAAAATTAATAAATATGTGATTTCCTTCTTCTTCCCAAATCATTGTTCAATGTGTGATTGAATTTATATTTATGATTCGATGTTTATGTTAATTAGAATAGTTTCACATATTGTTTTGATTATCATTTCTTTATATGTGGTCATATTGGTTTGAGCAAGGTATAATTCGTTTTGCAGGTCTCTTGGAGCAAGAGGAGCAAGAGGAGGATTGAAGGGATTCTTGGATCAATCTTCATTTGGTTAAGGTATGAACCATTCTAATCTTTGATCTTGCTTGTATTTATTTGTAGAACTATATGCATCTCTCTTTCAACCCCAGTACGTTGATGGCCTCCTAAACCCTAGCCATAGGAAACTTTCCTTTACAACACATGTTCTGTAAACGAAAGGGATTTTAAACCTTAGCATAGTCCGAAGGAATCAAAACTAAAAATAACCAATTATCTAAGACTTTAACATTGTATACACGAGCGTTACTATCAAACAGAAAGGGAGCTATGCAAATTCTTGAATTTCCCACACGAAGCTAAACCAGAAAAGGAACTATTTTCCAGCTTTTCATGTCAAAACCCCAAAATTTCGAAAAATTTTAAACTTTTAAAAATAGCATAAATATATGTTAATACAATCGTTAAACACTGATTAGCTAATGTTATTAATTTTGTAACTGTATGATCTTTACTTTGTTTGAAAACTAGTTGAGTTTCTCGTCAACTTTCTGAATGTTTTCTGTTTGCAACAGCAAGGGGATATGCTACGTTAAACTGGACTTACTTAGCTGCTAAGATAACGCACACATTTTTCCTTTTTCTTACAGATCTTCAGGTAAAGTTTTGGGATTGCTGCTAACAGATCATTTTAAAGTAATAAAATCATATGCTATTATCAAGTTCATTCAGTAAAGAACTATATAAATATATCGCATGTTAGCCAGACTATTCAGCTTCCTACAGGTAAATCTTTCCTTATTTACTTTTGATAAGAAGAAAAATTCGATGAGGAATGGTTTAGAGACACTAGAGAAAATATAGATCGCCATTTCCAGTTACATCTATGAACTTTCAGTTGAATAAACGTCCAGAAATAAAGAAGGTAGTTTCTACATGAATTTCTTGTCCAACTATACCTACACTCTCTTGCAATTCTAGTACTAGGTAAAAGCTACAAATGTATTGTTCATTAGAGAATTTAATGGCTAAAAAGAGGTTATTATAAGTTTTTAATGTTGTCTTTAGAATGGATAATGACACCAGTCTAGTTCACGTAAGTAAACAGAGTTCCTTGAATTATTTAAGGGCAAAAACATTTACAAGAACATAGATCATGATATAGAACAACTCACATGTTGTTCATGGTCTCTCTTTGAGAAATTAACTCATAATAACAATACTTTAACATGAAAAAGTAATTGTTAGACTTTTTGTTATCATTAATATACTAAGATATTTGGTCACAAGGTATATATTTTATGAATCATGTGATAATAACACTACACTCAAATTTTTATAAGTCTTATAACGTAAGTTCATTGATTATGCTGTAAGGCAAATGGACTAACCTCAAGCGAGGTCTCCAAGTAAAATTTTACATTATAATTATCAACTAGGTCTAACAATACCTAGTCAATTTATAGTTCAATGTTTCAATGCAAGGTTCCTATGTTAAAGGCTTAACATTATCATGCAAACATTTCAATGTTTATAAGATCGTGGAGTATTAACACATCGAACTAGGGTTATCATAGGTATAATATAGTTTAATGCATTGCATTGTAACGTTTGTTTTTATAATAGAAAAAACTAACATTATGTTGTTTGTTATAACGCAGGTAATGATCGAGGTTGTGATCATATTGGAACCTTCACACCATAATTTTGTTGGCCATTGCAATGATATGAAAAATTATCAACCCGACCCACTCATTGGCAATAATTTATACGCTGTCGTGGCTGTCTCCTCACCATGCATTGGGTGATTATAAGTTGACTTGCCCCCTTTTCTCATTTCAGTCTTTCCCTCGCCTGCGGGCTTGAGCTCTGCCAAACCCTAGTGGTTCATTCCGGTTGATCCTTGTCCTGAGACTGTCTGGTTTTTAGCTCTCCTTTGTGGTGCTCCTTCGTGGTGCTCCTTCATGGTGTTCCTTCGTGTTGCTCCTTCGTGGTGCTCCTTCGTGGTGTTCCTTCATGTTGCTGTACAGAAGTTCACGGCTCGAAAGTTGACAGACTTGTAGTCGATGGTGGTTTATAAGTCGTATCCCCTTTGGGAAAAGAAATTTGGTTTCCTGCCAGCCCACTTTTACAAATGAAGAAAGGGTTTGCTTACCCTGGTTCCTGGCCGTTCGCTTGCTCAACACCGCAGGTAAAAGTTTGCAATTACAAATTTCTTATCAGCAACGATTAGTTCAGTTATAAATTATTAGGGTTTTCTAACAAAAGACTGCCCTTCGATGGCAGGTTTTCCCTTCAAAAGATTGACTGCCTTTTGATGGCAGGTTTTCTCTTCTCGACGCAGATGAGATCATTAAGAGATACAGCTCCACGCTACACGGGTAAGCCTGGTTTTCACAGCACATCTCCTTGCTGGTTATGTTGACAGCGTGCACTTCTGTGATTTCTTGGGTTCTTTGCTATTGTACTAGCTGTAGCTTTCTCCATTGTTTTATTAGGGTAAATCCCTGCGATATTAGATATACAGCTTCTGGGCCGAGGCTGCATTTACATACTTTGTCTTTATTTAAGAATGGCGATGGCTGTTAGTTTAAAAGTTTTTGATGAGGGTAAAACCCTAACTCTGTAAGAGTTTTCCGGCTACGGCCGTGTGTAAACTGGTTTTATTTACTGTAGGTTTTTGTTTTTTAAACAGTGTTTACAGGCTTTAAGCCTTTGAGTTATTGTTAAGTGAATAATGTTCTTCAGGCCGCGAGCCTTGCTTTTACAGTATTTCGTTTCTTTTTGTCTCTACAGGCCATCGACCTTGCACTTGCAGTTATGGGTTATTAAAATGAATCAAGTAATAATTTCTTAAGTATTTATTTGTGCTGTGTAATGTTTTACTTTCAGTGTTACTTATAATGTGAGAAACTGGTTTTTCTTTCTCACAATTACCTCTCCTGTAATGACTAGTTTAAAGCAAAGGAAATACTTACTGGGTTTCATTTTAATAACCGAGCTGTAAATGTTTTTATTTATTTTTATTTCATTATGCTACTGTTTAGTTTTTAAAAGCTTAAGCTCCATGATGGAGTACTCTGTGCTTGTATCTTTACTTCAGATTTATAAATATACCTCTTGATTTTAAGTTTAATAAGATTGTGATTTAGAACCTATAATGTATAAGTAACATGGAGGCTTTTAATACTATTTTTTTTTTTTTTTAAATGAATAAAACAAGTGTAGAGTTTTATTGTCTAGCTTTATAATTTTCTTACCAACAGTTCGCAAGGTTTAAATGCTTAGGGTTTTAAAACCTAAATCTACAATTGTGAAAATTTTGTTTTATATTATAATAACTATTATTATAATATCATTCTATTATAATATTCTTTATCAATACTAGGTCTTTTAGTAACCTTGTTTATTTATGAACAATTTAAAAACTAGAACATAAATAATATGTTATTTCCATTCTATATGTTAATATACTAGATTTTTATTTATATGTAAATATTTATATAATTACTACTGATATAACATCATGTTATATTGTAATTACTAGAAACACAATTACTAGAAAACAATACTATTTCTTGATGTAAATAAGAGTATTGTTTATTGTGATATATTATTATTGTTTTTTTTTTAATTTTAATGTTTATTGTAATACTTATATAATGGTTAAATAAACTTTATATAATATCAATATAAATACTTAAACACAAAATAGTATCTATTCTAAAGGTAACAGTTTGTGAAGTATGCTTTTCACTGAGTTGATAACATTAATGGTGTACAGAATTTCTGGTAAATGCACTTTTTACTACAATACAGATTACTACACAATACTGTACTTGTATTAGTTTAACTGATAAATACCTAAATCCATTATCCGTAATATATTTATTTTATATAGAAGAAAACGATTATAACTTGTACTACAAGCATACTTAATCTATCTTTTTCATGTACAGTTAAAAATTTCCAGAGAAACAGAGTTACAGTTTTAGATTTAATTAAAAATTGTAGAAGGATAGCTAAATAAAAGAAAATAATCAGTAAAGCAATTGTAATAACTGTAATAAATTAGGGAACTCGGTCTAGAAGAATACTTCTTCTAAGCCTTGAGATACTGTGCTAGAGTACTATCTGATGATATCAGATGTGGAAAAACACAGTAATACTAACAAGTTTTTCTACTAACATTTCAAAGTACTAACAATTTTTCAGACATTTAAATAATAATAACATTTATCTATTTATACACAGAAAGACATAAAGATATGAATGAAAAACCTGTTAAATGCTGTGGACAACAACAGCAATGGGAGGCTGTTCCTCCCTACCAAATTCCTGGAGAGCGCTCAAACAGCGGCTTCTCAGGACCCCCGAGCTTGCTCTGGTCTCCCTGGATTGGAACTAGGTGCAGTAAAACAAATACAGTCTTTCAACTCTGTATCACTCAGAACTCTTAGTCAGTTCCCTGAGTTCAAATAGCTGCAATCAGCATCAAGTTTCTGCAAACATCCACTCAAAATCACTTCCTTACTGTCTTTCCCCTTTTCCTCCAATGAAATTCCTGAATAACATTCAGCTGAATGAATTCTTTCTGGAATAAAAACTGAGCATCCTCAGCTCTCTTCATTGAGTACTTTTAAAGATTGCCTAGGTCTTAGTTGGGTTAACTGTCATTTAATGAGACACCTGCTCACATTCCACTTTCTTGGGGAATCATGACCCCAAATATAGGGAAGTTGCCACCTGCAACTTAGGAAGTGCTTGAGGATGCTGCCACTTGTCCTTTGCCGCTCCACCCAGTTCCAACAACCAGTTTGACCAGTAACCTCTTTTAACAGCTCTCCCATGTTGTTGTCTCCATTATTTATTTATTATTAATAAAATATTCTCAATTACACTCCATAACATAATGTCTCAGAAAATAAATAAAACAAATTACATAATTTTACAAAATTGGGGTATGTGACATACACACCCCCTTAAAATGTAACATCGTCCTCG